>JAVYIG010000169.1:0-600000 GCA_035222895.1 Strongylocentrotus droebachiensis | reverse complement strand
GCTAACAATAACATATCGACTAATAGTATTCTCACGTAGTTCACATGATACTGCAAAATGAGGCGACACATTTTCTTATTCATTCATGTATTACATGTAATGCAAAGAAACTGTGTTGCGAAAAAGACAAATTTAAATATTCTGTGTATTAGGGCATTATCGTAATTCACAACTGTTTATTATACCCAAAGAGACTATATTTATTTTTGTTTTGTTTTTTGTTGTTAATCTCTTCACTGCTTCCACCGATTTTCGTCAGCAGAAAGTAAGGATGCAAGTTAAATCTAATTATGAATATGTTTCATGAATGTTCTCTTCAGTTGTTATTAGTAATTATATGTTGTGCCACAGTACAACAAATGGACTCGGTAAACGTTCATGAATGTATTCATCTCATAGCTTAGCAATGTTTGGTTATCGTATAAACAGTGCCACACAATGATGTAACCAACCATTTAACCATTTCCATTGAAATGCTCCATTTACATCCTTTATGAAGTCTCGGAATAGAATTGGATATGATTAATTTATCTTACTTTAAATAAACAACATTGAACAAATGGAGAATGTTATGCCGTAGCTTGACTTCACTGCTAACGTATTAGGTAACATCTCTATTAAGAGATATCACGGCAGCGTGTGTGGCTGACGCCTTCGCACCGCGAAAAAAAAATCCTATTTTGAACCTATTTCGCTGTCCGATATCTTACCTATGTTTTATAGACTGGTGAATTTCCGTTGCTTGTATGTGCGTTAGCCGCCCCCCCCCCCCCCCCCTCCCCACTCCGGGGTCGGAATGACCGCATGCGTTTTACCAAAATGTCCGGTAAAGGGATATTTTTCACGCACCAAAGTCCGGCTCATACATACACAAAATTGACTTTACACACCGGACTTAGGGGGTGTTTTCAAAAGGCGGGAACACGCATATGCGTACCCTAAATAACACTGCGGGGGGGGGGGGGGGGGGGTAGCCGAATGCGTGAACTAGAATATAGTGAATTTAAGGACAATTGACCCATGATAATAAAATTGCTTTGCATATTTCCAATCGAATTGAAAACATTATCCCAAACTTTGTGCATCAACGAACGAGTTACCTAGTAATCTTTAGCATTGTTCAGGAGACGCAGACTCACAAGTCATAGTAACAAATCAGGGGACCGTTGCACTAAACTTACCATTGACGGTAACTTTGCCATCAATGGTAACTACCATGGAAACCGTGATTTTGATTGGCTGTTGAGCACTGTTACCATGGTAGTTGCCATTAATGGCCGAGTTACCATCAATCTTACGTTTTATGCAACGGGGTCCTAGACTCGCTTTGCCTCAAGGTCACGTAGTTTTGATTTTCAAATGAGTTTTGATTTGTTAATTTTTAATTCAACTCCCTTTAGCCTCCTACCATATTCTTACAATCTATGGTTGGTTTAGCAAAAACTAAACACTTCAACTTTTTAACGGTATTACGGAGAGTAGGGATAATAACTGTATAATTTATGTGTAGTTTTTTTTTTCTTTTCTTTTTAAGGCCCCACCACAAGCAATTTGCTTCTAAGGGTGTCCTTTACCGTATTATGTTTACTATGTTACTCATTTGTATGTACATGTTTCATTTTATGGTTAAATAAACTTTACTTACTTCGCAGAGTGTAACCAACTATATAAATAACATTTACCCTTTTCCCAGACAACGGCCTTCCATTGCAACTTCAATGGAATCGGAGGGGTTCCATCTTCGTCTACGGAGTCAGATTGAACCTGAGGGACAGACCCTGACAATAAATAAGTAGAAGAGGAGGGCGGAGAAAAAAAGTGAGAAGATTTTGTTGTTGTTGCTATATCAGATGACTTAAGATGGTCAGGCCATCAAAGGACCACGGTAACTAAATTGTCTAAATTGAGTGGTTTTATGCATCGCACTGTCAATACTCGAATTCCAGTTATCATTTAATATAATTATTCTGTTCAATCCGTCACTCAATTCACGACTTTGGTGTTCCTGTTTGGTTACCTTATCAATTGAACCATATTTATGCATTGCAAGCAGTGCAACTACCCTGTTGTAGATTATCTTCTTATGAAAGTGCAAAGTGTATGTCAAATCATAGGCGACTAGTTCCTTTTAATTTAAATGTAAATACAACATAATGTTTTATTTGTCCATCTGGGTTGTAGTCAAATCTGCTTCACTTACAGTATCCTTCGTAAACCAAATGGACGGAGATCACATGTTCTTGATTTTAATGACGAAATTGTCAGATTTGTTTTGGAAATACACCCTGATAATAAGCTGATAACTACCTGGTATCAACAAAATTGTTTGAGCAGTTTCCAATTAAAAGTAGGAATGTTATGACTTTGTGAATTTGTCATCAGTGACAACACTGAGACGTATCTTGCGAAGTTTTCTCCTATATGCTTTCTACAGAAAATTTCATAAACTTCCTTTCCCTAGCTATTCATGACGAATAGATTCGTTTCATACAGGGGTTGTATATAAACGTAAAAGCAATACTTATATTTAGGGCACAGGTAAATTAAAAATGGTTTGGGAAGAAAAACAAAATCTAAATTTTCAACTATAGAACAAATGGGAAAGGACCTCGCAAGATACGTCACAGAGTTAGCAATTCGTTTTTGATTGATCGAAACTGTCAATATTAATGACTTTCCTATATCTGATTCTAATTTTGCTCAAACTTTTAACGGCCCTTTTGGTATATATCTCCGTTTCTTGGATACAATCCGCCGTTCATTAGCTGGCTTCTTGTACTGATACTTCTGTCAGGCCATTCGTGTAAACCTTACATTGTCATCTTGTTAACATGTCTCCTACAGTACGATCATATTTTGAACAACCTGGCTATCTTTTATTCCTGCCACATTATTTACTTTCTTTGGGTGTATTTCTGTATGTATATGTATTTGCTTTGGCTGTGGGGAATTAGTTTTTTGTCGTAACAGCAAAGAAAGATAAAAGCCCGTAAGCGGACATAAATATTTATTTTGGGCAATCCCTAGGCATATTTTTTTCGTTCTTAGCTGTATTGATATTATTATCATCTTTTTCACAGATAGTAATGATAATATTTTAAATTCATAAAACTATATGATTGGAACTTCAGTTCGTTATCATAAGTATAAATTAAAGATAAAGTTGAGTGCTGGTCATGCGATTGCATTGTAAAATAAACGGTGTAGAATCGATCAGAAAAGGTTGATCATCTAGCACATACGTATTTGTGCGTACTGCAAGGTTCTGGAATCACCAAAACGATAAGAAATTTTGCCAAATCTTGGTAAAGTTACAAGCAATGTACACACAAATATTTATGTGGGGCTTCACGAATATGTTGCATACAAATCCGTCCCCATTTGTATGGTGTTACATTCCATATTTAGAATATGAAGGCATTTGAAGAGCCATAATTTTCAGAGAAAATTTCTTATCTGATGTTCTTCCTCACTTATAATAACAATGAAAAAACTCACCTCTTCCCAGAACTCAACCTTCTCTTTAAGAAGAGTTTAATTTCAAAAGGAGCTAAATCCACGTTTGGTATGTCCGGGTAAATCACTTTTTGTTATTCTGCCACTTTCCCTTTAGTAATGTATTTTTATATTTCCATATTTGTTAGAGGTGTTACACTTGACCAATAATATATCGCTTAAAACAATCTACCGCGTATGTTTTTGATTAATTTTTCATTTTTTGGTGTTGTTCATGGATTTAGCTCCTTTGGGAATTGAACACAATTTTGAAGCTAATTTGTTTGTTTTTCAAGATAAAATTTCATAATGTGATATAGTGCATTGAATTCCCAAGTAGGAAATAAGTATTTTAAGAAGACACACAACTCATTTTCGATAAAAATGGATTTAGCTCCTTTTGGAGTCAAGCTCTTCATATATATATATATATATATGTATCTCACATTTTGACATATTGTTATTGTTGTTTGCATATTTTTATTATACCTTATGTTTACATGTTTTTTGTTATTCAGTTATTGTATAAAGAAAATTGTAGGGAAAAATGGAATAAATTAAGGAAGGCCTAGACATTTTGGTTCTAATACAAAGAGGGTAGCGTTATGTAACTTGCACGTGTATGTTAAGCATATCCTAAATTGTAACTGATTAAAAATGTGCGTTCTTTATCGTTTTATTTCAAAAAATGCATCAGTCGAGAACATAAAATTTGTGAAATGTAACTTGTACGTGTACGTTAAGTATTTCTTAAATAAAAGTGTTATTTTGTTCACGTATTGAAACTAAGTAAACTTGTACGCTCTCTTTCTTAAACAAAACAACAACATGAGTCGACAACAGTGGATTTAGTGTAAAGTACATTGTACGTGTACGTTTGGTATTTCTTAAATAAAATTGTATTTCTTTTCACGTATTGAAACTGCGTAAACTTTTACGTTATTTTTCTTTTCCCCTAAAAAAACATGGGTCGAGAACATTTGATTTTGTAGTATGTATCTTGAATACTCTTTCAATAAGCAATTTTCGTAATGTAACCCCCCCCCCCCAAAAAAAAAAAAACATACGTTTTTGTGAAGTGCCTCGATACGAATGATTCCATTCACCAGTCACGATATTATTTCAAAAGTATAAATGAAAATTCATATATTGCGTGTTGTTTAATAGGTAGGGAACGCCATAATGTTTATACTACATAGCAACAACTAACGTAAGCAATTCGCATTCTGCGTCACTAAATCTTTCCAAAATAATGTGATCAGCATAAACTGATCAGCACATTTTGGGAGAAGCAAGAGTTCGAATCAGGTCAACAAACTTTGGGGTCAGAAGTATCAAAACATGCGCGTAAAGATCCGACTCATGTGGTGTGCATGTGAACATTTTCTAGTGCGGAAATAATTTGGCAAAGTTATGCGTGCAAATGAGCGCGCTTTGAATAGCCATTCTCGCTTCATTTTCCGTTCAAGGCAGTCGATTGTTTTAGAGCTGCAAAAAATAAAAAATAAAACAAATAAAAATAGCGAAATGGGAAAGAGAAAGACCAATGAGTGCGCCAATGGCGGTGCTAATGCCCAGCAGAAAAGACAGAGTACAGCTGAAAAGAGTCGGAAGGGCACTAGAGCCAGCTCAATTAGCAAGAAAACTAACAATTCAGCGCAAACTCCGGCCAGCAGTGGCTCACCCACAAGCATCAACGGACGGGCGAGGCGCTGTCGTCAGGCAAGCAGCACAGAGAGGGCACGGGCAGTGCAGTCTCGGCCGCTAACAGTAGACAGCGGAGTAGGCCTACCTGAAGCGATCCCGGCATTACCGGCAGCAGGCATCCCACCAGCAATTTCGAGCACACCACCACCACCAGCAGCAGCCCTGAATACCCAACCATCACAGCCGGGATCACAGTTCCAGTTACAGTCAACAGGTGAGGTACGGATAGATCTAGATCTTGATCTACCCACTACTACTAATGCTACTTCAACCGAAGTTAGATCTATGGCTAATTGCACAGAATAGAAATCAGGACAGGCTTGAAGGTGAAATACACAGTAACAGTAGAGATGTACAGATTACAGGACAGGTTATATCCTTGGGGAAGTCACCCATTAAAATAAAGAGCCTACAACAATTGTTAAAAAGCTACCCAAATGAGCGAGCAGCCAGGTTTTTGAAAAGTGATTTCACAGAAGGATTTTGTTTGAATTATACAGGCCCTCGCATGCCAGTAGACTTACCCAACCTAAAATCAGCAGAAAATAACAAGGACATTACACAAGAGATGATACGGAAGGAGATTAAGCTAGGGCGATACATAGGTCCCTTTGAGTCCAGGCCACTAAAAAATTTGAGAACTAACCCAATTGGCCTGGTGCCAAAGAAATCCCCGGGGGATTATCGATTAATCAATCATTTATCATACCCGCCTGGATACTCTGTGAATGATTTTATTGCAGATGAGCATTGTAAAGTGGAATATACTAGATTTGATACAGCGGTTGAGATGGTCGCCGAGGCTGGAATGGGAGTTGACTTGGCTAAGGAGGATATTAAGTCCGCCTTTCGATTGTTGCCTATGCACCCGAAAGATTTTGAGGTGTTAGGGGTCAAATTTGAGGGGAAATATTATCTCGACAAATGCTTGCCCATGGGGGTCAGATGTGCTCCAGCGTATTTCGAGACCTTTTCCACATTCATAGAATATTGTGTTCGGGAGCGAAGTGGCTCAAACGGGATTATACACTATGTTGATGACTTCTTGTGTGTTAGTTCAATAGAGCACGGGGGCGTGTCATGCCTCGAGATGGTACAAGTTCTCAAAGGAATCTGTGAGGAGTTGGGGGTTCCATTAGCGGCAGAGAAATCCGAGGGGCCTACCAAAAGATTGACATTTCTCGGGTTAAGCAAGGCCTCAGGTAGAGGGTCTACTATTCTGTCATGAGAATGGCTCCCCCCTTACAAGGTACCAGTTCAGTGCAGTCCTGAAAAAGAACATTCAGCAAATTGGGGCGAATGTTAGTCGGTATGGGTCTCACACTTTCCGACTTGGGGCAGCTACCACAGCTGCCTTGAATGGTGTGCCACCAGAACAAATTAGGAAGATGGGTAGGTGGCGCAGTGAAGTTTATTTGCGCTATATAAGATAAGTTACATTTACTCCATACTACTAGGGAGTTATTACAATTATGAAAATAAAGCTCACAAGAAAATTTTATATTTTGTTCTTCCCAAATATATGAACATGTTACTTTCGGGAGTTTAACTATTTATTTCAGGACGAGTACGCAACCGAGTCTGGAAAGTGGGGGACAGTATCGTAAGAAGGGCCAAAGAGCGAGCCACTGCACAGAACCGCCTGCACATGGGAGCAGAGAAGGGTGCAGTACAGTGGCATGGTCAAGGAGGTGCTACTCTCCATGACCTCCCCCGAATGGTCACAAATAGATTGAATTACAACGCACCACCTGCACTGGCGATCGTTCACCTGGGAACAAACGACTTGGGTCAGAGAGATGCATGCCGTTGCAGAATCGCAATCGATACAGCAATTCAAACTCTACGAGCAAGAATGCCAGGAACCCACATAGCCTGGTCTCGTATTCTTCCAAGATTGTTTTACTACGGTAGCAGACCAGGCCCAACACCACAAGAGGCAATGGATGGTGTGCGGAAGTCACTTAACAAATTCGCAAAGAGGAGAATCTCCCAGATGGTGAACACATCAATGATAGTGCACAATATAGATACCAAAGAGCACAGTCTGTTCCATAGGGATGGAATTCATCTCTCAGATGTGGGCTCGGACATGCTCATCGATAAATTCGAATCTGCAGCCAAGGACACTGGCCTTCTCTGAACAGATTCAGCCTAATGTCAATATTATTCTATGAAAACCTAAAGTGAGCGATAAAAGTCAATTAGTTGAATTGAGTTATATTTGAGTTATTCCATGAGGTTGGGTTTGAAAATATAAGATGATATCCAGGTAACGGGAGGCATGAGAAATACTATTACACACTGAAAAGTAATTCAGTCGTGGAAGATTCTGATACATTGAATATATAATTCTGTACTGTCAAGTCATGCTTGTTTCAATAAGTAATCTATAAAAGATATATACTGTGACACGAATTTGTTTACCTCTGGGGATAAGGCAGTCAGTGCGCATGTAAAAGGGTGATGTATGATTCGTCAATGTAAATGTATTTTGGCTTTGTTTATATTATGAGGTGGAAATGTTTTGATTCTGAATCTGGAAAATCTGAAGTCACATGGCATTACATTATAATTGTCTAGTGATAAGGGAGCCTGAGTCTGCTGGCAAGGACTGGAGTCAGTAAGACTTGGTCGCACTAAATGTTTCAGGAACCAGTGGGCCATAGGGGAATTTTCCCGACTAAGAAATGTAGCTAGCTCGACGGATCTTTAAGTCCGATCACAATAGCCGGTTTTGCCCCTATCTTTCCTCGCGCAGCAGGAGTAGCTCCAAACAGTTTAGAATGCAAATGCATTAACACCTCAACATGAAATGTATAGTTACCCAACTTTAATGCATGACACAAGTGTAGAAGTGAATCATAGGTGTATGGTTAAATAGGTCAGGATAAATACCTACAGCAACCGGGGGAGAAAGTAGGAGATCTCACGAGATCTGTATAGAAGCTGAATCTAGTTTAAAAAAAAAAAAAATAATAATAATAATAATAAATTAATTAATTAATCACAACAAAAAAAAAAAAAAAAAGGTATTGGGTGGAGGTTTGAATTTTATATAATTTAATTTGAACACGCGGGACTGCCGATATCTTTGGCCAAGCAGGCCGGGATACGCGTCCGCGTTTAGGAGTGATGAGGGGGACAGGAACCCCAAGAAGAGGGGGATATCAGCGGGAGTTACTATCCTGCTGGTGGATCACGTTCAGAGCCCCATGAATTGGGGGGCTACCGGGAGGAGCTACTATCCTTTCTGGTGATCACGTGACCAGAGATCCTCAGGATTATTCTGAAAATTAATTCTCACAGTTTGATATTGCAGATAGGATTATATTACATGTATTTTGGTTTTGAGTTTCGCAGAATTATGTTCCTGAGTTTTCATGTTCGTACATAGCAATTTGCATCATGTATGTGTATTGGTATTACAGGCAGATATTGCCTATTTTAAATGTTAACGCCTTGAAGCGGAAATAAATGTCGAGCAATTGCAATTCATGTTCGTACAGTTGCTTTCTTCACAAAATAATGTGATCAGCATAAACTGATCAGCACATTTTGGGAGAAGCAAGAGTTCGAATCAGGTCAACAAACTTTGGGGTCAGAAGTATCAAAACATGCGCGTAAAGATCCGACTCATGTGGTGTGCATGTGAACATTTTCTAGTGCGGAAATAATTTGGCAAAGTTATGCGTGCAAATGAGCGCGCTTTGAATAGCCATTCTCGCTTCATTTTCCGTTCAAGGCAGTCGATTGTTTCCCCCCCACCCATTCCCAAGTGACTATTTAGGGTTCACACGTTACGAGGTTGTGTAACAACGAATGAGGAATAGTTAGTGGGGGTTTGTTACTCAGACATGCTTGAAACAGTTAAAGACAATGATGTATTATGGTTGTTAAGGGGACATGATCTATGCACACATTATGCTCCAAGGCCAAAGATTGGGGAGCGAGGTAGTTGCAAATTCTTGTACATTAAGGTGGATTTAATTGGGCATGTCTGAAAATAGGAAATAGTCATAACCTTCTCCATAAGTTGGTATATAGTTCAAGCCTTAGTCCCGAGTCAAGAACCACAAAGGATTTAAGCTGGAGTTATGTTGGAGTGACATATATCAGGGCAGAGGTCACAGTGGTTATGTTGCCTGCACTGGCTATAGCCTGCCTTAAGGTTAGGTGGTTAGGAGAAAGGTATGGGGCAGGTATTTTGGCACAGGACTAGTATTAACATTACGAGGTGGCAAAGTTCAGATATGGAGATACTGGGCGTGGAGGTTATGCTGCATATTGTGTATTGTTTAGCTTTGATCATGCAGTTAGTTGGAGGGCCGGGCAGGAAGTGCCCAGGGTAGGATGTATGTGTATTTAGCACTATGTTAGTGTAAACACTTTGAGTAAGGTTCTGGTGGTCTTGAAGTCTTAAACTGAGTCTATTACATTTCATTAGTGACACCCTGTTAAGGTTGGGAGGTTGGGCTGCACGGGGAGTTAATCCTGTTCACAGGTCATTGTCAAACATCGTTTTAAGGTTGGGAGGTTGGGCTGCACGGACAGTTAAACCTTGTAGTTATCTACAGGACTTTTTCACATGATTTACGGATGGGAGGTTGGGCTGCATGGACAGTTAAATCCTGTATTTATCTACAGGTCATTTTCACGTGATTTACGGATGGGAGGTTGGGCTGCATGGACAGTTAAATCCTGTATTTATCTACAGGTCATTTTCACATGATTTACGGATGGGAGGTTGGGCTGCATGGACAGTTAAATCCTGTATTTATCTACAGGTCATTTTCACATGATTTACGGATGGGAGGTTGGGCTGCATGGACAGTTAAATCCTGTATTTATCTACAGGTCATTTTCACATGATTTACGGATGGGAGGTTGGGCTGCATGGACAGTTAAATCCTGTATTTATCTACAGGTCATTTTCACATGATTTACGAATGGGAGGTTGGGCTGCATGGACAGTTAAATCCTGTATTTATCTACAGGTCATTTTCACATGATTTACGGATGGGAGGTTGGGATGCATGGACAGTTAAATCCTGTATTTATCTACAGGTCATTTCCACATGATTTACGGATGGGAGGTTGGGCTGCATGGACAGTTAAATCCTGTATTTATCTACAGGTCATTTTCACATGATTTACGGATGGGAGGTTGGGCTGCATGGACAGTTAAATCCTGTATTTATCTACAGGTCATTTTCACATGATTTACGGATGGGAGGTTGGGCTGCATGGACAGTTAAATCCTGTATTTATCTACAGGTCATTTTCACATGATTTACGGATGGGAGGTTGGGCCGCATGGACAGTTAAATCCTGTATTTATCTACAGGTCATTTTCACATGATTTACGGATGGGAGGTTGGGCTGCATGGAGAACTTAATCCTGTGTTTAATTACAGGCCATTATCACTTACGGTTGGGAGGCTGGGCCGCACGGAGATTGTAATCTTGTGTGTCAAGTTACAGGTCATTGTGACGTGTTGGGGTGATTGGAGAGATCGATCACGAGTATACATGTAATTATCGTTATATGCATGTTTTTGTAGATGTTTTCAAGGTTAGAGAATACATATTCATTCAGAGAACAAGGATGGTAGTTTAAGTCAGTTACGGTATAGAGGTTTGAATTTTATATAATTTAATTTGAACACGCGGGACTGCCAATATCTTTGGCCAAGCAGGCCGGGATACGCGTCCGCGTTTAGGAGTGATGAGGGGGACAGGAACCCCAAGAAGAGGGGGATATCAGCGGGAGTTACTATCCTGCTGGTGGATCACGTTCAGAGCCCCATGAATTGGGGGGCTACCGGGAGGAGCTACTATCCTTTCTGGTGATCACGTGACCAGAGATCCTCAGGATTATTCTGAAAATTAATTCTCACAGTTTGATATTGCAGATAGGATTATATTACATGTATTTTGGTTTTGAGTTTCGCAGAATTATGTTCCTGAGTTTTCATGTTCGTACATAGCAATTTGCATCATGTATGTGTATTGGTATTACAGGCAGATATTGCCTATTTTAAATGTTAACGCCTTGAAGCGGAAATAAATGTCGAGCAATTGCAATTCATGTTCGTACAGTTGCTTTCTTCACAAAATACGTTTTTAATATTTTGTAAGGGCAATTCTACCCGTAGATGCATACAAATCAGGGAAAGTTTGAGAAAAATATGACAATTAATCAAACAAAGTTGTTCTGAAAGATAATATTACATCTCCTGACTTGACTTGCGAGATATTATTCACTAACGCACTAGCAAACATGAATTATTTGTATAAAATGTCATTACCTTTATCTGCAGGTGAAATGTCAATACACCACTTCACGGTTAGCACATGTCCCAATTGACTCCAAATATATATCCACAGTTCATTAAAACATGAAGAGGTCCCACTTTGTACATTTTGAAGTAATCACTCCTACAGCGACAGAGTTGCGACATAAAAATCCTTTGTTTCCCCTTTTCCAAGAATGTGTATCGTGGAATGCACTGCTTGTGTATACATGAATAATGATTACATAACTTCCATAAGCAGGTATCCAGTAATTTGTCTCAGTGTATTTCACAATTTGGTCTGCAATGATCTTTATCTGCTCATGCTCAGACTGCAACTATAAACTGCCTCATTGTGCGAGAGTGTCTATTTTGCACAGCGCCCTCATTTGCACACACGCATATGCGCAATTCTGATTTAAAAAAACGCGCAACAAACAGATATTTTGTTAATTTCTCTAAAACAGCGATGGGTGTATAAACTACCTTCATCTTTCCCAACATAATTTTGACAGAAAATGTTCTATAAACAATGTTATCACAAATGTGTCTAACATGTTAAGTATAAACAGCGTAATATGCCCAAATTAACGCCCTCAACAAAACTTATGATGAACTTCATCAACAGACATCTAAATTAACCCCCAACTTTGCATAATCAATCACTTTGGTACATGATTTTACTCTATAACTTACTCATAAAGACTGCCGGACAGTTGTAAAAAAAAACTTTCACCAAAGATACTCCGCGTGTCTCCCTAACACAAAAACAACTTGCGCTCTACCTTAGTACATGACAGGTGTGTTTTGACATTGACGTGGGCGGCGTATTACACAATCAATTATCCATCCGCGAAACCAATAGGTAACATGTATAATTAACTAATTTACTTAATCGGACGAGTCTGTACATGAAATACAAACCAGTCCACATCCCCACATATACTTTATTTAGCATCGAATCACGAACTGTGTCTATAGTCAGCTTTTCATTAACGTAACTGCGTCACAATAAGTAAGAGAAAAAAAGCTTGTTTCTTAGTGTAGACATAGCTCTAGTCCCGTATTTCTTGTCTGGATCATAATAAATGTGCATTGTAAATTGTATTGCAATGTTCCTAGGAAATCGTCAATCTTGCTCATTTGAAGTAACAACTCTAGACACGTTTTGCTCTGCAAAGATTCAAAAGTGCTCTGGTACAAACAGTGAAATACATACAGATCTCTGTGATGAAATCTCATTATAACATTTCAACAATTTCATACGAGCTCCCATATTAAAGCAAAAGAGTAGTTTGTACTTTATTCCTCGCCATTTATTTAAATTGTACTACCAGGGGCGGCGATTTCTTTTATTGAACAGGGTGGGGGGGGGGGAGAAATGCGAGGGACGAGGGAGCAGTGGCTCAATGAGCAGAAACGTTTGGCGCGGGGGGGGGGGGGGGCAGAAGAAAAAATCCGCATCACCACCACTCTTACATGTTAAGCAGGCCCTTGCAACGTTTTTCTGAGTGGGAAGGGGGGGGGGGGGGCTAAAGTATTTACGATCAGGTAGAGCAAAACAAGTGGAGCGTAAATTGGTATGGGGTCCAAGGCAAAACCCCGGCGGGCGTCAAGAGGCATTTAAGGAATTTTAGGCATTTAATTACGGTCAGATGAACATATTCCGATACCTTATTTGTGAGATGCATTGGCATGCAGGTCACTAATTGGAGTAGGGTCTAGGGGCGGAGCTCTCACAATCTTAGGCGCTTTAGGCATTGAATTACGATCAGATGGACATCCAGGGCCAACATTAAGGCCCTTGGTGAGGTCCAGGGGCAGCGTCCCGAAGCTCGATCAGGCATTATATGCATGTCATTTCGGTCAGATGAGCAACCAGGAACCCGCCTTAAGGCCCTTGATGGGGACTTGGGGGCAGAGCCCCCGGAAGCCATTTCAGCAACATTTGTAAATCACTGGTATCGAATTACAAATAAACCACGTTTTAATTTTTATTTTTAGAGGGGAACTTCCCTCCCCGCCGCCCCCCAAATCAATTCGCAAATGGGAGAGAGCATAGTGAAGTAAAGGGGCGAAGGTGACGAAAGTAACTACCCCCTCACAGGTTTTGGAAGGTTTGGTTGTTTTACAAATTACATTCCTTAACAAAACTATAGTATAAAAACAAACAATATAATTGTTCTTCATTTCATTTCACTTCATTTTTCTCGGTATTTTTGCATCTTTATTTGTCCCAACGCTGCACTCTTGGGCCCTCTAAAGCTTAAAAGTGTGCTGCAGTCTTTAGTCAGTGTATGCTATACATTTGTTTTTGCACTTTTTCAGATTTCGAGAGGGGGGACGATCCCCCTAACAAAATTTGAGGGGGGGGGGGGACGTGTCCCCCACCCCCTGGGATCGCCGCCCCTGTGTACTACACTTCTGTAGGAAGTGCATTCATTGGTTTATTTTGCAGTTATACTAAAGCTACCCAGAAAATATATACCTGATTAGTTCCCATATTCTTGATTATCATAGATTGACTATGCGGCTATCGGCTGCCTGTTTAAGTTTAGCAATGATCCGCCCAGACGAATAGGTGCATGCGACATGAACAGGAAAGAAAGATTATTACTTCCTTTTTGTTTTGTTATTATCTCTGATGGCCCTAAACTTTACCAAAGTATTTCATCTAGTGAAGCACGTATAGTCCATCAAAATACATGGACATACAAGATTAATATTGCAGACATTTGCGTATTGTGGTAAATGTTGTTTGTTAAAATTGTAACTGTTGAGATGATTGCCGGCCGCTATACTGCATTCTCTTGAAAACATAGATAATTGAAACTGATGGGATTAAATATGAATATAGTCTTGCAAAGTTTATTAGTCTTTGTAAGAGAACATAATAGTACAAGGTATTATCTCAATCACACTAGGAAATAGCTTAAAGATAAACTTCAGTTCTGGTAAAAAAAGAAAATGAATTCTCACAGAATCTAACGAAACTTATGCTGAATGTTTAAGATTACAAATAAATGTCATGTGCTAAACAATTTTGGAAGAAAATGTATACTGGCTGATTAATGAGCATAAAAAACAAGGAAATCAAGGTAGTACTAGCCCCGACACCCTTTGTGTTGTCCCATATAGATCTTTCTGTGTACAGTGATTGTCACTTTACCAAAACTGGGCCAAATTTATGATGATTTTGATGACTCCGGAACCTTGCATTACACACCAATACTTACATGCTATATGATCAACTTTTCTGATCCATTCCACATCTTTTCTTTCAAAATGCAATCGCATTACCATAACTCACCATTATCTTTAAACTGAGTACATATTGCCATGAAAAATGTAGAAATCATAACTATCACATATAAGTGCCCTTCGAATTTTTAGTAATCTTTTTACACAGTTATAATTACATAATTCCTGCAATTGTATTCATAACCAATTTAAATGTTTATTTTTGTTTGGCAAAAACACTTGCAATGGTATAACCTCAAACGCTGTGTAAAACACATATGCCATTGTTATGGTTGATTCAAAGTCTCGCCGTCTCGTCTGTGGTGAATAGCGTTACAATGTCAATATCAAACTTTGCAGACTTATCGTCCAGAATTCCAGATGGCCTTGATTGCTTTCATACCTGCTCAATCTAGCAAAACGTGGGCTTCAATTCGTTTTTTGTTGTTAAACGAGCAGTCTGTCGTATTACATGTATTAATGGCAAAACCGCCAAAGACATCTTTCTTCAAATGAACGTAAAAATAGAAAGGTCGCTACAGTTCAGTGACTGACAAAGCATTTTTTCTTGGAATTACTTTTGTGTTGCTGACAAAGAAGTATCCTTTGTGCATCGATCGTAAAAAAGCAGCACCTGTATGATCATCGTTAATAACAAAAGAGTACACATGAAATAAACTTGCTCTAAAAGAGAACGAGTATGGACAACTAGCTATGGCCTGGGTTACACCAGCTATGAGGTTATGCCACTTTGAAAAAAGATAAAGAAATGATTGCCACTCATTTGCAACTGGAAACGTCTACGCAAACCATTGATACTATTTCACAGCGTTATCAATAGGAACTTTTAGATAGAGTGGACGAGAACGGCATGAACGTCTATATTTATCATTCGTGTCTCTGGCAAACTGTTTAAACATTTGTTCATATTTCTTCATGTAAAGAAATAGGATTAAATGTTAAAACGTCTAGACATGGACACATGCATGATCAATAGACGTTCACGCCGTTCTCGTTCGCTTAATCTAAAAGTCCCTACTATCTTTTTTTCAATTAAATTCAATTCAAGTTTATTTTTCATTTCCACAGAAATCAGAACAATATTTCATTAAAACAAAACAAAAAATTTAACAAGATAACATGTGAATAATATCATTTACAAATACTTAAACTGCATATAAACAAAATTTGAATAACATAATACAAAAAAAAAAGATATTTTCTATGGAAATGGAGGGACCCATTAAAAAGTGGATACTTGTAGATTATGGGTCCCTCAAAATAACAAAGTAGCATTACACAAATTAGCTTATACAGAACAAAAAACACAAATATATTAATATAAAAGTTTGCTCTTTGTTTTTAAAATAAAATAAATAAAAAATAAAGTAAAGACAATGACAAGCCCGCGAAGACAGAACAGTAACAAGTAGAGACAATGTAAGACAGAGAAAGACATACAATAACAAACAAAAACGAAAATACAGCACAGACGTGGACGTAACATTTCCAAAACAACAAATCTTAATACAGACTTCCCAGTGAACTTGGTTAGACAACGTGGCAACTACCCCCGGACAACTACCCCTAGGACAAGTACCCACGGACAACTATCCCCGTGACAGTTACCCCTGGGTTAGTTGTCCGGGGCATTTGTCCTGCATGATGGTAGTCGTAGGGGGTATTAGTCCGGGGAGGGGGGTAGTTGTCAGGGGGTAGTTCTCCGGGGAGGGGGGGGGGTAGTTGTCAGGGGGTCGTTGCCTTAGGGGTGGTTGTCTGGGTTGTTCTCCGGGTGTAATTGTCCTAGGGGGTGTTTGCCCGGGTCAATATCGCTATTCATAAGTACCGCTTTTCATAAGGACCGCTATTCTTCTCGTATTATGAATAGCGACCCTCATCTCACATTAAGAATAGCGGTCCTTATGATTAATGAACCTTATTTCTTTATGAATAGTGACCCTCTTTTACCATTATGAATAGCGGACCTGCAGGTATGGTAAGTTCCACGTTATGAATAGTGGTCCTTATGAATAGAGGTCCTTATGAATAACGGTCCTTATGAATAGCAAATGGACCCCGGTTGCCCTAGGGGGTAGTTCTCCTAGGGGGTAGATGACTAGGGCTTTTTATCCGGGGTGGATGTCCATGGGGTAGGTGTCCTAGAACCGGTTATTACAGGTATGTAGACAGTATATCATGGGGGCATGTAAATCACATCCCTCTCTCTACCTCTGTATCTATCTATCTGACTGTATTTCATTTCGTCTCTCCGCTTTATTCGTATTTTTCTTCTTGTATGATGCTTGTTCTATCTGGTTAAGATTTATAACCACTTCATTAAATATATTTCTAATTTTCTTCTATTAAGACTTTCGACAGAGTTGTTCAGATACATTATATTTTGAACTCCCCCCTCTCTCTCTCTCTCCCTATGCATATATATATATATATATATATATATTTACGTTTTCATATCTCTGTTCTCATTTTACCTTTTATATGGATACCTGTATTTAAACTTTCTTCATGATCTGTAGTCATAATGAGCTTAATTTGCATGTAATTGCTACATTTAAATAAACTAAGTGTTATTGTCCCTACTCTTTAATTTTGTCTTGCAACGCTCCCTTTAAGGCACTACATTTTCAAACACAAGTTCGGAGATTGGTGTTGACGATTATCAATAAAATACCTATGTATACCCCTTGCAATGGATAAATGAAACTACCAACTGACAAGACCAAATAACAAATTCATGTTGTTTTCGAAGTAAGATCGCATTTTTTGATATCTAGCCATAATCAGTATTAGTATTTTGAAGTTTTAAACAAAAATAAAATGTTATCAAGCTTTATCAAGCGTGGATGAAGAAAGTTACATTTAATGTTGCTAAGCCAAGTTAATCCTGCATATTTTCCCTCGGTAAATTCTTTTGAGTCCGTATCTCAACCCATCCCAACTCCCTGATTGGACCTTCCTTCCACAAAGCGGTCCTACGTTATGCACATCATGATGACAATTGTGACAGCATTACCCATAACAAATCTATGATACCAGTATAATCCGTCAACGCAGTAGGTATACAAGCACCACTTCGAGACCCGACATTTAAGGATGGCAAATTGATACATGAACGTAAAGTAAAGTAGATATGTTTAGACACATCCGTGTTGATGTTGTTATTGTTGTTATTTTCGTTTTTGCGTACATTTATATTCATCACAACTATACTATGTCTTATTGCTTCCTACATGCGTATGATATGATATGATATGATACCGTAGACCTTTTTGCGTGTATGTATATTTGCCGTGTGTCGCGCCTCTTTTTGAAAACATTTTTCTTTGATTTTGTTATATATTTTCAAAAACATGCTAAGATATCGGTTGCCTTTGAAAAGCCGGGATAATACTTGTAGCGCCTTGAGCATCATACATGGTGGGTATGTGCGCTATATAAATATCCATGATTATTATCGTTGTAAATATTAACGTGTTATATGTTCAAATTGTGCACATTAACAAACAGCGTAATTTCATATTGACATTTCCACACGCCTATGTACAATTCGACGAGCCGCGTTGAACGCGATGCATGCTAGCTACACGCACAGCAGCCCTAGATTGAAGGATTGCGATACCCCGGTTGGGCAGCAATATATATGGGGAATATATGTATATCCTCACCGGAATACTCTTGTGAGTCACGTACCTTCCGAAAGAGTCCTAATCAATTATAAATATTTATACTAAAAATATTTCAAATAGATTAAAACAATACAGCGTGTAGGTCAAACTAAAACTAGCCAGCATAATTTTGCTAAAGGTTTCCAGCCAACTGTATACACGGATGGTGCAACTATGACCGTACGTAAGAATACTCATATATTTACATTGATCTCGACGAACTTGTTGTCACTCAAAAGGCATTGTGTGGCCAAATGTGTTGGTTATATATGAAGCTGCATGTCAATTTTAACAAACAATATCCCTAATTGTTTTCTTGTTCATACCAAATTTGTTCGCAAGAAAAATGTTTATCATAGGCCCACTAGTTCTATTACCCCACCTGTGATGTGTTGAAGACAAGGTGGGGGCAGTGTAAATGATATGTTTGCTAACACAATGATTGGTAAACCCCTTTTACAAACTGATTTCAATGTTTTAATGCCATATGGATCCATGTAAACATAATAAAGTAAAACGAAGGGAAAATATAAGTGGAGGTTTTTATACAAGTTTTGTCGCGAAAAACCAGTAGCACAACAAAGATATAGACAGCTTGGTTTTTAAATTTCAGAGTCATCACTCTTCTACCTGGTAGTGAAGACAACACTTTTAAAATTAAGGACTACAAGTGAAGACTAATTATTGAACATAGGAATAGATGATAGAGAGGTAGATAGATCTGCTATTTTTATAAACACTGAAAGGCATTGTGTGGGTAATGCACGGCATCCACCCTAAAACTCTTTAAAAAAATATAGAAATAGGATAGGGGTGGCTGGAACGTGCATTATTTACTAAACATGTCACCTTTTGCTCAAATTTATGAAAGGATGTCAAATATCTTGACTTTTGTTGTGGACCGAATATACATTATCTGAAAACAACCTTTAATTGATATAATGTTTATCATGAGTTCGAATTAATACCTGGTTAGTTTACATTTAATTGTTCGATATTGCACACATATGTATTGCACAACGCAACCTAAAAGTGAGATCTACTGAGGATATAGTATTCTAAACACTGCCAATATTTCGTTTACACGAGTACACAAACAATGCAGAAAAACAAACAGATGATTAGCCATTAATTAAGTTGAGAATGTGATCTTCATGGTCGTTAACCAAGTGAATTTTGTAAATACCACATATTTGTATTTAATTTAAGTATACACATATAACCGTCAATTTACTTGCAGTTTTACATTTAAGTTTGATTGTAGGTGTACATAAATGGCTAATTATCTAGGTTTTGATATTTAAACATATTAATGGCATAGCGAAAACAATGTATGTATATCTCCTCATTTACTATAAAGATGACCACAATATAGAAAACTGGTGTAATACATGCATCTTTAAAAAAGGGATGTACCAAGAAATTTCGAGAGGAGAAAAAAACGAAAAATTGTGATCACAAAGTATAACAGGTTATATTCTTATTTGGAACCATTACATTTTAGTGAATTCGTTAGTAAGGATCATCTTCGAAATTGTTTCTTCCTTTTAATTGATAATGACATGATGGAAACACCATTCCATAGTTTTCCCAGGGTTTCATTTTTCGGGAGGTAGTGGTCTTAGGGGGTTGGTTGTCCTTGGGGGTAGTTTTCCGGAGGTAATTATCCTTGGGGTTAAATGGGTAATTTTCCCTCTGGTAATTGACCTGGTGTGATAGTCCAGTGAGAGGTTGCACTACAAACCCTTTAAAAACTCGAGGAGATAAATTGTCCGGTTCATTCGTCTTTGAAGTTTTGATGAGAAGAGACATTTGAACAAAACATGAAGTGATGTTTATTGAACGGGGAATAATCTGGGTTTTGACAAAAGAAGTAACTATAAAATGAGGGCAATGGATTGAATATTGATTTTGATATCTTTGTTTTGTTATTAGACAATTGTTTTAGGCAAGATATTGTGTTTTCGTATTACTTAATATATTATTAATATGTGTCCAATTTTGTTTTGAATAACGTATAAATACTTGTTTTTTCTCTTTGCCTTATTCAGAGGTGTTTATTCAATAATAAAAAAAAAAACATAATTTTACTTATAATTTAGCCAAAAAAATGGAACATCAATAATACACAAATTATTTGTTCAAAGATAACTGTACAAATTCGCAGAAAATTTCATACTTTGTACTTAAATTGTTCATTTATTTAATTCTAATAGTCATTACTTGTTAGTTGTTGTATTTCTTATATTTGATTTTTTGCTAAAAACTTGGAGGTTACAGCCTTGTTTTATATACAATCTATTCTTACATTTTCTAGATTTGAGAATACTTTTCGAACCCAAGGTATGATATAATATAGTTTCATTTGATTTTATCTGAAAAGGGTTAAATAATACTGTTTTATCTGTCGTGCTTGTTATTTTACTACACTTTCAAGTGTTCTTTTACTGACTTTAAGACAAATTGTAATCATATCCTTCATTGTAATAATGTATTATATTGACCGACCAAATTTGATTATTGTTAATTTGTATATACCATTTCCGGCAGTTTATATGCACTAGTAACACTTCTTATTACCACTTTAAATTTTAAGTACATACAAACATAACACTTTCGGGTCTCTAAGTTATGTGTCGCTAGCAAATTCGAACGTTCAGAAATGCACTGTGCAAAATGTTGAATGATGTATATATTACTTTTTAATCTTTATTGGAGGACAAGGATTATAATTATATTAATATTTTTAGAAAGAAAGACAAAGATTTACTTATATTCCTTTCGATTGAGAAGATAATTATAACAAATAAATCATAATTGATAAATGATGAATTTAAGGTAGGTCAGCCGATATTATAATAAATTTCTTGGGGATTGCAGATAGCCCTTAACCCATTCTGCATCTCTTATCATGTCTGCGGGATTTCTTTTTTCCTTAAATGTACCCTCTCTCTTCCTTTTCCGTGACAATCTCTACCAATTCTACGCCCTCCTGACCTCTAAAATCTGCATGCCCTCGGAATGTTTTCAAGAGACACTACATAACAAGGCTTAATAATAATAATTTTCCGCGTTTATATAGCTGATGTCTCTAAGCGCTTTGCAGATATAATCGTATTCACGTTGAGTCACCTGTTGTTAATTTCAATGGTATTGTGATAACGCTGGTTTTGGTGGGTTTTATTCAATTGGCCATTTGCGTAGTGTATTCGATTTTAATGCATACATCTTTGTCAAGTACAAGGTTATTGCATTCGCCTGTTGGGGTGGGTGGTATTTCGGTAGTCAGAGTGCACATTGCATGCATTGCGTGTTAATGGGTTGGGCAACCAATACTGTTTGTCCGATCTACCAAGGGGCAGTGTGTGCGTTTTGCGTTCTTGCTATAGGGGTGCCGTTCGATGTAGCAGGTCAATGCGATGGTTTGTCGCTGGGCAAACATTTATACATTTAAATGCATTGCGAAATTTGTCTATTACTTGCATCTCTTTACAACATGCTTTCGTCTAATTTAATTTGTTGCATTAACTTTATTTCTCGTCTTGCCTTTCTCTGCCTCAATTGTTTCCTCTCTCTTTTTTCTCCCTCTCTGTTTATCTGTCTCTCTCCCCCCATCTCACTGGTTTATCCATTACCCAGCTATTTATGTAATCTCCCCCCCTAGTATGTTGTACATGCAGCAATATTCAACGTAATTTATATATCACAATAGGGTCGAATACATAAGATATGTGAATAACTATTTATTCTGATCCCTATTGTACTTTTGATACTTTCAACTTCTGATTTTACTATGTCCATCTTGTTTGTATTTGTCATATATTCATACCCAATACCATATATCTGTTTTGTATAATATTGAGTGAATAAATGAATTGAATCTGTTGTACACAGCTAGTGATGAAATCACTAGTTGCCATCTAATTGTAATGTTATGAGCTAAATGTAATCAGCACTCCTAACTTGAACATAATTTATCTGCTTATTATGAAACAGTCATGCATATATTCATTATGAAGCAACCATGCAGAAAGCACTCTTCAATACTCCTGGCACACAGAGTGTGTGATGTATACATGAGTAATTAGCTTTGCACACATTCAACCCCCATACACTGCTTCATGTACTGTAATAATAATGATAATAATAATAATAATAATAATAATAATACTGTAAAGTGACTCTCACACTCTGCCGTGTAGGCCTACCGTGTGCCACCGTGCGCGAAAATGTCTGCGGACGGTGGAGAACGGCGAGGGCACACGGTGGCTCGTTATCAAAGCGGGCAACACGTTAATAGGGCGTTGGCGCTTATTTACACCCGGTGGGACCCGGCGAAAGTTTTGGGCATGTTCAAAACTTTGGCCGGCTGGCACCGGCCGCAAGTAAGCGGCAAGAGGACGGTGTTGAACGGTATGAGGACGGTATGAATACGTTATGAAAACGGTCACACTGTATGAACACGTTCACAACACGCTCATAACCCGTAATGGCCCGGTCCCACTGGCCGATGGACACAAAACGTATGCATAAAGGACACAGCGGACGAGCAAAATTTCGGGGATGGCTCCATCCGTTTTCATCCGCTCCAGAAATGGACAAAATTGCGAAAATTTGCGAAAACAGAACGGAAAATAACGGACGTGGGTAGTATGTAGCGGGGATGTTAAACGGATGTTCATCGGAAGCCTAGCGGATAAAAGCGGATGGAAGTGGATGGCAGCTTTGAATACTTTATATACGAGATGCATACGCTTACATCCTTTCTATTTCCGTGCTACTAACGATGTATAGACGTTCCATGTACCTTATCTTTCCTCCCTCTTTCCGTTTTCAGCTGCAGCGAATGTGAATTGCGAGGATGCCCAGAGGATGCAGAGAGGATACAGCGGACGTTTAACGGATGATAACGGACATAGAACGTTTGTTGCTCGTATTTGTCGCGGATTTACATCGTACACGGCGGAAGTTCATCCGTTTTAAAAGTTTTGTGCAGCTCAAAACTTTTTGCGCGGATGAAATCACAGTGGACGGATGCTCGATGAATAGAGCGTATGAAACACGTATGCAATGAGTACACAACGGATGTATAGCGTTTTCCAACGGATGGCAAGATGGTTTTTACGCTTTACATCCTCTGTGCATCCGTAAGTGCAGTGGGACCGGGCCTTTACAGAACGGTGATGAACGGGCAAAAAAAAAATCCACCGTCTGCAACGGGTTGTAAGCGGGTTGTGAACGTGTCATGAACGTCAGCAGTCCGGGGACTCGCTCACAGGACGCTCCGAGCGGTGAGGGGACGCTAAGTGACTGGTAGGTGGCTGCTACAAACCCGGTGCACACGTTCGAGACCCGGTATGGGCCCGGTATGGAAACGGCCAAAATTTTCAACAAAAGTCAATCTAGGCGGTGAAGACGGTAGAAGCACGTTCAACACCCGGTATGCGCCCGGTGAGAACGGTCAGAAGATGGCAACGAAACGGTGAAAAGATTAATTTTATGAATTTTGTTTTGCGGCCGGGGACAAGTTCGCTCAAAACCCAACGTTCTGGACTCTGTTGTTTTTTAATAGCCCGGCAGGTGGACGGTAGGCCTACACGGCAGAGTGTGAGAGCTCCATAAACCTATAGAGCGCACACACCGTCTGGGGACGCTCATTGCGCTAGCTCAGCACATTTCATGTGGGAGTGGTAAGTTGCACTTGACCACTAGCATGCGCAGCCTAAGGATGATGTTTTAGCTTTAAGAATAAACTACTGAACCTCAAGCAATGATATGTAGAGCTTTCTTACTTTCTGGACCCACCTACATGGAGTAAAGTACTAACCAAGAAGTCAACACAACAACCCACTATTTTTTACATGGTGGCAGCGGCCAGCAATTTCAAGTACTTTATATTTCACATCAACTCTAAGTTTGGAAAAAGATTTAGTTCCAAACTTACCTTAATGAATACCATTTTTTATCAGTGACATCTAACGTAGTTTTAGTTCACATAGGGACCATTTGGATATTACCTAGGCTGTATATATAGGGCAGGGGTTGCATAATACAATTTTGTAATGTTTTATGGATGAATATTAGCTAGCAGAGCTCAGTTGACATCTAAAGCATTTTAGTTGCCAATAAGACCTAGTCAGGTTTTATGAACATGGGCCCTTGAATCTAGGCAACGCACTGTACTGAAAATGTGTATCTTTGTAGAGCCAAACAGTGCCCTATTTACAACTACCATGTGTCGTTCTCACTAAGGAGTATAAAATACATACTATAAGTTATATGACATCACATTTTACCACCATCCCCCTCCCCAAAACAAATCATTGTTCATCCCGATGGTCGCATATGTCCCATATCTAAAGGAAATGAGGGCAATATTTCTAAAAATGTGTTCAAAGGTTACTCCCTATTCTCGCTCACACTTACATTTTGAATATGTTACTGTGACATCAAGGTGAATACATCAAGGAAGTTGACATTGCTGTAACATTGATAATATTGTGCTGAAAACCACATTGAGTTCGATACAATACGAGATCACAAATTCACGGGGAAAAAAAATGCAAAGACAGTAAGAAAAACGACACGGTTTATACATTTTTGTTTTGTTTAAAGGCACATCCATTACGTTGGCGACTCGTTACTCAAGACAGCAGTATATACAAATGTATTTTTCTCTCTATAAATCACCCTCATTGTTCTTTCTCATAATCTTGTACATTATTTTCTATTTCTCTTTTATTTGTTCCTGTTGCTCTTTCTTTCACCAATTTTGTTTAAGAACACCGTCAAATCAAAAGGCGGGGCGCGCTGATTCGGCAGCTCCTGGATCCGCCACTAATGAATTTGTTATTGTAGTCTATATCAATGTTTTCCTTTCTTAAATATTTCGTTGAACGATGCATTTCTACATGACCTAACAATTATTTTGTCTTTATAAACCGAACAGCAAATCAGTGTAGGCATGGCAAAAGTTGGAGAAGGAAATGTCGAAATGGAGGTCATATGCAAGCAAATCCGTAATTATTTCCTTTTTACTAAAAACAAGTATTAAACAAATTAAACAAATTATACAAAAAAGAAAAGTAAAAAAAAAATGGAAACAAATTACAAATCTTTGAACCAGCTAAGCAATACACGAAATAGAAACAAGAAGATATCAAGGAGAAGACGAAGAAGAAGAAAAAGGGGGAAATGAGGAAAATAGTAATAATAATCATCCTCATCATTATCATTAACATATCTATGATGATGATAATAATAATAATAATGGTAACAGTACTTATAATGACAGTCATATTAAGAAGGGTACGGTTTTTTAAGAACTTTAAGATAACCCTTTTCATAATTTGGTTCCTTACTTTATATCTTATTACTGATTTAACATGTTTATGATGAATTTATTCAAAATAGGTTTTATGGTTCTAGATATTTAAATATACCTCGGCGTGTGTGCAATATGATAAATAATATAATGTGTACATGTAATTTATTATAGTAATTGTCCTATTACACTTTTCTTAGTATTGCCGTCGGCTTTTAAAGTTAAGGTCCATTATAATTGTTAATTAGTTCGCATAATATTAATAAATGAGATGACATTTGATTTCCTTCGTCATAAATATATAATACCATTTAATGTAAGGTAAATTGTTTTCGAATTTGTTCGTTACAGGCTGTGCAATAGTTCATTATCATTATTCACAATTGTAGCCGAAAGAGAATATTTATACTGTCTATTTGTAATTTTCCTTATCCCCTCTGCTACTAACGATCTTCAGTACCAGTTCGTAAGTATGCAAGTTAAATCTGATTATGAATACGTTTTTATAAAATTCGAGGATTTCTCATCGGTTCTTGTTTTGTATTATTATTTGTGCCTTAGTACAAACTCTACACACGTACTAAAGCTCATAACTTTAGAATGCTTTGTTATAGTATAACAGGTCCAACATGAGGATGTAAAATACTAACCGTCTGTTTTGTTTGATATTCACATTTTATATTTTGTATGAGGTCACTGAATGTATATGTATTTGATGATTTATTTATTTCACTCTAATATAACGACCTTGTAGCGCTTAGATAAGAAGGGATATTCGTGCATAATGATACAAATAAGTTTCGTAAACCATTATAAACATACATGCCAGGTAAAAATAAAGGCATGGAATTTTAATTAAGGCTTTCAACAGAATGATCTCCTACTCCCCATTACTTGTTGTCATTTTCTTGATTTATTCACTGCTTTCACCGATCTTCGTTCACAGCTCGTAAGTATGCAAATTAGTTCTAATTATGAATATGTTTCATAAGCGTTGAGGATTTCTCTTCGGCATTACTTTTTAATTATTTTGTGTGCATTAGTCCAAACATTGGACTAAGAAAACGTTCATGAATGTTTTAAAGATCACAGATATACAATGCTTGGGTATCGTATAAATCGTTTTCCTTGTATTCATATGTCAAGCTTCTTTGAACAGTTACAAATAGTTTATCATTCATGGATATGTTTATGAGCCGAAAGGTTTATCATAACAAGGAAATGTAGAATTGACAAATACCTTAAATTGCGTATTTGATTTATAATCTCGATTTTACAATTTGAACATATTTGTTAATGGATGATTATTATGTGTATAGGATTGAATTGTTTTACTTTGATTGATATGTATTATAGTTCTTCTATTTGTTGGGTGTCGGTGGTATATAATAATTATAATGAAGTTACATGACTGTATAACTTGTAGAAAATGAAAACTACTATGTCTGTTAACCGCCCTACAATGAGTAAAAAATCGGTACCATCATCTGTAAACGTATAAAACATCAGATATCAAAAATTCACGTTAACACATAAACTTTACGTTTTACATGTTTAATAATGCAATTTTATATAGTACCTCGTTTATCGAATAATCTTGCATGCATTTTCATTTAACGTAGTTTAATGTGAACAATGTTAATGCATGATAATTTTAACGGGGGAGGGGCAAGGGGGAAAGGGGGCACAATGCCTCATGCCTCCACACTTTTTGAAGTATCTCGAAGTGCCCACTTTTTTTCTTCTGATAAGCGATCTTTTCCCTTCTTATAAGAGACCGTTTTCG
The DNA here is from genome assembly GCA_035222895.1 of Strongylocentrotus droebachiensis. NCBI lineage: Eukaryota > Metazoa > Echinodermata > Echinoidea > Camarodonta > Strongylocentrotidae > Strongylocentrotus > Strongylocentrotus droebachiensis. Next base: position 572,466 of record JAVYIG010000169.1, on the reverse strand, counting down.
AATCTGATATTGCCACTCTTACATATTTTACTCACATTATCAAAGGGTCATTGGTAATGAGGATCGATGCCTTACCAAAGGGCACTAGCGCATCGACTTGGTTACGAACCCGGGTCACCGGATTACGAGACCAATGCTCTACCGACTGAGCTATCGTTCATTTTCAAAGGGTCATCGGGTTTATTTCTATATAGAGGCATGAAGCCGAAAGAGGTCAACTCAGTATTTTTGGATAGGCAGATTTTATTTTGTTTGCAACCGATTTATTTATAGTTAACAATGTACTTTTGGGTTACCTTAATTAGCTTGCGTATATGTTAGTTGTCAATAATGAATGATTATACATGTTAGTTAAGTCTATGATTGTCATTTTCCTATATAATTGATTTGCAGTCTTTTCACGTTTCCCTACATTTAATCTGAACAAATAAACGGGTTCACCACCTACATTCAGGCAACAACCCCGGTACATCGATGTGCTCCATTGGCTTCATAACAGTGATAACCCAACAAAGTTACACTCCGAGCTGTATGTGTGAATGTAAAAAGGGGAAGATCTAGGGGGGTGGGTGACGGTTTAACCCCCCCCCCCCCTTTGGGCGGCAAAGTGAAGAACAAAAACAAGAAGGGAAAAGGAAGGGGGAAGGGGGAAAAAAGAAGAAAAAAGAAAGAAAACGGCGCGATTTTGGGAAAATCCTGGATCCGCCACAGGGTAACCCCCCCCCCCCCTTGGACAAAAGGTAGATCCGTCCCTGCTGTATGCATGTCAACATCCAGATTATTTTTTGTTAAATAATCTTCTCGTGAAATAGTTCAAATGTTTTTTTTTTACCAAGCTTCCAAGGTGAACGGACCGAATGGTTTATCTCCCCATGTTCTAATAGGATATATTCACTGTATTTTCAATTAATTTGGTTATATTTTAAATATGTATTTAAGTACTGGTAGAGTACCTGGTCCAAGGTGTATTGAACATGATTAAACTTTGCACTTATTTTGAATTGTTTGCATAGTAACTAGACAGATTAATGCACAACAAACTGTATGAAATCTTTGCAACAATAGGATATTTTAAATCACGGTTTTCGCCGGAATTATTCTACTTCTGTGTGTGTAATATTTAGTTTCTTATATTGCACATGAAAGTGAAGGAAACAAAATTGTGATAGGATCTTAATGGACCTTTCAAAAGCATTCGACAACATCATCTATCAAGTTCTTCATTACAAAATTACACTTGTACGGAATAATAGGCTTACCCTTACAATGGTTCCATAGTTTGAGTAGAAACAGTTTGTGGTGGTCGAGTGATCTTTTGGTTCTACTGTTCTATCTTCGTTCGAAGTCTTTGTTGGCACATGCTGTGCCAACACATCGTCACTGCAATCTGTATTTGTACATTTAAGTTTCAGTTTCTTATTTTGTTTTCTTTCTCTCTGTCTCTCCTTTTCCTCTCTCCATCTATGTTCTGTTTTTTGTATCTGCTTTTCTCTTTCTTTGCTCCCTTTTGTGTTCTAATTCGGCATTTGATCCGCAACTGATTATACATGTATCACGTATTACGCAACTTCAGATCTGGTGGGGTTTCGTTCACGACCCGTTACTCCAGGACGGCGTCATATATATATATATATATATATATATATATATGTATACATATGTCTCTTTCTCTCTCTCTATCTTTCTCTCCTGTATTCTAGTATATTGTACATTAATGTCTCTATCTCCTTTACCTTTTCTTCTTCCGTTGCTTTTTCTCCCCCCTTTTTTAACAAGTGGGCGGCCGTTTCGATAACTCCTGGATCCGTCATTGATGAATCGTTTAAGTGTTTCGTTGTATGTTGCCTTTCTACATAAACTAACATTATTTGTTTCTTTATCAACTAATAACTTAACATTAATGTAGGCCTGGTAGAAGAAGACAAAGAAGCAATAGTCCTCGTGGATAGTGAAGGCAAGCAAATCTGGTTCTTCCTTTTGTTACCTAAACTACTAAACATAAGATTGGAAAATGATTAGAAAATGAAAATAATATGAAAACATGGAAGAAAAACAAACAAACTATAAACCATCTAAAAGCAAAACAAGAAATAAAGAGACAAAACAAACAAGGAGAAGTAGAAAAAAGAAGCGGAAGAAAAAGAGGGGGGTAGGAGGAGGAGAAATAATGATAATAACACCATTGTTCTTTATAATGTTAATAACAATAATACTAATAATAATACAAATAATGATAATAATACTAACAACAACAATGATAATGATAATAATACTATTGATAATGATACTGCTACTGATAACAACAACAATAACAAATAATGATACAAATGAAAAGGGCGCAATTTTTCAATTGTGTTTTTATTTCCTTGATCATAACTTCAATGCTTTATCTTCTTACGGATTTGACATGATTATGATTTAATATATTTTCTGGTTGAAGATGATTGAATATTCGTTAGTGTCCGTGTGAAATTATAAATAATATAATGTTTACATGTATTATACTCGAATATATGTCATATTAATATATTTGCGATGCCCTTATTCTTCGTTTACAGAAGTATTGCGTTTACGTAAGTATGCAACTGTACCTGATCAAAGTTATTTTATATAATCATTCTCGTCATCCATTTTATATTTCTCTCCTTTCATTAACATATTTGCTTCATATGCACGAGGATAACATTCATAAATGTGTTAAATATTACGTTCTTAGTTTTGCCGGTGCATTTTAAAATAATTGTCTATCAGTAATGTTAAATAGTTAACATGATATTTCAAAATGAGGTGACATTTGTTTACAAAAAAAGCATTGTATGATAGTAATATTGTAATAATTTGTATTCACGATTATGAATGAAAGAACTAATTGTACTGTTTAGTTGTAATTGTCTTAATCTCTTCTCTACTTACCCTGTTCTTCGTTCCCAGGCGGTAAGTATGGAGCTTAGATCTCATTATGAATATCTGTTATGTCTCATAACTATTGCGGATTGGGTTTCGTTCGTAAGAGTTTTCAAGCTCATATCGATACAATGTTTAAGGATTGTATAATCGGTATCACCTATCGATGACAACTTCCAACTATTTTCGGAACTTTACATATTGTATGAAGTTTTTTTAAATAATTAGATGCGTGCTCGGAGGTTAAAAAACTAAATGTAGTTTGGAAACATGGAATATGTCAATTACTAGTGATGTCCTTCAAGTAAGAAAACGCTATCCCTCAAAATACTCATTGTTGCACAAAAACTGAAATAAGGAAGGTAAACGCCTTTTATACAAATCAAGAAATATTAACATACTGTCTCACGCATATTTTTTTAGTTTTGCCCTTGCATTTGTAAGTAATATTTTAGGCCTTTCACATGATATTTAAAAATGAGGTGACATAAAATGTTATTTCTTGTGAATATATTGCATGAATTTAAAGTCGTACTTAACAAAAAAGTGAAGCATATTAGGGCATCTTTATTATTCATTTTAAACCAAAGGGCTTATTTTGAATTTTTATTTATCTCTTTCCTGCTTCCTCTGACGTTCATTCACAGGTGGCGGTAAGAATACATCATAGGTCTTATTTTTAATTTTCAGTATCTTTTATGAATGTTGGCTATTTTGACTTCGATTTGTCTTTATAATTTAATTTTGTGTATTATTGAAAAATTTGGACGAAATAAACGTCCAAGAATGTTTTCCAGCTTACCACAATAAAATAATACCATGACATCCATGAAACCTACTAAACGTCGATTTGGAAAGCAACATTTACATATTTTATACATTTTAGTAATGTGTTATATCTCAAGTTTAATGAACTGGTGTTGTTAGCCCTCGGTATTAAGAAGGGATATTCGTACAAAAACTGATAAATATATGTTTCCTAAACCATTCCTTAACCACATGAATGCCACTTTAACATAAAGGGGTGAACAATTTCATTAAAGCTTCTAAATAATTAGGTTCTATTTCCAACAAAGCAACGGAAATCACACGAGAGAGCAACATTTGTATAGGAAGTGCATTCTAAGTTAAATCTTTATCTATTTCCTTTGCCCTTGATCTTTGTTCATAGCGCGTTAGTATCAATTTAATTAAATTATAACTACTTTAAATTTTCTGGTAATCTTTCTGCACCTATTTCCTTTGTATTCACTTTAACGTTTTGTTGAGCTCACCACGAAAGAAAGCTCTGGTGTTGTAGAAATGCTGCCATGTATCCATAATAACTTTATACTATTCGATTTAAAATGTGTGGCATTGGATTTTTATGAATTCGTGGCATTGGATATTTATCATTATGTGTTTGTCTTACTTTATTGAACTTGTGCCATTAATCCTTTGGTAAAGATACGTTTTCTAGATTACTGTACCCATAAATGCCGCTAGAAAATTAAAGCATTATAATTTTCTGTAAGGTTTTCAACTGATGATCTCCTTCTTCCCAATAGATAAAAAGAAATGAAAAGCATAAGCATCATTTGTATTTGAAGTGTATTTTATATAATCCTTTTTTTTTCATCTACCCTTGGTCTCTGTTCATAGGTGGTAAGTATTCATCTACATGCTGTCTTCTTGTAATCACTTTTCTTGGATTTTTTTCAATCACCTCGATAAATATTGTTGGTATCGTAAGAATTGTACCACCTATCTATAATAACTTCGAACCATAAATTCCACTAGAAATAAAGGCATTATAATGTTATGTAACGCTTCTAACTAATGATATCCTTCTTTCCCATGAATAAAAAGAAAAGAAAAGCATGACCATCACTTGTATACGAAGTGTATTATAATATACTCTCTATTCTGTTTCCCCTTCCTTTGGTCTCCGTTTACAGGTTGTAAGTATCCATCTAAATACAAATGTTACTTCTTTATTTGAATAATGTGTTCATATTTCTTAATATTTTTCCTTATATTCACTTTTGTTGGATTTGTTTATATCGCCACGATAAGTATCTTTGGTATTGTAGAAACGCTACCACCTATTTATAACTTCCTACCATCGGTTTTGACATACTCATTGTTCATTCTTTATGAAGTTACACATTAATGTAATGTTAATCTTATGTGCTTGTCTTACTTTTTGAACAGGAGTTGTTATGTTGGGGTTAGAAGGGAGATTACTCCACAATGATAAAGATACGTTTTCTAAACCTCTGTAACCACAAATGCCATTAGAGCATAAATTCACGGACAACTTTGTAAGGCTTACAACTGATTATATTCTTCCTTCCCATGAAGAAAGAGAAATAAACAAGATAAATGTCATTTTGGTAATATGTTCTGTTTTCTAATATGATATTTTTCTTGTTGATCTCACCTTTGTCTTTGTCCATATAGGTTGTAAGTATACATCTATATTCAATTCTCGCTACCCCAAATAGCGATTCTGCCGAGATCCGGGGAAAATCCTGAAAACGCGCATTGCATTATGGGATAGCTTTTCGACATTACAGCTTCCTGTGCAGGCGCTATATTACTAGGCGCGATAGCGTATGCACCGAATATGTCGTCTGCTCGGTCTTGTTTTTTTTTCGCAAATATTTCAACGTTTATTTGAACATTTCATTCGTTGTTTTTTGCGTCTTTTGACATCAGTGACGATGGTTTTCTTTTGTGAGGCTGTACAGTGCTGGGCTCATGATTCCAAGCGTAAGAACCCTGAAAAATGGGGGTGGATGAAGGCCGTGACTTGGGATGGGACTCTATACCGGAAGTTGTAGTGACGACCCGAGAGAGTGAAAATTACCTCGTCTCGCGAATTTCGAGATTTTCGTACCTATTTAGGGTAGCGAGAATTCAATTATAACTTCTTTATATATTCTGATCATATTTCTGAATCTTTGTACTTGTATTTACTTTGTGTTGATTCGTTGTTAATCACCACAATATATTACTTGGGTATTGGAAAAAGGTTACCACCTTATCCAAAGCCAATTAAAACTTTTGGTTTAGAATTTATATCAACACATGTTATGAATGCACTGATTGTATTTCTTTTTTTAAATTATCAAACTTACTTTAATGAAATAGTGTTTTAGTCTTTCGTTAAGCAGAGATATTGGGGCATAATTTTAGTCTTTTTCTAAACTACTGTTACAATACATGCCACTAGAAAATAAAGGCATGGTAATTATGTGTTAGGCTTCGAACTGATCATCTCCTTCTTTTCTAAGAAGAAAAAGACATGCAAATATTATCATCATTTGTATATGAAGTGTATTCTAATATCATCTTTATTCTTTTTCCTCTACCCTTGGTCTCTGTCGAAAGGCTGTAAGTATCCATTTAAAGCAAATATAACTTCTTTATTTAATTTGGTCATCTTTCTAAATCTTTTCCCCTGTATTCACTTCTTTTTGGATATGTTTAGATCTCAAGGTAACCCACTTTGGTATTGTGAAACTGCTAACACATAGTCATGATAACTTCCCACTATCGGTTGTGACATTCGCTTTTGTCATTTTTTATGAAGTCACATATTGTATATATGTTTATCTTATGTGTTTGTATTTATATGAAACTGGTATTGTAATCCTTCGGTAAGAAGGGATATTAGTCCATAATGATGAAGATATGTTTTCGAAACCACTTTAACAGTAAATGCCTCTTGAACATAAACACGTTATAATATTCTGTGAGGCTTCCGACCGATGATCTCCTTCTTCCCCATGAATACAAAGAAAAGCAAAGCATGACCATCACTTGTTTATGAAATGTATTGTAATATAATCTTTATTCTTTTTCATCTTCTCTTGGTCTCCGTTCATAGGTTGTAAGTATCCATGTCAATGCAAATCCAATTTTCTGTATTTAGATTTTTCATGTTTTAAAATCATTTTTTCTTGTATTCACTATTTTGGGGAAATATTGAGATCACCACGATACACAACTTTGTTATTGTAAATATGCTACCACCTATCCATGATAACTTCCAACCATCGGTTTTGACATTCTCAATTTTCGTTCTTAATTAGTCACACGTTTTATGTTTATCTCATGTGTTTGTCACAACGATATAGATACGTTTTCAAAACCACTGTAACCATGAATGCCACTACAATCTAAAGGATTTATGATTTTCTATAAGGCTTTCAACTAATGATCTCCTTCTTACCCATGAATAAAGAGAAAAGAAAACCATGACCATCGCTTATATATAGAGTGTATTATAATATAATCTTTATTCTTTTTCCTTTACTTTTGGTCTCGGTGCATAGGGAGTGAGTATCCAACTTAATGCAAATATCATTCTTCTTTATGTGATTTGATAATTTGTCTAAAGCAGTCTTTTTGTAATCACTTTTCTTGGATTTGTTAAGATCACCACGATAAATACATAACTTCGTTATTCTAAGAATGGAACCATGATAACTTCCAACCATCGTTTTTGACATTCTCATTTGTCATTCTTTATGAAGTTATATATTGTATGTTTATCTTATGTGTTTTTCTCACTTTATAGAACTGGTGTTCTAATCCTTCGGTAAAAAAGGATATTAGTGCACAATGATTTAGATACGTTTTTCTTAACCACTGTAGGCATAAATGCCTCTAGAACATTAAAGTGTTATAACTAATGAACTCCTTCTTTCCCATGAATTAAACGAAAAGCAAAGCTTGACCATCACTTCTTTTATAAATTGTATTTTAACATAATCTTTATTCTTTTTTCTCTACCCTTGGTCTCCGTTCACAGCTAGTAAGTATTCATCTAAATGCGAATATATTACGTTTTTATGTAGAGTGCTCATCTTCCATATCTTTTTCCTTGTATTCACTTTTTGGGGGAATCGTTTAGATCACCACGATAAATAACTTTGTTATTGTAGATATGTTACCACTTATCCATTATAACTTCCAACCATCGGTTTTGACGTTCTCATTTTTCATTCTTTATGAAATCACAGATTGTATGTTTATCTCATGTTTTTGTCATAATTTCATGTGGATCTTGTGTTGTGATCCTTCGGTAAGAAGGAATATTAGTGTCAATGATAAATATTTGTGTTAAACTACTCTTTCCATAAATGCCACTAGAAAATAAAGACATAATAGTTGTCTGTAAGGCTTCAAACTTATGATCTCCTTCTGTCCCATTAATAAAAACAATGAAAGCAAAAGTAACATTTGTATATGAAGTGTGTACTAATATAATCGCTATTCTTTTTTCCTCTACCTTTGGTCTCTGCTAAAAGTTAGTAAGTATCCATCTAGATGCAAATATAAATTTGTTATAACATCTGGACATCTTTTTAAATATTTTTACTTGTATTTATTTTTAAAAATGTGTTAAATCACCACGATACATAACTTTAGTGATGTAGAAATGCTACCATCTATCCAATCATCGGATTTTTAAATTCTCACTTTTCATTCTTTAAGAAGTCACGGATGTTAGGTTTATCTCATGTGTTATCTTACTCTATTGAACTGGTGTTTGTTTGTATCAGTCTCCCGACTATTTTAACATGGAATTTTGATTCAATAAACCGAAATGAATCAATGAATGGTGTTGTAATGCGTCGGCAAAAAGGGACATTAGTGCACAATTACAAAGATTCGTTTTCTAAACTATTGTAACCATTAATCCCACTAGAAAATAAAGGCATTAATATGTTACGTAAGGTTTCCAACTGAAGATCTCCTTCTTTCCCGTTAATAACAGATAAGAAAACAAATGACCATTACTTCTACATAAAGTTGATTATAATATATTCTTTTATTCTTTTTCATTTACCTTTGGTCTTCACTCATAGTTTGTAAGTATGCAAATATAAATTCCTAATTTAATGAGGTATTCTTTCTCAATCTGTTTTATTGTAATCACGTTTTGTTATTTGTTTAGATTTCCACGATACATAACTTATGTATTCTAGAAATACTTAAAAATATCCATTATATTAAACTTCCAACCTGGTGTTGTAATCCTTCGGTAAGAAGGGATATTAGTGGACAATGATAACAATATGTTTTTTAAGCCACTGTTGCCATGAATGTCACTAGAAAAAAAGACATGGAAATCTGTTATAAAGCATCCAACTGATGTCCTTCTTCTTCACCATGAAAAAAGAGAAATGTACAAGATGAGTGTCGTTTGTATATGTAGTGTATTCTAATAAAATTGTTATTTTTTTCCCTATACCGCTGGCCTTTGTCCATAGGTTGTAAGTATCCAACTAAATTCAATTGTAACCTTTAGATATAATAATGCCATATACTTCTGAATCTTTTTCCTTGTGTTCACTTTTGGTTATTTGTTTAGATCCCCACGATACATAACTTTCCCATTGCAGAAATGATACCACCCATCCATGATAACTTCCAATCATCGGTTTCGACATTCTCATCTCTCATTCGTTATGAAGTCATTTAATGTATGTTTATATTATGTGTTTGCCTTACTTTATTGAACTGGTGTTGTAATCCTTCGGTAAGAAGGGATATTAGTACACAGTGATAAAGATATGTTTTCGAAACCACTGTTTCCATAAATGTCACTAGAATATAAAGGCATAGACATTTTGTGTAAGGCATCCAACTGATGACCTCCTTCTCCACTATGAAGAAAGAAAAATGTACAACATGAGTGTCGTTTGTATATGTGGTATATTCTAATAAAATGGTTATCCCTTTTTTCTCTACCCTCCGTCTTTGTCCATAGGTTGTAAGTATCCAACTAAATTAAATTATAACTTTTTGATATAATAATGCCATCTTTCTGAATTTTTTTTCATGTGTTCACTTTTCGAATTCTTTTTGTAGATCACCGCGATAGAAAACTTGGGTATTCTAAAAATGTTACGACCTTATCCATGGATAAATTCGAACTATTGTTTTTTGTTTATTTATATCAACACGTTTTATGAAGGAACGATTTGTATTTATATCTTAATTATTAAACTGGTGTCTAAGTCCTTCGGTCAGCAGGGATATTTGTGCACAATGATATGGATATGTTTTCTAAACCACCGTTCACATAAATGACATTACAAAAAAAGGCATGATAATTGTATGTAAGGTTTCAAACTGATGATCTTCTTCTTTCACATGAAAAAAAAGAAGAAAAGTATGAGCATCATTCGGATATGAAAAGTATCCTAATATAATCGTTTTGATTTTCTCCCAACCCTTTTTTCTGTTCATAGGCTGTAAGTATCCATCTACAATCAAATATAACATCTTTATTTAATATGGTCGTCTTTCTGAATCGGTTTCCTTGTATTCACTTTGTTTGGATTTTCTTGATCACCACGTACAAAACTGTGGTATTGAAGAAAGCCCACCCCCCCCCCCTATCCATGATAAATTCTAACTATAAGTTTCGAAATTTAATTGTCATTTGCTATGAAGTCACGGATTGCATTTTTCTCTAATGTGTTAGTAATACATTTCTTGTACTAGTGTTGTAACCCTTGAGTAAAAAGGGATATTCGTGCACAATGATAACGATATGTTTTCTAAACCACTGTAACCATAAATGCCACTAGAAAAATCAGCATGATAATTGTCTGTAAGGCTCTCAACTGATAATCTCCTTCTTTCTCTTAAAGACAAAGAATTGAAAAGCATGAGCGTCATTTGTAAATAAGATGTATTCTAATATAATCGTTATTTGTTTTCCTCTACCGTTTTGTTTTCTGCTCACAGGTAGTAAGTATCCATCTTAATTCAATTATACCTCCTTCAAATGATGTGGTCATATTTCTGAATGTTTTTCCCATTTTTTTTTAACACCACGATATAAGCTGTTGTAATGTATAAATGTTACTACCTTATTCATAATTAATTCCAACTATTGGTTTGGAAATTTAATTAACATTCGTTATCATACTTTACTGAACGGGTTTTATAGTCGTTTGGTAATCAGGGATATTTGTGCATAATGTTAAAGATATGTTTCCTAAACTACTGTAGTCATAAAAGCCGCTAGAAAATAAAGTTTTGTTTGTATGGTTTAAAACTGATGAACTCCTTCTTCTTCATGAAGAAAGAGAAAAAATATAAAAGTTTTATATGAAAATAAAGTGTATTATAATATTACTTTATTACACCCCCTCCCCCCGCTCTGGCCATAGATTGTAAGTATCTATCTCAATTCAAATCTAACTTCTTTATTTAATAAGGTCGTCTTTATAAATCTGTTTCCTTGTATTCACTTTGTTTGGATTTGCTTGATATCCACGATAAAAACTGCGGTATTGAAGAAATGCTACCCCCTATTCATAATAAATTCCAACTATCGGTTTTGAAATGTAATGTTCATTTTTTTATGAAGGCACGGGTTGTATTTGTATATAATGGGTTTGTTGGACGTTCATGAACTAGTGTTGTGACCCTTGGGTAAAAAAGTATAATCGTGCAAAACGATAAAGATATGTTTTCTAAACCATTGTAACCATAAATGCCACTAGAAAATAAAGGCATGATACTTATCTGTAAGGCTTCGAACTGATGATCTCCTTCTTTTCCCATTAAGAAAACGATTAAAAAACATGAGCGTCACTCGTAAATAAAAGTATTGTAATATAATATTTATTGCTTTTCCTTTACCGTTTTTTCTGCTCATAGGTCGTAAGTATCCATCTGAATTGAATTATACTACCTTAATACGATGTTCCCATCTCTCTGATTTTTTTTCTTTATATTCTCTTGTTGGGGAATTATTGTAAACACCACGATAAAAGCTTCGGAAATGTAAAAATACTACTAACTTATCCATGATAAATTCGAACTATCAGTTTTTGAAATTTAATTAATATTAGTTATGAAGGCACGGATTGAATTTTGTATCATTCTTTAATGAAATATTGTTATAGTCCTTCGGTAATCATGGATATGTCGTGCATAATGACAAAGATATGTTTCCTGAACTATTGTGATCATAAATGCCACTAGAACATAAAACCATGGCAGTTGTTTGAATGGTTTCAAACTGATGATTTCGTTCTTCTTCATGAAGAAAGAGAATTTAAAACAAAAAGGACTATTTGTAAATGAAGTGTATTATAATATCATCTTTACTTTTCCCCCTCTAAACGCTTGGGCTTTGTTCATAGTGAGTAAGTATCCCTCTAAATTAATTATCTATAACTTCTTTATTTCTTCTGATCGTCGTTCTTAATATGTATGCTTTCGTTCATTTTTAAGGCCCTTTTCTTATCGCTCAGTACAATAGAATGCTTGGGTATGGTAGAAATGCTACCACCTATCCACGTTAAATTCCAACCATTGAGTTTTACATTCTAATTTTTCATTCTTTATGAATTCATGGATTGTGTGTTTATCTAATGTGTTTGTCTTACTTAATTTAAGTAGTGTTGTAATCTTGTTTTAAGAACAGAAATTCGTTCAAAATTAAAAACATGTTTTATAAACCATCGTAACCATAAATGCCGCTAGATAATTTGGTTATATTTCTGAATCTATTTACTTGTATTTGTTTTAGTTGTAGTGCTTCGGTAAGAATGGATATTCTTGCACAATTATTTAGATGTGTTTATTAAACAACTGTAACCATAAATGCAATTAGAAAATAAATGCATGATAATTGTCTGCTAGGCTTCAAACCGATGATCTCCTTTTTTGACATGAAGAAGAAGAAATGAAAAGCATGTTTTTCATTTAGATATGAAGTGTATTCTAATATAATCGTTTTGATTTTTCCCATAACCTTTTTCTATCTTCATAGGTTGTAAGTATTCATCTAAATTGAAATATAACTTCTTTATTTAATATGGTGGTCAATCAAATCATTTTCCTTGTATTCACTTTGTTTGGATTTTCGTAATAACCACGATAAAAACTGTTCTATTTAAGAAATGCTACCGCCTATCCATGATAAATTTGAACTATCAGTTTTTGAAATGTAATTAACATTTGTTATGAAGGCACGGATTGTATTTTGTATTATTCTTTAATGAACTGGTTTTAAATTCCTTCGGTAATCAAAGATATTCGTGCATAATGACAAAGTTATGTTCCCTTACCAATTGTGATCATACATGCCAGTAGAAAATAAAGCCATGGCATTTGTTTAAATGGTTTTCAACTGATGGTCTCGTTCTTCGTCATGAAGAAAGAGAAATTAAAAGCATGAGCGACATTTGTAAACAAAATGTATTCTAATATAATTGTTTTTGTTTTTCATTTACCGTTTTTTCTGCTCATAGGTGGTAAGTATTCATCCAAATTTCATTATACCTCCTTCGGATGATGTTGCCATCTTTCTGAATCTTTTTCCTTGTATTCTCTTTTTGGGGAATTATTGTAAACACAACGCTAAAACCTTAGGAAATTTTAAAATATTATTACCTTATCCATGATGAATTCGAACTATTAGTTTTTGAAATTTATTTAACATTTGTAATGAAGGCACGGATTTCATTGTTATCATTCTTTAATGAACGGTGTTAAAGTCCTTCGGTAATCAAGGATATTCTTGCACAATGACAAATATATGTTTTCTAAGCTATTGTGATCATAAATGCCAGTAGAAAATAAAGCCATGGCAGTTGTTTGAATGGTTCCCAACTGATGATCTCGTTCTTCTTCGTGCAGAAAGAGAAATTAAAAGCATGAGCGTCATTTGTAAACGAAATGTATTCTAATATAATCTTTTTTTTCTTTTTCATCTACCATTTTTTCTGCTCATAGGTGGTAAGTATTCATTATAATTAAAATATACCTCCTTAATATGATGTTGCCATCTTTCTGAAACTTTTTCCTTGTATGACCTTTTTGGGGAATTATTGTAAACATCACGATAAAACCTTAGGAAATGTAAAAATACTACTGCCTTATCCATAATAAATTCGAACTATAGTTTTTAAAATTGAATTAACATTTGTTATGGAAGCACGGATTGTATTTTGTATCATTTTTTAATGAACTGGTGTTATAGTCCTTCGGTAATCAAGAATATTCGTGCATATTCGTCAATGACAATGACAACTGTAGTGATCATAAATGCCACTAGAAAACACAGCAATGACAGTTGTTTGAATGATTTCCAACTGATGATCTCGTTCTTCTCCATGAAGAAAGAGAAATTAAAATAAAAAGCATTATTTGTATTTAAATGAAGTGTATTGTAATATCATCTTTAATTTTTCCCCTCTAAACGCTTGGGCTGTGTTCATAGCGCGTAAGTATTCCTCTACATTTAACTATTACTTCTTTATCTATTCTGATCATCGTTCTTAACTCATAGCCTGTCATAAGTTTGCATGCACGCTATCGTTATAGTGTTTTGTACATGCGAGAGAGCCCTCGCTTGAGCGCCATGTGCGTGCAAGGACGCATTCAAAATAGCAGTTATTGTTCATGCTCAATGGACTGTGTTGTGTGTTAATCAGATTATCTCCAAAACAACCAGGCACGGGGGGATTTGGGGCTTGGCACAATGGGGATTAGCCATGTGGCATGATAAGAGTTAATTGTTATTATTGTATTCAATTTTAAGGCCTTTTTCTTTTCGCTCAGTACGATAGAATGTTTGGGTATTGTATAAATGCTACCATCTGTCCATGATAATTTCCAACCATCGGTGTTGAATTTGTTTTCTCATTATTTGTGAACTCACGGATTGTATGTTTATCTTTTATGTATGTCTCTTTTAATTAATGTATTGTTGTAAGCCTTTCTATGAAGATAAATTCGTGTGACATTTTACAAATATTTTCTAAACCAGTGTAACTATAAATGCCGCTAGATAATGGGGTTATATTTCTGAAACTGTTTACTAGTATTCGTTGTTGTAGATCACATGATATTTCAAAATGACGCGACATTTTAATGTTCTTTGTCTTGAATTTATCACTTGTAAATGTAAGGTAATAGCCAATTTGTAATGAATTGTTGTCTTTTTCTTGATCTCTTCATTGCAACTACCGATCTCCGTTCACAGCGGGTAAGAATGCAATTTAAATAGATCCATTTAAGGAAATATGTTTCATAAGTGTTCGAGATTTCCCTTCTGTTTTCGTTTGTTTTTATTGTTGTATAGAGTATTTAAAACGTTCAAGAATATATTAAATTTCTAAGGTGTACAACGCTTGGGCATCGTTTAAACAGTACGAAATATCGACGTTAACTACCAACCATCTGTTTTGAAATTTCTATACACCTATGTTGTTAAGTCTCAGAATGGAATTGGATTTGATGTATTTATCACACTTTAATGCACAGTAGTTGTAGTGCTTCGGTAAGAAGGGATATTAATGCACAATGATACAAATACATCTGCTAAACTATTGCAAACATATATTGCCAGGTAACCATTAGAGGCATGGACATTGTCATTAAGGCTCCCGACTGATGATCTCGTAATCCCCCACAAAGAAAGAGAGATGAGAAAGATGATCATCGTTTGTTAATATAATTCATTCTAATATTTATCATTTTCTACTTTCTTCTGCTCTTGATCTTCGTTCATAGCATGTAAGTATCGATCTAAAGCCAGTTATAATTTATGTATATATTCTGTTCATCGTTCTTAATCTTGTTCCTGGTATTAACATTCGATACATCATTAAAGACATATAAACGTTTATAGTTAATGAATATTTATGTAAACCAAAGTAGTTATCATCAAGGGAATGCAGAATTTAAAAATACCTTCAATTGCCCTTTCGATATATGATCTCGATTTTACAAATCATATATTTAAATATCTTGGGGTGAAGGATTATTTTTTGTATAGAATTGATCTATTTTAATTTCATAGATATATCTGGTAGTCTTTTTTTGTTATGGGTCTTGGTGGTTAAAAATAAATATAGTTTGGAAACATGGAATATGTCAATTACTAGTTGAGTCATTACAGTTCGAAAAAAAGGTACGATAAACAAAAAGAAAACTACTCATCGTAAATTAACACAATAATAACTTGATAGAGGCTGTTGTAGTGATTCATTAAAAACTTCGTGTTCTTCATTTATTTAAAGGGTGTCGGCAGTATATAATATATATAGTTTAGAAACAGGGAACATGCCAATAAATCGTGAAGTCATTCATGTTAAAAAAAGATACGATACCAACATTACTCATTGTTACCTACAATTAGAAAAAGAAGAGTAGCACCTTGCATGAAAATAAATAAATAGAAACACATTTTCTCAAGCATTATTTCTTAGTTCTGTCCTTCTCTTAAAAACAATAGTTAGGTAGTTCAAATGATTTAATTTGCTTTGACATTAATATGTTACATGTAATGCAAAGTAATAGTGGTTTTAACAAAAATATGTAAATTGGCTGTATATTAGGGCATTGGCGTTTTTCATAATAATAATATGTACTGTCTTTTGTGTTCTTGATCCCTTCACTGCTGCCACCGATGTTCGTCAACAGAAAGTAAGTATGCAAGTTAGAGCTAATTATGAATACGTTTCATAAATGTTGGGGATTTTCTTCGGGGGTTTTAAATATTATATTTTGTTCCATAGTACATAAATTGGACTTAAAAAAAGTTCATGAATGTATTCAAGCTCAAAGCCCAACAATGTTTAGTTATTGGATAAACATTACCACACAATGATATTACCTAACAACAAGTTGTATTACAAAAAAATATGTGAAGTCTCAGAATGGAATCGAATATAATTCATTCATAGTGAATGTAAAGTCAACTGACCCTTGTTAATCGAATTGGAAACAATTTTAAATTCCACGTTGATGTACCAAACATTTATTCAAAACTTGATGCAACAACGAATGAGTTACCTTGAAATATATTTAGCGTTGTTCAGACGTCGCAGAATCACGATTCATAGTGAAAAGTCTTTCTCGCTTTACCTCAAGGTAATGTAGTTTTCATTTCAAAATGAGTTTTTTGTTGGCACCCTTCCATATGCATACAATCTATGGTTGGTAAAGCGAAGGCTTCCGAGCAATTAAACACTTCAAATATATAACGGTATAACTGAGAGTAGGAATAATACTTTGCAGAATCTTAGCAATAAATACCTTTCCTTTTTTTTTCTTCTCCAGACAATATCCATCCAGTACAACTTCAATGGAATCAGAGGAGGAGGTTGGCTTATCGTCGTCTACAGAGTCAGATCGAACCTGAGGGAGAGATTCTTCCCTGACTAGATATGAATAAGAAGAGGAGAGCGAATAATAATAATTAGAAGATTGTGTGTGTGTTTTTGTTATAGAATAATAAGTTGGTCAGACCTTCAAAGTAGCATGGTGACTAGATTTGCTAAATTAAGTGGTGTTATTCGTCGTACTGCTAATACTCGAGATCAAGTAATTAAACCAACAAAAAATCTTTGCACCCTGTCGCTCAATTCTCAACTATAGTATTCTTGTCTGGCTACCTTCAAATGAATCGCATTCAATCATTATAAGCAGTTCAAAGACACTATCCTGGATTCTCTTCTTTTGAAAATGAAAAGTGTTTGTCAAGTCTAAGCGACTATTTCTTTTCAATTTGCCTCGTACATAAATGTACATTCAACAGTATAGTTTTTTGTCCAACTGTCTTGTAGTTCAAAATGCCTTATTTAGGTTTCATTTAATACCAATTGGATTGAGATCACATGTTCTTGTTTTAATCACTAAATTGCTTGAAAAAAATGTTTGAAACACTGTTGTTTATTGAATAAATACACCCTGATAATTAGCTGGTATCAATAAAGTGTTTGAGCAATTTCCAATTAAAAGTAGGAATGCCATGACTTTGTGAGGTTGTCATCAGTAAAACACATATCGGTAACAATGTAAAGTATCTTGCGACGTTCTCTCCAATATGCCATCTACAGCAAATTTCACAAACGTTCATATCCTTAGATATTGATGACGGAATTAATTTATTACATACAGGGGATGTCTATAAACATATTTGCAATAGTTATATTCAGGGCGCATGCATGATTACAATACAGAGAAAATATAAATTTCGGAATTGTTTAGTACAGAAAAGATGAGAGAGGACGTTGTATAATACATTACAGAGTAGGCAATTTGTTTTTGATTGATCAAAACTTTGGAAATTCAGAACTTTTTTATTTTTACATTAGACTCTGCTCAAACGTTTAACTTTCCTTTTTCTTTCATTTGCCTCTGCTTCTATTAAAACCAACGTGATATCACGGCAGCGTTTCACCAAGCTTGTCATCAGTGACAAAGGACAGTTTTTGTCATAATTTACTGAAATCCTGGCTTCTGATTGGTTATCAGCAGATTTGTCACTGATTTTTGTAATTTGTCATTGAACGAAGTCTTCGGGAAATTTCTCCTTTATATACATTTCTCCGTTTCTGAGATACTCTCCTCCGTTCATTACCTGGCTTATGTACTGGTACTCTTGTAAGGCCATTCGTTATTGCCTTATGTTGTCATTTTGCTGCTATCCATCCTATGGTACAATCATATTTTTAACAAGATGACAATTTCATATCGCTGCCACATGCTTTGCTTTATTCCGGTACATTTCTGTGTGCATATAGGCCTACATAGAAATCTTTGTTTTGGTGGATGAAGTAGTTATTTGTATTAACAACAACCAATAAGGAGGGAACATATTAGGTTAAATGATTATTTCTTTCGGGCAACCCCCATGCATGGGTTGTTGATTTGGTTTTGATATGTATCGTTATTATTATCATGAATTGTGCATGTTTTTATTATTCATGTACGTTATCGCTTTGTAGCTGTCGTTGTTTACCCATAAATGATATAAATACATAAATGCCATGTAGAATGTCAAAATAATTAGGCTTTCAAGAATATGAAGAAGAGGTAAAAGAGTAAGGGGATGGAAGCAAATACTGTAACCAGCTCTTCAACTTCATTGCTGCCTTTGTTGACAGGGGTGGGGGCAGGGAGGGAAGGGAGTTGTTGTTGGTGGGGTAAGAATCTCTAGTGTGAACCGTTTTTTTTTTTTTGTCTTTCTAAGGCATGCAATATTTGATTTTTAAGGGGTTGTCGGATACCCCACCCATTTTTCCACATAAAATATTGATGCCACTTTTAATTCATAATACTATATCATTGGAACGCTAATTTTTGTTATACTTAGTTTAATTTATGAAGAGCTTAATTCCAAAAGGAGCTAAATCCACTTTTAGTATGTTCGAGTAAATCACCTTTTTATGTTTTACCAATTTCGCTTTAGTTTATATGTATTTTCATTTTTGAGTATATTATGTTATATGTGTTCCCCTTGACCAATAATATCTGGCTTCAAACAAATCAACCAAGTATATTTAATTTTTCTTGAATAGTGTAACTATTTGTTCTATGGATTAAGCTCCTTTTGGAATTAAAAATAAATTTGTAGCAATTTGTTTAATATTTAAAAATGAAACTTCAGATGGGATAAAGTGCATCTTCTTCTTATGTACGAAATATGTATCTTAAGACAAACAACTAAATTTTGATACAAATGGATTTAGCTCCTTTTGAGATCAAGCTATTCACATATATATAAATATATATATATGTAACTCACATTTTGATATATAGTCATTAGTGTTTACGAATTTATATTATACCTTACGTGTACATATATTGTTCTTTGTTACTCAGTTATTGTATTTAGGAAATTGTAAACAAAAATTGAATACAATAAGGAAGGCCTAGACATTTGGATTATAATAAATAACGAAAAGCGTTATGTAACTTGCACGTGTATGTTAAGTATTTACTAAACTTTAACTGATGAAAAATGTACATTCTTTTTTTTTTAATTAAAACATAATATTTGATAAGGATAATGTAACTTGTACGTAAAGTATTTCTTAAATGAAAAGGTAATTTTTTCACGTATTGAAACTGCGTAAACTTGTACGCTCTCTTTCTTTTTCAAAAAACAAACAAACCATGAGTCGAGAACATCTGTTTAAGTGTCATGTAACTAGGGCGTGTATTTTAAGCATTTTCTAGATAAGTTTGTAATTTGTTTACGTATATGATATGTGTAAACTTGTAAGTACTTTTATATTTTGATTTACAAAAACGCATCAGTCGAGAACAATTGATTTAGTGTGATGTAACTTGTTTGTGTACGTTTAATATTTCTGAAATAAAATTGTAAATTGTTCACGTATTGAAACTGCGTAAACTTGTAGCTCTCTTTCTTTTTTCAAAAAAACAAAAACCATGAGTCGAGAACTTTTGTTCTAGTGTCATGTACCTTGTTTGTGTATGTTAAGCATTTTCTAAATAAAATTGTATCCGCTTTTACGTATTCAATCTTTGTAAACTTGTACGTTCTTTGTCTTCGTATTACACATTAACTCTTATCATGCCACAGGGCTAATCCCCATTGCGCAAAGCCTCAAATCCCCCTCCCCCCCCCCGTGCCAGGTTGTCTTGGAGATAATCTGATTAACGCGATAGTTCTATGAATGACGAGTGCAGTACACACATCACAGTCCAATGAGCATCAACAATAACTGCTATTACGAATGCGCCCTTGCACGTACATGACACTCAAGCGATGGCTCTCTCGCATGTACACAGCACAATAACGGCAGGTTATGAGTTAAAAATGACTGAGTCGAGAAAATTTGACTTTGAACTGTTGCCAAATGTATACGATTTAGAAACTAAGACAACTGACAAAGAAACACATTTTGAAAGACCAATTGATAAGGCAAGTAAGGTGAGGCCAACATTGCGCGAATATTCTTTCAATAAGCAATTTTCGTAATTTAACCAAATTAAATGCTTACGTCTTTGTATAGTGCCTCGATAAGAATGATTCCAATCACCTGTCACGAATAATAGTATTGCAATAGTCACAATGCCAATTGCATATATTGCGTGTTATTAGGTAGGGAAACCCATAATATTTGTCCTTCCGAGCAACAACTAATGTATGCAACTCGCATTCCACGTTACTGAATGTTTTAATATCCCTTTGATGTTTTCGAAAATCAATACCCCTTTCTATTAAAAATACTATTGAATATGTTTCAAGAGCATACGAATCATAGAAACAGATCAGGGAAAATTGGAGAAAATATGACAATTAAAGAGAAATTTGTTCTGAGAGATAATATTATCTCTCCTGACTTGAGTTCAGAGAAAATATTCGATAATGCACTCGCAAAAAATAATTATTTGTATACCATGTCATTACCTTACTCTGCAGGTGAAATTCAATTATGCTAGAGTGCTTATTCTGCACAGCGCCCTCATTTGCACACACGCTCATGCGCAATTCTGATTAAACAAAACACGTAACATTTGAATTTCCCCCCGGTCCCCAACAGAAAAAAATCTTCTGTGTGCCCATGCCTTTAGCCATAATTCATGGCCGTACAGAGGATTTGTTAATATTGGGGACCGGGGTAAAATGCAATGAATTATTGATAATTTTGTTTTAATATTATTTGTTGGAACTGCCCTCTACCCTAGCCCCCGCTGCGTACAGTCATTGTTCAGTGGCAAAGCAATGGTCTCGTAACTGTGAGGCCCTAGGATCGAAACCGTGTCGATGTGCTATATTAGTGCCCTTTTGTGGGGCATTAATCCTCATTACTGTCATTTATTCCTACTTGATAAACATATTAGCATACACATGCTTTAGCCGTCACGCAAAACAAATACTGGCAAATTATTATTCAATAAAATCTGATAATGTATACTGTGGCGTAACCGGGCTCTGCCGGGGTAGCGTTCTGCCTTGCAGTCTCTCAAAACCCGGTCCACGCTCTCGACAATCATTCATCAACTATCTCTCAGTGGGCTCTCACAAAAGTATATCGTGTAAGAATAACGTGGACTAGCTCTCATTTTACTCACTCCCGCAATCACTGAATGTCTGACAGGAACTAAAGAAACAACACTTGCACAATATCTGCAGTTCAAGTAACTTTACTCGTTCCTGGTAACGGACCTGTCGCAACGACAGGTCAACGCTGACTCACAGATCATCACTAAACAGAGCCTGTCCCAACGACAGCTTAGCGCTGACTGACTGACATCTCACGATGTACACATATATATTTCACAATTAACTATAACGCCCTCTATGTCTTACTAAATTACTGGGCTACTTATGTTACAATACTATTATCTACATCTATTAGGAATAAATCATTGTCAAAATTATTCCATAAATTGGGGTAAACAAAAAATATTCCAACGTTATGAGCGATAGTGTACTTTCTTGTTGTTGGACGACGGAGCGTGGATACCAAGCGAGATTTTCCTATTTTGAATGATAAAATTATGCATTCTAGATTACGCCAAAGCCAATATGTAGGTTAATTCCGCTCTATTACCTTCAAGCCATTATTCTAAATTTCCAGGGGGACGTGTCCCCCAATCGGGCCCAGGATCGCCGCCCCTGTCCATGATTACTACCAACATTTGTTCACTACAAACACAAGCGAGTTGGCATGAGCTGATGCCAAATAAGGGGCAAAAATAATTTTTAAGCGGCCCCTCTACCGCTAATTCAAATTTTGACTGTTGAGTATTATAGCTTCTAAAGACATCCAAAATAATTTGCCCTTTTCAAATTTCTCACCAAAGATTAATGACATTTATAGCGCAGGGGCTGTTTTTAACGTTTAACTTCGAATCCGCGGCTCGGGATTTCATGCGACCGGCCACTCTATTCAATAACGTCTCCCAAGCCTTCTGGAATGACCCCCAGTATCCCGATTACAATTCTGCTCCTCCATGTAGGGGCCGGGAGCGGAATAATCATGAGTGCTTTAATATTAACCTTTTTGTTATAAATATATTTTGCTGGATTACGACCCAGATCACACTGATGATAAGATTATCATCCCCAATACCCTTGCAGTTCACTTCCCCCTCCTCCTTATTACCTTATTCATCGTTATCATCACGGCCATTTACGTATGTAGTCAGGTCAATATATGGTTTGACCCCAACAAAATTGCAACAAAAGGTTTTTCAACGGTTTCTAGTAGTATTCGACCTCAAGAATAACAAACTAAAAGTAGACCAAAATCGAAGCTTCAGAAATCTGTTATTTTCAAGTTGGCGTCCAAGATGGCCGCCGATACCTAAAAATGGCCATAAATCACTTATTATCCATCCCAGAGACATAATTTTGGTGTCTATCCCATGGTTTCGGGGGTCAGAGAATCCTTGAGACAAGTAAGAATCGTTTGTGATGGTCTAGGAAACCCCCAAATCCAAGATGGCGTCCAAAATGGCCGCCATAACATGAAAATTGCCATAAGTCACTTATTATCCATCCTAGAGACATAACTGGGGTGACTAGGCTATTTGACTTTCAAGAGAGAAAAAAATTGTATTGAAGAGAGAAATAGAGGTTATTTCTAAAAATGAAATGAAAGGGCTCTTGACAAATAGCCCTTTTTCTTTCTGCAGAAAGAACAAGAAGTGTATTTTGTGTATATTGTATATCGTCTCAGTAATCACTGGTAATTGGTGCTGGCAAAATAATTGATTTGCAATGAATAAAAACTAGTAGGTACATGTGGTGCATTTCTTCAAAAAAAAGGGGAACTCGAAAAGAAATTAGTTTTTTTTTAATATACACACGTAGGCACTCCCAAGTGTCTCTGTCAATAATTGTAATCATGATATCACTTCAACATTGGCAATGCCGTTGTCATTCAGATAAAACTTCGGAGTCTGGCTCATAACTTGTGCCATTCAGAGAAACAACCTTCATGAAAAAGTCTGTTTTTCTTATTCTTTTGTAGAAATTGATCAGCGCAGTTGTGTCGTTTTCCTAACTCAAAATTTAAAGTGACAGTGGGTGTCACATTTCATTGTTTTTGACGGATATACTACTCTCATTATCAATTCAACATGCTGGCTTCGATTGTATGTCTAAAGAGTTTAATTGGCATATGTTTTGTTTGGCATATGATTTTTTTTGGCATATATGCTTATTGCAAGGCCCAAATTTACACTGGAGAAACGTAAAATAAATATATCCAAAATATTTTTAGTTTAGTCGATTTATTTTAGAACCTTGCATTACGAAATATAGTATGAATAGGGTCTCATTAAGTTTACGTAAACGTAAATGTCTGAATTGTTGTCGAAATCAATATTCATTACCTACATGTTTTCCGAGAGAAAGAGGGAGATAAAGAGAGAGGAAAGAGAAAATGATGGGGGAGAGGAGGAGGGATGTGAAGAGTTGGCTTGTTCCAAGAACTCTTTCTTCTTCTTTGTTTCATAAATGAACTTTTTATGACACTTTTTTACTACATACACCATAACATTGTTAGCTGCTAAGCAAACAAATGCATACAATGATGAAACCCCGGTAAAAACCACATCAATTTATTGATGACCCAATATATTTCTAACGGGGATTTTTTTTTTTTTAAACATTTTATTTGTGTGTCAGTGCCTATACAGGGAAAAAAGTAAAGAATATCCCAACAAGATTCATACCGATCAAATCTGTTTTTTTTTATCTTAGCCCTTTTCAGGAATGCGGATATACTTGGACGCCCTACTTTCAGATATGAATTTCACATAGTTGGGGGGGGGGGTCTTATGAAAGTGCGTCTTAGGGTATACTAGCATCACGGGTTTCATGTATGATGTGCCGTTAATAAGGCATTTAGGTAAAATTTGACAATTCAATTATCTGAACGTTGCTATGCTGAACATATGTACATAATTTCTATCAAATTCATGACCTAAATATGTAACGTGGTCATGGTGATTATAGTCATTTCATAGATGCGGGAAATGGGTGACTCAAGAATATATGGTTGTGTTCTGTATCAAAAAGGGAACGAGATACAAACCCGATTGCGCCAATTGACTATAAAACGAGAGCTTGAGATTTTGTCTTTGCCCACTGCTCACCTGTATGACCAGGGAGGTGTTTCACAAAGATCCTAAGTCGAACTTATCTCTAAGTTGGACTTGAAAATATTTTGTAAAAGTTATTTTAAAAGGCATAAAATGATGATTCAAATCATTCGTATTTTCTATTATCATGGGAGATTTCATGTTCTTGATGTGGAATTTATGGAAAGTCTAAAATACTTGATTTTTCGCTTTTGAATATATTTTATTGTAAGGCTACAAATGGCTCTCCATAACTTTTAAGTTCAACTTAGAGTTAAGTTCGACTTAGGATCTTTGTGAAACACCCCCCAGAGAAAGCAACCAATATTCTGAGACAGTGACTCTAACATGACTCAAAAAGTTCCCTGGGTGACCAGCAGTTAACAAAGACTTGTAAGGGGCCTTATTACCTCCCTGAATGTGATATGTATAACAGTAAAACAGCAAAATAAAGGTTCCATTGGTTGCTTTTAAAATGGTGGAATATAGTTCATGTCCTAATTTAGGAGAAAATTTTCACAATACAACCATACTGCGGGATTAATAGTGATTGGGTTCTCCCATAGGGTAACATTATTCTTGTTCTCAAATATAGGGTTTATATCCCAGTGTATAATGCCAACCGGGGCTGTTGTTATAACCGAATTTTAATGCCACGTCGCTTAAAATTCATAGTTAACGCAATAAGACAAAATTATGCACAATTGCATATCTCTATTTACTTTCCAGAACAGAATACAGAAGGAGTACAAATGGTGCACTGGGTTCATATTTGTGAGATCTTACAAAGTGCTGAATAGATATATTTTCAAACAAGTTCTGAATTTTTCATATGTTTCTATTATCTTTAGGAACTACGGTCGGCGAAAATGACCTTTCCCCATAATATTTTGGCACGGTTTGTTGGACATAAAATACACATTATTTTACTGGAACGCGGCATTCTTTCTGGTTTATAATGTATTAACAATTCAATGAGATATGATGGAGCAAACTGATGACAACATTAATAAGTTTGATCAAAAATGTTCTTGACACTTAATACGGGACTGGATAGGTAGCCAATGTAATTTTCTTAAGTCTGGGGATATTGATTCAGGTTTCTTTTGTTTCTTTGTTCGTGTTACGAGTCGGGCTGCAGAGTTTGAATAACTTTTAATCTAATCTTAGAATTTGACGAGAAACCAAAAAGCCAACTATTACATGAATAAAAAAGGGTACATAAAAAAGCATGAATTAGGGGATTAGTGGTAGTCCTGTCGATATTTAAAATAGAATTTTAACTATTCTGTACGGTCCGAATGATGCTGAACGACATTTTCTTGCGAAACTGTTCAAACTTGAAGGTATCATCAAAAGTGACCCCTAATAAGATTTATACATATCGTGGTTGTATGAACAAGAGTGCCATCTAGACCAACTAAAATCAAAATCAATTATAAAACATGAATAAGTTATGTATTGTCAGTAGACAACAAAGGATGTCCAAATGTCCCATAAGACAGAAAAAGAACCGTCCACTGGTTTCTAATTCCTTACTACTTTTTTTTCAAAAAAAAAAAGATTCTACAATATGGCAGTGGGATTCTAATCACAGATTCGTGTCAATGAATCTTTCTCATATCTCCTCCTTCTCCTCTTTCTCATTCTCCTCTCTTCCCCTTCTCCTCTTTCTCATTCTCATCTCTTCCCCTTCTCCTCTTTCTCATTCTCATCTCTTCCCCTTCTCCTCTTTCTCATTCTCATCTCTTCCCCTTCTCCTCATTCTCATTCTCATCTCTTCCCCTTCTCCTCTTTCTCATTCTCATCTCTTCCCCTTCTCCTCTTTCTCATTTTCATCTCTTCCCCTTCTCCTCTTTCTCATTCTCATCTCTTCCCCTTCTCCTCTTTCTCATTCTCATCTCTTCCCCTTCTCCTCTTTCTCATTCTCATCTCTTCCCCTTCTCCTCTTTCTCATTCTCATCTCTTCCCCTTCTCCTCTTTCTCATTCTAATCTCTTCCCCTTCTCCTCTTTCTCATTCTCATCTCTTCTCCTTCTTCTGTTTCTCATTCTCATCTCTTCCCCTTCTCCTCTTTCTCATTCTCATCTCTTCCCCCTTCTCCTCTTTCTCATTCTCATCTCTTCCCCTTCTCCTCTTTCTCATTCTCATCTCTTCTCCTTCTCCTCTTTCTCATTCTCATCTCTTCCCCCTTCTCCTCTTTCTCATTCTCATCTCTTCCCCTTCTCCTCTTTCTCATTCTCATCTCTTCCCCTTCTCCTCTTTCTCATTCTCATCTCTTCCCCTTCTCCTCTTTCTCATTCTCATCTCTTCCCCTTCTCCTCTTTCTCATTCTCATCTCTTCCCCTTCTCCTCTTTCTCATTCTCATCTCTTCCCCTTCTCCTCTTTCTCATTCTCATCTCTTCCCCTTCTCCTCTTTCTCATTCTCATCTCTTCCCCTTCTCCTCTTTCTCATTCTCATCTCTTCCCCTTCTCCTCTTTCTCATTCTCATCTCTTCCCCTTCTCCTCTTTCTCATTCTCATCTCTTCCCCTTCTCCTCTTTCTCATTCTCATCTCTTCCCCTTCTCCTCTTTCTCATTCTAATCTCTTCCCCTTCTCCTCTTTCTCATTCTCATCTCTTCTCCTTCTTCTGTTTCTCATTCTCATCTCTTCCCTTCTCCTCTTTCTCATTCTCATCTCTTCCCCCTTCTCCTCTTTTTCATTCTCATCTCTTCCCCTTCTCCTCTTTCTCATTCTCATCTCTTCTCCTTCTCCTCTTTCTCATTCTCATCTCTTCCCCCTTCTCCTCTTTCTCATTCTCATCTCTTCCCCTTCTCCTCTTTCTCATTCTCATCTCTTCCCCTTCTCCTCTTTCTCATTCTCATCTCTTCCCCTTCTCCTCTTTCTCATTCTCATCTCTTCCCCTTCTCCTCTTTCTCATTCTCATCTCTTCCCCTTCTCCTCTTTCTCATTCTCATCTCTTCCCCTTCTCCTCTTTCTCATTCTCATCTCTTCCCCTTCTCCTCTTTCTCATTCTCATCTCTTCCCCTTCTCCTCTTTCTCATTCTCATCTCTTCCCCTTCTCCTCTTTCTCATTCTCATCTCTTCCCCTTCTCCTCTTTCTCGTTCTCATCTCTTCCCCTTCTCCTCTTTCTCATTCTCATCTCTTCCCCTTCTCCTCTTTCTCGTTCTCATCTCTTCCCCTTCTCCTCTTTCTCGTTCTCATCTCTTCCCCTTCTCCCCTTTCTCATTCTCATCTCTTCCCCTTCTCCTCTTTCTCATTTCTTCCCCTTTTCCTCTTTCTCATTCTCATCTCTTCCCCTTCTCCTCTTTCTCATTCTCATCTCTTCCCCTTCTCCTCTTTCTCATTCTCATCTCTTCCCCTTCTCCTCTTTCTCATTCTCATCTCTTCCCCTTCTCCTCTTTCTCATTTCTTCCCCTTTTCCTCTTTCTCATTCTCATCTCTTCCCCTTCTCCTCTTTCTCATTCTCATCTCTTCCCCTTCTCCTCTTTCTCATTCTCATCTCTTCCCCTTCTCCTCTTTCTCATTCTCATCTCTTCCCCTTCTCCTCTTTCTCATTCTCATCTCTTCCCCTTCTCCTCTTTCTCATTCTCATCTCTTCCCCTTCTCCTCTTTCTCATTCTCATCTCTTCCCCTTCTCCTCATTCTCATTCTCATCTCTTCCCCTTCTCCTCTTTCTCATTCTCATCTCTTCCCCTTCTCCTCTTTCTCATTCTCATCTCTTCCCCTTCTCCTCTTTCTCATTCTCATCTCTTCCCCTTCTCCTCTTTCTCATTCTCATCTCTTCCCCTTCTCCTCTTTCTCATTCTCATCTCTTCCCCTTCTCCTCTTTCTCATTTCTTCCCCTTTTCCTCTTTCTCATTCTCATCTCTTCCCCTTCTCCTCTTTCTCATTCTCATCTCTTCCCCTTCTCCTCTTTCTCATTCTCATCTCTTCCCCTTCTCCTCTTTCTCATTCTCATCTCTTCCCCTTCTCCTCTTTCTCATTCTCATCTCTTCCCCTTCTCCTCTTTCTCATTCTCATCTCTTCCCCTTCTCCTCTTTCTCATTCTCATCTCTTCCCCTTCTCCTCTTTCTCATTCTCATCTCTTCCCCTTCTCCTCATTCTCATTCTCATCTCTTCCCCTTCTCCTCTTTCTCATTCTCATCTCTTCCCCTTCTCCTCTTTCTCATTCTCATCTCTTCCCCTTCTCCTCTTTCTCATTCTCATCTCTTCCCCTTCTCCTCTTTCTCATTCTCATCTCTTCCCCTTCTCCTCTTTCTCATTCTCATCTCTTCCCCTTCTCCTCATTCTCATTCTCATCTCTTCCCCTTCTCCTCTTTCTCATTCTCATCTCTTCCCCTTCTCCTCTTTCTCATTCTCATCTCTTCCCCTTCTCCTCTTTCTCATTCTCATCTCTTCCCCTTCTCCTCTTTCTCATTCTCACCTCTTCCCCTTCTCCTCTTTCTCATTCTCATCTCTTCCCCTTCTCCTCATTCTCATTCTCATCTCTTCCCCTTCTCCTCTTTCTCATTCTCATCTCTTCACCTTCTCCTCTTTCTCATTCTCCTCTCTTCCCCTTCTCCTCTTTCTCATTCTCATCTCTTCCCCTTCTCCTCTTTCTCATTCTCATCTCTTCACCTTCTCCTCTTTCTCATTCTCATCTCTTCCCCTTCTCCTCTTTCTCATTCTCATCTCTTCCCCTTCTCCTCATTCTCATTCTCATCTCTTCCCCTTCTCCTCTTTCTCATTCTCATCTCTTCACCTTCTCCTCTTTCTCATTCTCCTCTCTTCCCCTTCTCCTCTTTCTCATTCTCATCTCTTCCCCTTCTCCTCTTTCTCATTCTCATCTCTTCCCCTTCTCCCCTTTCTCATTCTCATCTCTTCCCCTTCTCCTCTTTCTCATTCTCATCTCTTCCCCTTCTCCTCTTTCTCGTTCTCATCTCTTCCCCTTCTCCTCTTTCTCATTCTCATCTCTTCCCCTTCTCCTCTTTCTCATTCTCATCTCTTCCCCTTCTCCTCTTTCTCATTCTCATCTCTTCCCCTTCTCCTCTTTCTCATTCTCATCTCTTCCCCTTCTCCTCTTTCTCATTCTCATCTCTTCCCCTTCTCCTCTTTCTCATTCCCATCTCTTCCCCTTCTCCTCTTTCTCATTCTCATCTCTTCCCCTTCTCCTCTTTCTCATTCTCATCTCTTCCCCTTCTCCTCTTTCTCATTCTCATCTCTTCCCCTTCTCCTCTTTCTCATTCTCATCTCTCCCCCTTCTCCTCTTTCTCATTCTCATCTCTTCCCCTTCTTTTCTTTCTCATTCCCATCTCTCTCCCTTCTCCTCTTTCTCATTCCCATCTCTTCCCCTTCTCCTCTTTCTCATTTTCATCTCTTCCCCTTCTTTTCTTTCTCATTCCCATCTCTTCCCCTTCTCCTCTTTCTTATTTCCATCTGTTCCCCTTCTCCTCTTCCTCATTCTCATCTCTTCCCCTTCTCCTCTTTCTCATTCTCATCTCTTCCCCTTCTCTTCTTTCTCATTCTCATCTCTTCCCCTTCTTTTCTTTCTCATTCTCATCTCTTCCCCTTCTCCTCTTTTTCATTCTCATCTCTTCCCCTTCTCCTCTTTCTTATTTCCATCTGTTCCCCTTCTCCTCTTTCTCATTCTCATCTCTTCCCCTTCTCCTCTTTCTCATTCTCATCTCTTCCCCTTCTCCTATTTCTCATTCCCATCTCTCCTTTTTCTTCTCTTTCTCCTTCTCACCTCTTCCCTTTCTTCTCTGTCTCATTCTGAATTCTCCCTTTTTTGTATTGTGTGATTGTGGGTGTGTGCTTATACGTTGTTGATACCTGCTGATAGTTAATGGTGGGTCTCTTTTCCCCCCTTTTTTTCTTCTTCTAAATATACGTATAATTATACGCTTAGTAATTTTTATTTGTTTTGCTTTCTAATTTGATATTGTGTTTACCTTGTTAGGGGCCTCATGTACAAGCACACATTTCTTCTTAGAGGTACTGGCCTATTATTTATTCTGTATTTATGACTTGAAATGTTTTTTATGATGCCAAATAAACTGAATTGAATTGGACTGAGTTATGATTAAAAGTAAATTGATCTTATAATTATGTTCTTCAATAAGAACGCTATGTAGATTCATATCCCACAAATATGTATTCATTTCCACGAGAGTCAGCAAAGTTGTCTCATTTGTCCCATAACATATTACAGTATGTGTAACTATATATCCCTCTACTGAATGTATAATGCAAACAAGTATAATCATGATAATGGATAACTTTATCTGCCGTTGGGCCCATCATAATCACCAAGGGCAGTGAAGGGACTCTGAAGGAGATCCCCATTCAGCGGTTCATCCTGATTCTATCTACAATGGATATTAGATAATTATGTAAATGTTTATATTATATTTCTAATAATATATTACAATGCTTGAATCGCGAACCATGAGGTGGACAGTCATAATCATCATCATCATCATCATCGTCATTATTATCATTATCATCAACATCATCATCATCATTAACTTTGTCATCACCATTTTGTAAACGAAGCGAGTAACGTTTTTGATTTTCTTTTTTAAAATACATGATTCATTCTTTACAGCAAATACATTCCATGAATTAAGGGTATTCATTTCTAAAAACTACTAGAACATTATTTTCAAAGACAACATACAAACTGGGTTGTATTAATAACAGAGTATTATTTAGCCGAGTTTTATTTAGTGAACATTGCATGGTTATAAATTGCACCAAACTAAATATGCAATTGTTTACATATACCCATTTTCTCCTCTTTACTGTAAGTGATATCGCCATATAATAATAATAATAATTATTATTATTTTGTTACTAAGGGTAGCAACATAAGTATTAATACTGCTGTTACCGCGGGCCCTGCAATTAACATTACCCAATCAATTTTATTTGCGAGGTACCCATTTACACCTGGGTGGAGAGTGGCAAATGTTGGATTAATGCATTTTTTCAAAGGACGTTGGTGCCGGACTCTCAAGCCTTGGATTGGTTCGGTTTGGTTTGGTTTCATCATCGTATAAACAAACATAATACATACACATGAACATAAAAAAATAAATTATAATTACTTGAAAATAATACGGATGAATAGCTCTATTCCTAAATCTTCCTAGATGTCCAGACTGAGAGGGGTATTTTTGGTCATAATATTCTATCCTATTAATTTTATCTTTGAATGTATTCTCGGAAGCGTTATGTAATATCTGTTTAAACATTGCGATGTGCTTCAAGTAAAATGAAAGTAATTCAGCCCTCGTGCTGCCGTTTCCAGTATGCTCAATAAACCATTCAGTTTAACTCAATAATAATAATATTCCGCTTTTATATAGCGCTTAAAGGCACACTGTCCTACTTGTAGCTACTTGCTCCCTCTATATAGAAAACTTCCCAAATCGGTGCCTGTTGGTCCCCCATGATCCTCTTTTTCTTATGTTAAATGAGAGCTGAGTTAATGATATAGCCACCTGTCACAGTGACCTCGATGGCTCTCTGGGTGGTCTAATCCCTTCTAGCTGCAGTAGTAAAGCCTCCCTTTAACACAAATGTCTCTATATAAGCGCTTTACAGATAAAACTATTAACCTAGTCATTAGATTTAATACTTTCCCGCGCACACTGTGTACGCAATCTCCACTCCATGGGGAGCATTCAATGAGTCAATTGAATGACCTACGACACCTCCACATGAAATATCATTTAATTAATTTAAGATAAGTGCTTTTACCGCCTATCAAGAATTAAGAGAGTTAAAATTTCTCTTCTCCCTTGTGTACCATGTCACTTTTCGGACATGGATATTCTTTGGTGTTAGACCCTGTAAGTCCATGGTTAGACCTACTTCCTAACCACAGTCACGATGACTATAAACAAAACGAATGAATAAAATCATGATGTCAAAGGTATCATATAATGAAATACTAATAGTTGGCTTTCAGAAGAAGAAAAAACGCAACATTTATTCTTGGAAGGGGTACACTAACATTTTAAAGGCACCATGGGTATTATGACAAAAATGTAAAGAAATAAAGTGAATGGAATTTCGAACAAAATTACCGGAACATAATGAAATCTGATACGAGACGATTGTATCACCCTTTCCCGAAGAGTCCTCAAGAAGAATAAAAGGGACAAGTTGTCGCTGCTGAAGTAGAGGATAGCGGTCATCATCTTCACCGAGTACAATCCATCATCATCCTAACAAAAATTCATCATCATCTTAACGAATTCTGAATGGTATAAAAGGAGAAATAATATGCAGTGAATGAAAAGAAATAAGGAAATTCCAAACGTTGTCTCACCTGCGTCTCACGATGCGAATGATAACACATGACACATAACCTCATCATCGTAGTGTTATTCAATCATTATTGTGTGTACAGTGCTTTTCATGGAAAATTGAACTTTTGACATCTGACCTCAGTCAGTTTGACCCATTTTAGAACTTGATCTGCCCCCTTCCAGAGATGTACCTGGGGTTTGAATTTAGCGATCCTACCTCGTAGCTATAACAAATTATTGCGAATACAGCATGAGTGTTGACGACAACAACACGAACGATTACAACAACGACGACAACTATACACCGACGCCGGATATAGTGACGCCTATGTCTCGCTCCGTTTCGCAGGCGAGACAAAAATGACGCGGAATGAGAACTACTATAAGTTTTTTGATAATTATAGGTAAAAGTCGACTACTGGTCATACTGTGAAAATAAATGTTTGGGACCAATTATGGAAGTTTCATATAAGAATCGGGGTATACCATCAGCTGGCTGTGAGGTTTTGAAATTTGGGAAAGGGACGAGACAAGAAGACTCCTGGACCCCCTCCCATATCCTTCCTCTGAGCAGCAGCCTTTCAAATTCGTATTTCATTTTATGAGTAAGATCGGTGCCCCTCCCCATATCATTGCAGTTCCCCCTTAAATGGGTTGATTACACTATGCCACTGACATCATCCATTCAATGCACTCACCTTCTAAGCTGCATTTACCGTCATTAGTAAAATCGGCTTTCTCGATCATTTCCTTGATTTTATCCTCCGTTATCTGTCGATCAAAGCTTAACATCGCTTGACGCACCTCGTCAGCACTATACAAGCAAATAATTAACAAATAACATTTATTTGAATACACTTTCTACAAATTTGGATTATGCCATTGTAGTCATTGACTAAAATCATCGAATACTCTTTTATAATGTAATGAATAATGATCCAGTATTGAGGTGCTAAATCTGATCTTGACTATACCACATATAAAATAAAATGTTGGTAATAGTATTGATCTTCTCTTGTACAAGCCTAACAAAGCACAATAATCATCCCCATCCCTCGGATGGGGATGATTATTGGTTATTGTTTATTGATTATTGTGTTCGAGGGACAATCAAGTCCCGGGCAAAGACTACAAACGCAAACATATCCAGACAACTAACGTGTAATACAAATTTACGGATACCCGGATAATTGTCATCCCTAAAACAACTTTTCTGTTGGCACAATCCGAATGAGGTATATATAGGGTATATTCACCCAGGTGGTAGATCGTAGTGTTCCTTGGAGCTATAATTGTCTGGTATATAGTTTTAGAGAGAGAGAGAGAGAGAAAGAAAGAGAGAGAGAGAAAGAAAGAGAGAGAGAGAGAAAGAGAGAGAGAGAGAGAGAGAGGGGTGAGAGGGGGAGGAGGGTGGGAGCGGGAGAGGCATCTTCAGGGTTTGGGTATCCTAGTAAGAAATATTGATTATTGTCTACATTTCTCCAATATCGGAAATTTTGACGGACAATACATTGGATTTGTTTTCTTCTTCAAATTTACCCGATAAGTCTATTGACATCCTCATAAAAGACTGGGCAAGCATCCCGGGGGTCTCAGTCAATTACTGTAAGCATTCACTGTCCAACTACACTCTAAAAACTGAAATGTTAAATCACCACTCTTTCAAAATGGTAGATTAACACTTTGAACATAATGGATCCAACACTATAAAGGTTGAATCTAGCAGGTTAATAGAAACAATCTGACATTTTGAAAGAGTGGTCACTCCTCGGCCCTTTTAAATTGACATTTAACATTTCAGTTTTTAGAGTGTACCCATCACTGTTCAACTACCCTATCACTGTCTAGCCACCCTGTCACTGTCCAACTACCCTATCACTGTTCAACTACCCTATCACTGTCCAACTTCCCTATCACTGTTCAACTCACCTGAGAAGTTTATCCTTGTCATCCTTGTCCATGGCTTTGAAAACTTTGCGGCATTTCTTATCTAGTATCATCGCCAAAAACTCAGGAAATGTAGTAGTTCCCTCTAGTCGAATGAAGGAAAAAAAGGGTTTCTTATTTCCCACACAAAAGCCCTTTTCGAATAGTGATTCATCTTGCATTCTTACGTCTCGATTTCAATGCACGAAGATTAGATCCGATAATTCACTTAAATAAATGCCTAATGAGTGGAGACATCTTGAGGTGATACAAAGTAAGCACTATCACGAAACTTTGTTGAAATGAAGAGAGAGAGCAATCTATGAGCTCTTTTCGTTAACAAAATGAAAATGATTTGAGTGTTAATGAATTGTGTACAGTAAAAACAATAATGATCAATACAAGTATTGAAACAAAAACACGAGGGTTCCAGTTTAAACTTCTGCCTAATATTCTTATTATTAAAGGCTTTTCAAAAATGCAAACAAAGCCTTCTCCATAATATGTTCGTTTTGCTGCAAACATTCAGAAACTTTAGAACATGCAAATTGGCAATGTAGGTATTACAGACGTTTTGGAATTAAACCAACGTTTTGTTTTCTATGTTTGTCTAATTTTTTCTGGATGAAAAAACACAGTCATTAAATTATATTTAGAAAAACACCCACACAGTATAATAATTAATCACATTTTAATAATAGAAAAACGATGTATTTACATGTGCGTAATCAAGAAATACAAGCCAAGCATTGATTGTCTTAAAATGATGCTTTCTAATTCGTATAAAGAAGAACAATGTATTGCAAATCGAAAAGGCAAGCTCTCCTTTCAACATAGAAAATAGAACTGTGTACTACCACTTTAAAACAAAATTAGTTTCACCGTTCACTGTAATTATTTTGGACCTGATGACTTCTTTATTATACTTCATAAACAGATGTTCAAGCAAGCTATTGACTTATATATATTTGACATCAATTATGCACAATATTTAAAGGATTCGTCCAAGGAATATGTTTTGTAAACTGAAAAAGTATCTATAAAACATCTTTGAAACATTTTTTTAAATCACAGATATCCCTTTTTCAGTCAAATGGCTGGCTATGCTTTCTGTCGTGTGACGAACTCTAACAAGGAATGAACAGCCAACACTCCAATTGACTTTTTAAATCACAGAATTCATTGTTAACATGTTAAACTTCTTTTACGGATTTTTGCAACCCATGTTAAATAAAATGATTTATTCTTCAATTCATAGATTATTAAACTTCAATTTACGTGTTGTGGTCAATTTCATCATCTCTTCCGTTGTCATTTCATAAGTCTTCACCATAAACTTACCACGATTACGTCTAGAATTTTCAAGCTCAGCCTCAGTAAGGACATGACCCACTGATTTCATCGCATTTCCCAAGAACATAGTAGGGAAGTTGCCATCGCTATTCCTGTCAAAGGCATCGAATTTTGTCTTGTATTCTAGAAAGAGGTAATGGAAAAAATAAAGTGGAGATATGGTGTCAGTAAGAGAGGGGAGGAAAGAAGCAGGAGATTTTTGTAGGCAACATCGAGTAATGTTCATACATATACATATATATATATATATATGATATATCAACTAGCAAAGGACTGGAAATTTTCATCGTTAACGTTATTTTGCTTGATTTCTTCAATATTGCAATCTTCAAATG
Source organism: Strongylocentrotus droebachiensis (assembly GCA_035222895.1). Lineage (NCBI taxonomy): Eukaryota > Metazoa > Echinodermata > Echinoidea > Camarodonta > Strongylocentrotidae > Strongylocentrotus > Strongylocentrotus droebachiensis. Next base: position 535,764 of record JAVYIG010000169.1, on the reverse strand, counting down.
AGTTAGTTTACAGATAGCACATGGTACAAATGACCCCAAATATCCACAGATCTTTTACACATGGAGAAGTTTCATTTTGAGCATATTAGAATAATAACTGCCAAAGTCCTAGATGTGCTTCATGAATACCTTTTGTTTGCCCTCTTGAAAAGAATACTTCCACCTGCGTATCATAGAATGTACCGTTGGTACATAAATGAATAATGTTACATAACTTTCATGAGCGCATATCCAGTATTCATCTCTGTGGGTTTTACCTTTTTGGTACAAATGACCTTTATCTGCCCATGCGCAGATTGTATCTGTAAACTCCCTTATTGCAAGCAGACGTGATGTCTCAATGGTAGAGCGTTGGGTCTCGCAGCGGGGAGATCACGTGATCGAAACCAAGTATATGCGCTAGTGCCTTTTAGTAAGGCATTAATCCTCATTACCAAGTCCCTTGGAGAGGATTGAAAGCCGTCGGTCCACTGGTTGCTTACTTACAAGCACACACACATGCTTTCTTAGCAGTCAGGTAAAGCAAACAAACTAACCAACCAGCCAACCAACCAATATCCTCTAACGTTAACGTTAAGTTCTGTTTATCTTAGAAGACCAGCTGTTATTTTCACATCTTTAATGATCTTATTTTCTTTTGATGATCTCCGAGAGTTAACATTTTACTGTAATACTAGTATTATGTTTGACATTGTTTTATAATACCCTCTTGTTATAGATTTAATCACCCACTTTAAATATTGAAACATTCCTGCTTTTGTTTTTCGTACCTTTTATTTGATCTTCGGAAAACAATAAGTTAGCTGCCTGTAATGAAAGAAAAAAAAACGAAATTAACAGAACATTGTTAGCAATGATGAATCCAGATTGTGAAATTTCGTATTTTGCTTCAGTGACTTATTAAACACCAACAAAAAGGAGCACTTTCTGGAGAGAAATGAACGAGTTAAAATGTGAGTGAGCGAGCTTTGGGTGTACTTGAAGAAAAAATTGATCTTAGTCGCATACAATTAGGAGCATATTTTATGGTGAAAGGAAAAGGGGGCCAAAGTTAAAAGAACAATTATTAGAAAAGAAAAGGAGAACGCGTCAAGGTAAAAATCGTAATTATCAAAGGTGACAATGGGGCACTACTAGCACCTGTTAAGGGGCACTCACCAGAAATGAAGAAAGGCGGAAAGGGACAATTTTTACAGAGTAAAAAGGGCAATTATCAAAAGGAAATTGGCACTAATTAGAAAGGATAGGGGCACGTGTCAAAATAAAAGGGGCACTTATCAAAGGTGAAAAGGGGCATTTATTACAAAGTCGAAGGAGCAATTCTAAAATTGTAATAAGGGCACTCACTGGAGATGAAAAGAGGCACTTTTAACTGTCAATATGAAAGGGACTCCTCTCATATTTTAAAATAAGCGATTAGAGGTATTTCTTGTACCTGAAAAGGGGCACTTGTGAGAATGGGCATTATGGCCCCCACCCCCCTCTTAAGATCTCGGCCATGAAGCAGCCGATCTCCGCGAAAATTTGCACGCTTGTCAAGTAAAGTGTATAGAATAATATGATAATTTCAATTTGTTGAAAAATTCACTTATATGCATTTTTATGGTAAATTATGCAAATAAAGTCATAACATCACATTTTTGCATTCAAATCATATATTATTCATATTTGAGCATTCTTTTTCACTACATTTTTTTTTAGACCAATTGGAATAAAATACGACAACAAAATTCGGAAGAGCTAGCTTATTCATTATGTTATCTCTTGTTTTTATAATTTCTTATGTATTTCATTGTTTTTTTAACTTAGTTATTTCATTGTTTATGTTGTTTTATTTCATTTCTTACTAAAATTTAACTATTTTGACTCCAAAAACAACCACCTAAACTTTAAACAAGACCCAATAACCAAGTTTGAGGAAAAATGACATTTCCGTATGTTTTGTACACAAATCACAAAAATGAACGATTTTCGGGCTGACATGCAAAGACAAAAGGTCACGTGACCTTGTAACTGTTGGTCCGATTTTCAATTGTTTTTGTTTGAAAGATGCGCAAGACTCGAAAGAAAAAAGTCAGCGAGCGGCGGGGCGCCATCCATATGCGTTCCCGAGCAATCGGAAAAATTGTGGAGGGGGGGGGGGGGGCATCATGCCCCCCCGGCCTTATTAGGGTTAAGGGAAAGGGAACTTGCTCTTATCACAAAAGAAAAGGGGCGTTTATCTCTCTTTCTCTCTCTCTCTCTCTTTCTCTCCCTCTCTCTTCCTCCCGTAGATTGTTAAAAGCCAGAGAAAGATGTACTCTTAATACTTCCAGACTTAAGTCAACAAATATTCTTTAAAAAATAACTCGTTAAGCTTAGAAAGTAGGCTAAACCCATGCCTAACTATTATAGTACGCCCGCCGAAGCCTTTCCGCCTCGCTTCCGTGATCAACTAAAGAACTTCATTGTTCGACCCCATGAATTAAATTCGCGAAAAATAAGAGCAGTTCCCTGTAGATCCAGGACTTTAAAGGGTTACTTTGTGGTCTCATCAGGTCTGACTACTGAGGTCCCCCCCCCCCCCCCCCCCGTCTCCGCTTTTTTTACTTTCTTTGTACCGGCCTTCTACATTCGTAATGCCGTCTTATAATTAGGGACCTGTTGAAAGGGGAAGGTGACGCGTTCCTCTCAAAATAATTCTATCCTCCTTATTTTGCAGACCATTTAGATTTATGGGGACGGTGACGCGATGTCCTGTGACCCCTATTCATGTTACTCCTTTGGGCATATCGTTCCAATTGTATTTCTTTGTTTGTGTTTTGTCTCGTTCTCTAAGCTTATACCTTTTACGAACCCTGGCGAAACCCAATTTCCAAGCATTCGCCGCTCACACTGAGCGCCAAATGTAGCGAATTTGGGGTTTCGCCAGGGTTCGTAAAAGGTCCCGAACCTTCACAAATCGTCCCTGTTTTCACGAAGTGACGGTAGTGAGGAAAATCGCACATATTTTCACTTTTGATTTTTTTGCATTTTTGGACATCATTCACTAATACCTTGAACCTCACAAAATTTCAGATCATAATAATGTCTAATTATGTCACTATGACGATGACGTAAACAAGAAAATACCTAGCAAAAGGATTTTCTGTTTTCACGAAGTGACGGCCAAGTACGCGCTTAACAGCCGTCAATTCGTGAAAATATCGTTTGCTCTTTTCCTGCTTTTAATATTTTCACGAAGTGACGGTAGTGAAAATTTCGCAGTTTGGAACAGTCACAGACCATGTAAAGGTGAGTTTTTAAATGTTTTTTAAAGGTAAATTAATGTGGTACACTCTTTTGATTCATTCTGATTCTTTGTAAGCCATAAATATGTCCATGAGCACAGAAATGTGTGAAAAATACACCGCCGTTCCACATATCGCCCCATATACTTATTTTCATGTAAGTGAATAAAGGAGTGATGTATCATGTGATCCAAAACTAAAAAGATCAACTTATGTCTTAACAAATATACATCTAGACTAAATAACTTAAGTGGAGAGTCTTTCTTATTTAGCTCCACACCAAATATTAATGCTATTAGGTTCTTTTTATATCTGCTTAAGTTATAATTTTGAACAAAGTTTTACAGAAAGAAAGTTAGATAGGCCTAGGCTAGATCGAGCTTTACTTTTATTTTTTCAGTAATTGACTATTTAGCTAATTTGTTTTAGAGTCTAGAACTCTAGTTACTCTAGATCATCATTTTATAATTATCAGTTTATGTCAGCCACTTCTCATCAATCTAGAATCTAGACTAGAGGTGAGTAGATCAGGATCTAGACCAGACTGAGACCTTTCTTGTAAGGCGTGCCTGGGGTTTAAGAGACTTCAGGGCTCCAAGCCCAAGGCCAACATCAACATGGCCAAGGGCAAAGGGAGTTATGAAAATTATCATCATGCTGAGCTGAGATGACCTGGGATGTAGCTCCTCCTGGTTAACTGTTAGGGAATTCAATGATTTGCCTTACAAGCAAAGAAGGACATGAATGAACATTTAATTAAAAATTGGAAATTAGATACAGTCCTGCCCTGAAAATGAATAAATGGCACCATCCGAAAAAGGAATACTTTTGTTTTGAGACTGAAGTAATCATTAGTAGTCTACCTTTTGGGGAACAATGTCTACATGTTTAGCTTAGTTTCTCTCATTATCTGTACTCTGTGTCTGTTATATTCAAAGGCAGCACTTTAGTACCCTTGGTCCCTCACCCTATACAACAATTCTTTTAAACAATTGTTCTTGATACCAGCAAATGTTGCCCAACTCCACTTTGTATTTTAAAGAATTTTCCAAGCAAGCACCATACCAGATGATGTACATGTCTCACTACCAGTACCTACACTTCAGTGGTAATGACATTATGATGATGTTTTTGCTTTCACTTAGTTTCAGATGCAGTAGATACAATTTTCACTTGTATGAAGGAAGCACTGGGAAAGTACATCTACCTTTCAAGAATGCCACAGGCCAGAAACAAATCCAGGTGAGAATAGTTTCATGATCTGTTCAAGAAAATCACACTTTAGCAGCAAAGTACTAAGCACACCCACTGCGTATGTGCATTGGGGTGGTTGTGTTTCGTAGGGACAATTGGAAAATTCTATTTTGGGGTAATAGGGGCAATTGAAAACTTCTGTTTGGGGTCAGTTATGCCTAGTAATTAATTTGATGTACAAAAGATAATATTGGATTCATTTCCTTACCTCTGCTTGCAAATAAATGAAAGAAAATAACTTGTAATTATTTCTTTCATTCTACAAAATTAGATTGGATACAGGGACCGACATGCTGGTAAGATGGGTCCTTGATACTTCACTGAACACAGAGCTGCAGAATGTGACTTGGCAAAGTGACCTAAGAGTGGGAGCGGTATGGAACCGTTGAAGCAATTCACCGAACACGTACAGTCAGAGCTGCATGTGTGACTTGGCATGGTGACCCTTAAAGTCTCCTGACGGCTCCGATTGCGATTCTGATGATGACCCATTGTCTATGCTTCTGAGCAAGTCAAAAGGTATCTTCTTTCCTTCTTGATTGTTACCCAATAGTTAAAATTTTAGATATTCTTAATTGCTTTTAATGCTTAGGTCCCTTAGTTAAGGGAATGAGTGGTCCTATCGAGGTCAGCATCTAATTTTTTTTTTAATCCTTAACAAAAATTGCCAATACTAAGGTGATACCAAATAAAGTATTTAATTCATTAAGAGCCTCTTTAAAAGTTGGTACCAAAACTACACAAAATAATTTCGCCCAATCATAATGCACTGTAAAGTTTCCCTTTCATAATTCTGATAATGGTTTTCTATTGATTGTTCTTTCTCTTACTTCCTTTTGCTTTCACGCAGTCTAGATGAAGGATCTTCGCTGCCTCAACCACCATTGCTTGGATGACATACGTGTGAAGAAACTTGAAGAACTGTTGTTGAAGAGCATGCTTGAGAAACTAGAATCAATTACATGATCGTTTTGACAATGCTTCAATGTTTCAATACCTCAATCTCTCTTTTATACTGTTTTATTTTAAACATTTTAAATATCATAAACAAAGCAAACTCCACTCATAATTGTAATTGTGTGTTGTAATCGCAATGAAATGGATTGATTATAAAATCAATGAATTGATTTAAAGCAAACTGGTAACATTGTCCATGATTTCTGAAACAATGAACTGAATAGTCGTACAGGTGTCAAGTTTTCTGTTACAGTATTGCAATGAACTCCTGCACACATAAATCTTTATTATTCAAATGTATAGCTCAGAACAGCTATTTATCAGGTATACCTACCTCAATCAGTAATGCATATTAGAGTTTTCGATTCCAGTTCCATGAATCCTCATATCGTATCTTTGTATTGAGGAATTTGTTTATCTATTTTCTTTAAATGTTTGTATTCACAGGGGTTGATGCCTTCATTAGAACATGAATATAAGTTACATTTCCACAATTGATTTTTCTTTCAAAACACAATGTTACTAGTTCACATTTAATGTTTTTATTTTTACTTCTATAGTCATTCTCATCATAATTGTATTTGGTACTTCAAACTATCTTATAATCATACAATATAATCATAATGTTGCTGTTTTTAATTTTATCTGTTTGATGAGAAATGAAATTGTTTAGTCAAATTGATATTTCCATGTTTATCATGCATTGTTCAGCTGATAATTGTTTAGTCAGAGATTACATGTTTGCCTGGGTGAAGACAACCTTTTAGCATTGGTAAACTTTGTAGCGTTTGAGACTGTGTACTAAATTTTATTGAAATACCCTAGAAAGAGATTGTGTAAACTGACTTGCTTCTGAAACTCTACTCACAAGATATTAATGAAAAACAGTAATGAACAAAAAAGTAATGATTATGATTATATTAGTCATATTTCCCATTCAAAAAACTGTGCCATCTTTTTTTTCAAGAACTGCCTCGTTTTGTTACGATCAACATGTAAACCTTTCAGCCAGAACAGGATAACTATGGCGTGCAAGAAAGAGACTATACCACACAGTACTGTTTTGAATACCTCTTTTGTCTTCAGGTAAAAAAATCTGTGCAGATGAACCTTTAAAAAAAAAGAGTTTATCTAGCAACCAGTATATTTCAGCATGCTAATGATATAAAATTTCTTATTTTCATTTTGTTTTGGAATGGTATTTTGAATAAAGATTTATTTCTTTGTTGACTTAATCATACATGTAGTACATGACTTGTATGTCAAGCATTTTGTATGTCACATGTGGCATTTATTTGCTATGATTGCTGAATAAACATGATAACCAGGACATTATGAAGAATAAGTTAAAGACATTTTTTAGCATATTTAGTACTGTATAATGTGCTAAATAACCTTTGTATTCCGTGGCTGTATACCTGATGAGTCTTTTCCACAAATTTCTAAATGTACATTTCAAAATGCAATATAGTATTGATGATAATTGATGATGATATGTTTGGTATGAATTATTTAATATTTTTAATTTATTCTCCATTTGCCACTTGCTGTTCTGGTTCCAAATGTTTGAATTAAAACTGCTCAGTCAAAATTCATTTTCTGTGTTTATATTGCAGAGTTGAGTAGTTAACCACAGATTATGGTCAATGATCAATACTGAATCTTTTTCCTTCATTCAAAAATATTTCTTAACATATTTGCTTTATTTCCTATATGAAAACATATATTTAGCTAGGCCCCTCTCTAAAATTTTAGAAATTTCTCATAGTAATAGAGTAGCAAAAGCCCTAATATCACCCGCATGATTTTCAACAAGAAATGGCAGAATTTGTGTGATATTAAGGGAGATGGAGGGGGTATTAAAAGAGAGAGAGAGGGAGAGAGAGAGAGAGAGAGGGAGACTACTTGAACGTGTTCTTAAGTGGAAAGTATATAGTAACTTTAGTGCAATCTTTAGTTCCTACTACATACAATATACCTGATAATTAAACCTCAAAGAATATTAAATACATATCCATTTTTAGCTTAAGATTAAAGAGAATAGCTTATTAATCATTTTAAAAGCACTTTGTGCCAATATCCATCTGTGCTATTGATAGTTAATTTATTGTGAGCCGTAGCTTCGTGAACAAAAACTGACATCATACATCTAACATCATAATTATACAAAGAAGAAAAGGTGCTCTTATTTTATCCATACATCTATTTAACAAGTAATTTTACCGTATTTCAGTGTCTATCTCATGAAATTGCTTCACACAATAAAAATCTCATATGTTTTATACGCGCTCGGCTACGAGCCGTCACTTCGTGAAAACAAAATACAAGCGTTCTATGTGATTTGTGTTTTCACGAAATGACGGTTAAGTTAAAAGTTCATACAGAGACATTCGGTTTATTCTTATCAATAAAAAAAAACAGCTACCAAACGAGGAAAATGTACTCTATCTCTCAGTTCGCATTATTTTATCAGTACATCAATTAAACAAAACATAATGCTGTTTTTAGTGTCCATTTCGAGAATTCCATCCACAAGGGGAAAGTCCCATACGTTTTACGCGCGCGGCTACGTACCGTCACTTCGTGAAAACAAAATCAAAGCGTTCTATGCAATTTGTGTTTTCACGAAATGACGGATGTGTTAACAGTTCACACAGAGAAATGAAAAAGCAGCTACAGAAAGAGGAAAATGTACTCTTTCTCACAGTTCGAATTATTTTATCTGTACATCAATTAAACAAAACTTTTTGCCGTATTTAGTGTCCATTTCGAGAATTCCATCCACTAGAGAAAAATCCCATATGTTTTACGCGCGCGGCTACGTACCGTCACTTCGTGAAAACAAAATCACAGCGCGTCCTTGAATTTCGTGTTTTCACGAAGTGACGGTAATGTTTACAGCTCATTTCCTCTAAAAATATAAGAAATAATGGAAATATTTAAAGATAGAACTAAACATTGAGATATTTTCTATCCCAGGATATAAAATTTATTTGCCTTTGATAAATTAAAGAGGTTGAGATTATGGCTTGAACCTTTGAAAGCGATTTATTCAAAACTAACTTTCTTTAAGTTGCGCGCTCTACCGTCACTTCGTGAAAACAGGGACGAAATAGTGGCAAAAAAGCAAAAAAAGTGCTAATCTTCGCAAAAACTGTCGCTTACAATTTGCTTACAGTCGCCAATAGTCGCCCACTGCCAAAATTTGCAACGTTCGTAAGCATTCGCCGCTCAGTGAGATAACCACTTAAGGCATTTGGGACTATAGGACTATTTAAGGCTTTAAATGCAATGATTCCTTTGTAATTATGTATATATCGTATATTCGCTTGGCGTTCGCGTACGATATGTTGTGGTCGTGGTTATTTTACCTGACTGCTAAGAAAGCATAAATGCTTGTTTAAGCAACCAGACGGCCGACGGCTTTAGGTCCTCTCCGAGGGACCTGGTAATGAGGATTAATGCCTTACAAAAGGGCACTGGCGCATCGTCTTGGTTTCGAACCCGGGGTCACCGAATTACGAGACCACTGCTCTACCGACTGAGCTATCGACCAGTTTTGGAAACGCCCCCCTCTCAAAAAATGAAATGGAAGCTCGTTTTACCAATCATGTGAAAGAAGATTTGTCGACTAATACGTGGTGATACAAATTTTGCTGGGAAACCGCCTAAACTAATTGATATATTTGGTAAATTATTATATTTATCCGGACTGGATAGATATCGCGTAGTCCCATATACATCTTTTTGTGTACAGAGATTGTAACTTTACCAAGACTGGGTCAAATTTATTATCATTTTGATGATTACAGAACCATACAGTACACACCAATACTTACTAGATGATCAACCTTTTCTGATCGATTCCACACCGTTTGTTTCACAATGCAATCGCATGATCAGAACTGGTCTATACCTTTAATCAAAGGGCATGATGCAATAAATTCTGCAACTGCGTTGTAAGATCACTTTCAGATTAGGAGAAGTTTATTCTTCAAAGAGTATTTTGAATTGAATGGAACGTTTCAACTCAGTAAGCACGACTTAGATTTGTAAAAGTTGTTTTTAAAAACAAGATTTTGGTGAAAAGCATTCAAAAACATCCTTGCATCGATTTGAATAACAATCATGTTTGTCGCATGATACTTCTTAATAACTTTGTTTTCTTTCTCGTTTGCAGGGAGAGAAGAAGCTATGTCACGTTAAAGACATCACAAATATCGGTCTATTGCGTATATACACATAAATACAGAATAATCCATGTGAATTAAGAATGTCATTTTAGAATAATTCATCAAAAATTACCCGACATTATACTATACCATCAATACTTTGCCGGTACCACATTGTCTTTAGCCAGTATCATAATGAAGTTATCATTCTTTATCCAGTTTAGTATAATGTTTTTCGTCATATAAAGATGCGCTATTTTGTTTAGTGTTGAGATGCTAGGAAATGGTTTCAAGAGTACATTACACAAACCTGAACCATTGCACAGTGATGGCGGTTCTCTCTCTCTCTCTCTCTTTCTATGCATTATCAACTACATAGAAAGCAACAACAACAAAACTTAGGGTTATCTGGGATAACCGCGTTCAGTGGCAGGGGCGATAGTGAGAGTTAAATTAACATAGGTTTTAGCTACCGAGCGTTTGCGCGAGGCGTTCAAGCAAGTCATATAAAATTGACGCTTCACCCCCACTCCCTCCCCTTATTCTAAACTGGATAAACATCGATCTCAGGGACTGTCGATTTTTAGAAGGAACAAATTCGACGACAACAAAAGAAAACGGGAAATTATCAGGCTTCAATCGATGGCGATATTGCAGGGACTTTCTGCAGAAAATACCGGATGGATTTAGTAAGGAAAATCCAAGCTAACTCTTACCCGATGATGGAGGGGACAAAAAGCTTTGGAACGCTCAACTTTTTAGTGAAAACCCCAAACTTGTAGTAAAGTATATTATTTATTAAAAAAAACTTGAAATAAGTCGAGTAGATAGAGAAGCAATAATTATGCATCCACCCCGAGCCCTCCGTTCAAGCAATCAAGCAATCAATACATGATTATATGGGAGCTGATCTTTTGCAGTTGCTTGACCAAACCTTTAGAACATTCTTTCCAATTCCATACGACATGCACCCACTTCTGCAACGTTCAAATCTGTGCTGAAAAAGCACCTCTTTGGCCTCTGTTAATTAGCTTAAAATGTATTTTGTCCTTTATTCCGCTAATTGTTTTGACCATGTTAGCTACCTTTATATTACGATAGTTTAATACTTTGATATTATGATACGTTAAGATAGCCATTTTCGTAGTTATAAGATTTGTATATTCTCTTTGTTGATTTCTTTTTTGTTGGTGATTATATTTCTCAAATTGTCATTCATGCTTGTACAGCGTTTTATAATAATAATAGTTCGTTCGTATGTACCCGAGCATCGGATTCAGGCTTACCCACACACATTGTATGCCCATTCTCCACTTCCTGGGGAGCATTCCAGCCAGGTGTCATTTTTACAAGCGCACACTCTTGCTAATCTAACAACATTAGCTTTCGCATCCTACATGGTACCCATTTAGCACCTGGGTGGAGAGTGGCAAATGTAGATTATTGTCTTGCCAAAGGACATAGTGCCGCGGCGGGACTTGAGCCGCGAACCTTGTGATCCACAGTCCGGTGACATATCCACTCGACCACGACACCTCTTTATACATATGTATTATTATTATTATCATATGTGAATAGAATTGAACAGGGGTTTGGGAGAGAAATATACCTAAATGGAATTTAATAAACAGGTGTATTAATACCTACAAATTATTTAAGCCTTAAATTACTGTAGACGATAGCAACACATTTCAGGAAGAAAAATAAATGAATTCGTGATCTAACAACTTACCATCTTTAGAAATTGGGATAGATCCGGCAAAATTGAAGATAGAAAGCAAAATGTCTCTGGATCTCAGGTAGCCTACCTATACCTCTCTTCTGGTCGACTTGCTTTCAAGGAGTGGCAAGTGTGCAGTGATGTCAAAGAGTATTATACGGACATATAAAGCACGTGACCATATGCTAGTAATGTTGTTGTTGTTGTTGTTACTTTAGTTTTTAAAACGAGTTGTATAGTCCGTAGTGAATATTTGCGCCAAAGAAAGAAATCAAGGCTATAGTATTTATCAAGACGTTTCCTTATTATTTCTTCTTTCATTATTTTGCTATTTTAGTTTTAGTAAATAGCATAATCGTGATATCCGTTCTAATAATAAAATTTGCCCCAGGACCAGTACCAGTGACAAGGAGAAAGTTGAAAACCAAAAGTTTGTGGGAAGTGCAAAAATAGTTCGCCCCGTAATTATGATACTCAGAACATCTTTCTAGGATTTTAAGAAACACGTTTGACGTACTTTGTAATGTTGAAGGCGTTACTTCGATGAATAAGATCTAAAATAGTTACCTGCATTTTTATGTTCAAATTTGCTTCGACAGATCATTGAAAAGAGGAGGAGGGATTTTAGGAAGAGGGAGAGAAAGGGAGGTGGCAGAGGAAAGACGAAGAGTAAATTGGTGGGATATAGATGCACACAAAAAGACAGTAATCAATTAAATACCCTGTGATCAATATCATAGACTGCCAGAGACAGATCACTGTTGCGCATTGCGACATATTGTTACGCCACCTTTGAAGGAAACAGAGCCTAGCTAGCCGCCAGCGCTTTCACTTGTTAAAAAGATTTTCCTGAAAAAGAACACCCAATTTCCTGGAATTTGATGATTTTGTTTAAAGTTTAAAAAATGCCTCTTACGTGGATTTGTTATTTGGAAATTGCTAAGGGGAGTCAAAAGCCATACGGCTTGTCGCACAGTACCAGGGCCCTGTTTCATAAAGCTTGTTATCTATAACAAATGCTTAATTTCTGTGACAAATTTGCCGTCAGCCAATCAAATGCCACGATATCAGTAGCTTATAACAGTTATTGTAACTTGTTATTGATGAAAAAGTTTTATGAAACAGGGCCCGGATTGTGAACTGTAACCTGGCCTTCAAGAGGGTATCTCACAGAGCGGCATTATGCTTGAGAACGTAGCGAATGTTGGGTTTCGCCAGGGTTCGTAAAATGTTGCATAAGGTTGCAAGAAAGTTCGCAAACAGTTTTTCTTGTGTAAACATGTTCAAAATGTATTTGCGTCTTTATTTTTCCGCAAACAGTTGCAGGCGTTTGCAAAACAGTCGTAAGCGTTTGTAAAAACAGTCGTAAGCCTTTGCAAATGGTTGTAAGACGGTGTCGCTCTTTGTTATCGCCAGTTTCAGGGTATCTTTGTTTCGCCAATGCTAGCGACCACGTTAAGCATAGGTCCATTTATAAAATCGACTCATCGAGTACAAGGAGTTAGCAAAAGGCCAAACGTTCACAGATAGTGGCAAAAGATTGGCAAATAGTTGCTAAAATCTTCGCAAAAATTGTCGCTAACAATTGCTTACAGTCGATAATAGTCGCCAACTGCCTTTCGCAAACACTTCCGGAAACATTCGCTCAAATGTTGCTAATTGTCGCTATCTATCTATCTAAGTATCTTCTCCCGGTTCTGAGGTTGATTGCAACATCTCTCCATTTCACTCTATCTTCAGCCATTCTGGTGCACTCTTGCAGTTTTAGTCCACTCCAGTTCTTGACATTCTCCTCCCAGTTGATTCTGGGTCCCCCACTAGGTCTACTACCTAACTATATATATATTTGTATGTATACATATATAAATACGAATTATTTATTGGGCTTATTTTGCTTTCCAATAGATCCGTACAATATGGCACAGCTTTAGGGGCCTGGAAAAGCCCCTACCAGGGGTTCCGGGCGGAGCCCCAGTATGCTCTCGCGTTTATTTGAGAAAGTGTCTCTAAGATATAAAGAGAGGTTATTTCTTAAATGAAATGAAAGGTCTCTTGAAAGTAAAATAGCCCTTTAATTTCAATTTTTGGAAACAAACTCTAACCCATCCCTTGATATTTAAATTGCACGGCTCGTACTGTGTGCTTTTGTTCACACTCTCCCTGATCTATAAAGGGTGCTTTCTTTATTTGATCATCAACAGAAACAAATTGCTAGGCCACGAACTTTTCGAAGCGTGACCAGATTTAAAGTATGCTTAAATGGGGGCATTGATGTATGTGGAAAAACAGGATTAAGATCCCATGCAACGCTTCGAAATATAAAAGAAGAATAAGAAAAATAAAGTTGAGATTCGACGTTTATGTCTAGACGTTGCTTAATGCATTTCGTATTGGTATTATCTTCCATCTGAGAGTGATTATAGACGTTATTTATATGGAAATAAAGATAAAGCTGTCCGGGTCTTTGAATATAATGCTTCAAAACAAATCGAACAAGCTGTTTATTTCTTTATCCATGGTCTGTTTCTACTGTTTATCTATTTTCCTTGCCAACCCTCGAAAACGAATTCATTATGCATTTCACAGAGGAAAGTTTGCATATTGATGAACATTGTAGCCTTAGGACAGGATGGTGACATAAAATTGATAAAAGAACATCATAATCAGATTATCCGACCCCGAAACCCCATGAATGTATCAACTTTCATCATACTGGTCTTTTTCCTTTTGGAACTACGCTTGACCTTTAACTCGGATGGCGGCCATTTTTTATTTGGCCAATATAGCCAGCATGACAGCCCCAAGGAAACCTGTAATTGATACAAGCAACATCATAATCAGATTCTCTGACCCCGAAAACCCCTTTACTATATAAACTTTTATCATTCTAGCCCTTTTCCTGTTGGAATTACACTTAACCAAGTTACTCAAAGGTGGCAGCCATTTTAGATTTGACCAATATGACCAGTATGGCAGCCCCAAGGAGACCTCAAATCGATGAAAGAACATCACGATCAGTTTCTCTGACCCCGAAAACCCCATAAATATATGAACTTTTATCATACTATTTAGTGATATTCATTATTTATATTTCCGTGTACTACATTTGTATCCTGTTCAGGACCATGATGTAAAACCGATGTTGTATCTATACAATGTATATCTGATTGTTGTTATCCTAAATAAATACATTTCAATAAAAAAAAAATCTAGCCCGTTTCCTTTCGTAACTACACTTGACCTGTAGCCTAACTCAGATGACGGCTATTTTGGATTTGACCAATATTACCAGTATGACCCGAGGAGATCTCAAATCGATGAAAGAACATCTTAATCAGATTCTCTGACCCAGAAAACCCCATAAATATATAAACTTTTATCAAACCAGCCCATTTCCTTTCGTAACTACACTTGACCTGTAACTATCAGATGGCGGCCATTTTGGATTTGACCAATATAACCAGTATGGCAGCCCCAAGGAGACCTCAAATCGATGAAAGAACATCATAATCAGATTCTCTGACCCCCAAAACCCTATAAATATATAAACTCTTATCATACAAGCGCTTTTCCTTTTGGAACTACGCTTGACCTTTAACTCAGATGGCGGCCATTTTGGATTTGCCCAATAGGGCATACCCAGAGGGCACCCTTCTTGGCGTCCGGCAGAAATCGTAAAAGTATGGTATAATCTACCTCTGGGTCAAATTTGGTGCTTTTACAAGAATATGCACAAAACAACCCCTTTTTAGCCCTAACAGCCCTCATCAGTGGCGGTTCCAGGATTTTTCAAGGGGGAGGGGTCGAAGGCAACGAGTGCGCGAAGCACACTGCAATCGCCCGTAAACGCTAGCCCTACTGGATTGGGTCAAGAGGCAGACCACAGATACAGAGCACATAATTTCATATTTATTTACAATTATTCATTGGGGCTTATTTTACTTCTTAATGGATCCGTACAACATGGCAGAGTTTGGGGGCCTGGCAGAGTCCTCGATGGGGGTTCCGGAGCAAAGGCCCAGGACGCTCTCGAGTTTGGCAATTCAGAGCATCTAGATAGCCGTCGTGAGCGATAAAACCTCTAATCCTCCCCTTTAAATTAAAGTGCAGTGCCCCTATTATGTGGTCTTTTTAAAAGAGTACACAAAAACCCTCAAAACACAATTATAGGCCACGAATTTTTCGAAGAGTGACCAGATTCAAAGTATGCTTAAATGGGGGCATTGGTGTATGTAGAAAAACAGGATTAAGATCCCACGCAACGCTTCGAAATGTAAAAGAAGAATTAATAAGAAAAATAAAGTCGAGATTCGACCTTTATGTCTAGACGTTGCGTAATGCATTTCTTATCGGTATTTTCTTCCATCTCAGAGTGATTATAGACGTTATTTTTAAGGATAATACAGCTTAAGCTTTCTGGGGTTTTGAAGATAATGCTTCAAAACAAATCGACCAAGCTGTTTATTTCTTTATTCATGGTCTGTTTCTACTGTTTATCTATTTTCATTGCCAACCCTCGAAAACGAATTCATTATTCATTTCACAGAGGAAAGTTTGCATATGAGAACTATATATATATATATATATATCTCTCTATCTCTCTCGCTCTCTCTCTCTCTCTCTCTCTTTATTATACGAATTATTTATTGGGCTTATTTTGCTTCCTAATGGATCCGTACAATATGGCACAGCTTGAGGGGTCTGGCAGAGCCCCTGCCGGGGTTCCGGGGCGGAGCCCCAGGATGCACTCGAGTTTATTTGACTTTCAAGAGAAAATGTCTCTCAGAGAGAAAGAGAGGTTATTTCTTAAATAAAAATAACGAAAGGACTCTTGAATTCAAATAGCCCTTTCATATCATTTTAGAAATAAACTCTAATACATCCCTTGATATTTAAATTGCACTGCTCCTACTGTGTGCTTTTTTCACACTCTCCCTGATCTATAAAAGGTGCTTTCTTTATTTGATCATCAACATGAATACAATTCTAGGCCACAAACTTTTCGAAGCGTGACCAGATTCAAAGTATAATGGGGGCATTAATGTAGAAAAAACAGGATTAAGATCCCATGTAACGCTTTGAAATGTAAAAGAAGAATAAGAAAAATAAAGTTGAGATTCGACCTTTATGTCTAAACGCTGCTTTATGCATTTCGTATAGGTATTATCTTTCATCTCATGCAGAGTGATTATAGACGTCATTATATGGATAATAAAGATAAAGCACACCACGAGGAATATACTCCTGGTTGATTGATTGATTAATTGATTTTTATTCGCCATGCTTCCAACATACAACAATATACAAGAATAACAGATCAAAATTAAGTCAGCTTGAACAGGATAGCCCACGAAAGCTCGAGAGCTATTTTCAGTGGGGTCACCGACAGTCATGTACACAATTAATGAGTTAAAGTAGTAATATTTACAGACAGATATGAAGCAAAAAACTTATTAAAGATGCTATGTCCCTTTTGCAGCCAACAGCAAAATCTGTAGAACTTTGCAGGAATTATAAATTTGTTATGTATGTCCTATCTGTGAAATTTAAACGTTAGCAGTGTCCTAATATTCAAATTATGCAAGGAAACCCGTTTACTTGCTAGACTTCACTTAGTCCAGAATCTGCACGGTCCTTTATAATTTCCCTACACACTTGATTCAAGCCGTCGAAGATGGCGTTATCAACAAACTCATAATTATGCTCACCAGTTTTTCGCCGGGCTTCCTAATTTAATGATCACGCCATCATCGGCTGGTAGCAAGTAAGTAGGGAGAGGTAGCGTTGGTGTGGTGGAGATAAAAAATAAATAGGCCAGATTCTGGACTAGACTTCACTGTCAGACACTATTGAGTGACTGACTGGCTTTTTTCATCTTTGGTAATAACATACACAAAATGAGCTGTAAAGGATACATGAGCATTTGTCTGCATCAATAACCCACTTCTTGTAATGGCCAAAATTAAACTAATTGAATCTTTTCGCAGCATAAAACGTACGACCATTCGGTACAATGGTCTGAAAAATCAGACCATTACTTACTGGCTATATAGCTCCTAAGTCGATTCAACAACTAATAGTTGTTATTTTCCCACTTAAAGACATTTTCAAACCCCCTTTTTTTAGGGAAGTTCTAAATTAGTATTGTCTTTCAAATGCCGTTGGAATTTAACCTTTTCATTTTTTGGCCTGCAAATAGGACATAGTACCTTTAAAGATGATAACATCATAACTGTTTTTATTTCTAGGTTCGCCCTAGCCAGTAGACACGCCATAGCCATGCCGTAGAGCGGTTCTATGGCGAACATACGTCGGGTGTACGGTAGCCTTCGTTTTATATACTCCAGGGGTAAAGCGGTAGCATCAGTTTGGCCGCACGATCGCCGTATTGTCCCCCTTCGGCCGCCTTGCGGCTACCTTGCGTCTGTCTTAGTATTTGTCAACAAGCTATGGCCGCCGCCTAAGGCGACCGTGCGTCATCACTTCAAAGGCCGTACGGCAGTCGCAGATTTACTGTCTCAACAATTAAAAATACGCCGTGCGGCTACCCTCACATAATATGTGACCGCTACCGTATGTGACCGTGAAAATGCTGTGGCGGTCCTATAATTGCTATTGACCGTAGATATTTTAGACCGCACGGCCGCCGCGGCAAACAGTGAAGGACGAACGCACGCACACATTTTCACGTAGCCCTATGTACATTACGCAAAGCGTACGAGTGAACGGGCGAGTTTATGTTCATGTGACCTATGACACGTTGACGTCATACGACTCCAGTGGCTATTTACGAACTCGCTTAATGAAGAAAAAATATTTATTTATTTCTCTCTCTCTCTCGTCTTCTCTCCTTTCCTCTTCTCTCCACTCTTTCTCCCTATCTCTTCCTTCTCCTCTCATCCTCTCTGTCTTTCTCTCTTCCTCTCCCCCTCTCCCTCCACTTATCTCCCCTTTCTCTCTCTCTCTCTCTCACACACTCTCTCTCTCTCTCTCCCTCGCTCCCTTAATTCTCCTCTTACCCCCTCTCTCTCCTTCTCTCTCTCCTCTCTCCCTTCTTCTTGCAGACCATAGTAACTTTGATTGGTTACTGTTAAAGATACTATGTCCTTTTTGCATCCAACATCAAATTATGTAGAACTTTGCAGCAATTATGAATATGTCATGTTTGTCATATCTGTAAAATTTAAACGTTGGCAGTGTCCTAATATTTAAAGTATGCAAGGAAACCCGTTTACTTGCTAGACTTCACTGTCAGACACTTGAGTGACTGACTGGCTTTTTGTCTTCTTTGGTAATAACATACATGAAAAGAGTTGTAAAGGGTACATGAGCATTTTGTCTACATCAATAACCCACTTCTTGTGATGGCCAAGATTTTTAACGAGTGAACTCAAAAATGATAATTGGTAGGAGACGTTGTTGCATCAACGTATAAGTTGCGGTAGCCATAGGGTCTTTTTAGAGTCTAGTGCTGATTCAGTTTTATCTCTGTTTTTTTTTAACCCGGGCATAGTTAGGGTTAGGGCATAAAAGTTTGATCAATTATGATTTCACATGATTAATGTTAAGCGGTATAAAAACATGATGTGTATGTATTTTTTGAAAGAATTTGTTAGAATTTGTTTTCATACTTTAACAAGTGAAACTGTTGATAATTTATGTGAAATAAATGCCGTATTTACATGCTAGTAGCTCGGCAGGCTATATCGAAAAATATTGTATATTTTTGTTATTTTGTCAGAGTGACATCTGGATGTGATGGTTGCTATGGGTGATATTATGTGGTAAACGATCTTTAGATGAACGTGCCATTTCCTTGTAACTTTATCCCTTTCTAACCCGGCTTCTACCATCTTTTTCGCTTTTTTTTTCTCTCTCTCCCTCTTTCTTTTTCCTTCTTTTGTTTTCTTTTTTTTTTTCTCTGCTCCTTCCTTTTCTCTTCTCCCTTTTTTCTCTTCTCCTTTTTTTTCTTCTCTTCTTTTCTTCCTCTTTTTTTGCGCCGCCAATAGGGGGTGGGGGGGGGGAAGGGGGCGGCCGTTTCGGCCCCTCTGGATCCGCCACTGAATTTCGGAGTGTCTAGGAAAATTCCTTTTTTAGATTTGTGCGAAAGCGAAGCAGGTGAGCAGAAGTTGGATAGTTTGATTTCCTTTAAATGCTATTTTATCATACAAATTCACTACCTTAGAATAGACAGTAAAACAAATGCATATTAGAGCTCAATGCTTCTCGATAATTATTAATATTATAATGGTATTGAGGCACACAAATATGAAGATATTCTCAGTTCAAGTTCAAGTTCATTTTATTCAAACCACACAAAACATGATATAATCTTTTACATAAAAAGAGACTGTAATAGTACATTAATCAACATATTTTAACTTGATTACATCATAAAATAAATGATTTGGGCATGCCGATGCCGAACAATGAATGATATTTTTTTCATTCATTATTTGACCACTACAAATCTACGGGGGCATTTCTTTCTATACTCCTATGATGGCGAGCAGGCGGTGGAGATGAGGATGATAACAATTGGCGGTATTTGATTCTCCTCTTTTTCAAACGAGGCGCAAATTAAACTTGGGTAAAACAAAAATATTCCAACTTCATGAGCGACAGTGTAGTTTCAGGATTAATTTCCGACGCAGAAGTAAAACATTTAACTTGTGAGTTGAATTTATGAAAAGAGTCGGGAACAAATGAATATCTGAATCGTGAAAGGCGGGTAGAGTTGGGGCGAAGTCTGATACCAGAACGATTAAATGAAATAAAATGTTTATAATGTACTAATGTGCCAAGCCTCTTACATTTAGAGGTGTATACGATGACGTCAATACAGACGAAAAATACGAGTGTACTAGAGTATTAATAAGACTAAGTATATTTAGCATACACCTTATATAAGCAGCAGCCGACAAAACTGGCTAGAGGAATATACGATCGTACAAAGTAAGTTAGAAATCCTTGTATATACAAACAGGGTTTCTTTCTCAAGAAGTTTACTACTCACATATGTCACCAGCAATTTTGCCTTTTGTGTTCAGGGCGCATCTGTTCGTGCCATTAAATTTCGCTAAGCTACCGACCTGTCTTGCTTACATTGTACACATAGATCATTACATGATTGAGTCTGTGGGTGAGTACGCGTGTGTGTGCGTGTGTATGTATGCGTGTGTGTTTGTGTGTGAGCGTGCGTGTTTCTGATTGAAATGTGCGGGCGACAACTGCGAAATGGCATCGACTATGGTGCGGATAATATCTTTAACGATGTGATTCAGTGTTTTGTGTACTTTTTATATCTGATTTTCAGCGTCTTTTTTTCCCCTGGGCAGAACTTTTCGGTCAGACTTCGCCTCGAATAATGCTCCTCCATGAATTTTAGAGCCGGTGAACAATCCTCGAATAGCTTCACGGAACCCAGGATGCCGAACCGTGTAGACAATCGGATTCAAACAGGAGTTGTAAAACGCAAGCAGCGTGAGAATACGATTTGTGTTGCCGAAGGCAAAACTTCGGCTTATGAACCCGAAGTTGAAAAGAAAGTAAGCAATGGTGTTCGGCCCCCAGCATATGATGAAAATCAAGACAACCATGAACAGCATCTTGATGACTCGATTCTTCGCAGTCAGCAGGTTGTGTGATGGGTTAGATCTGTTTTTCTGTACATTGCCTTCCGTGAACTTTGTTGATTTTCGGTGGAGAATGACAGCGGTAACAGCCTGGGCAAGAATCATTATAGTAGCAGGGATGATGAAGTACGTAAGGAAAACCTTGATGCCCAGGAATTGTCCGACTGCTGGCGAGAACGACAAAGCGCAGGCATGAATCACGCCATCTACGGTACAGGTCAAGATCAAGTTTAGAGTTAAGAGTATCACCCATAACCAGACAACAACGACGGCTATAGATGTTTTGCCTCTACTAAAGTAGCGATTGAAGTAGATAGGGTACATGACGGCTATGAGACGCTCTACAGAGATTAAAGCCAGGGTGTAGATCGAGACTCCGACCGCCCACCACATGAAAAAGCCGTCGTAAATGAGTCGGCAATAAATCTCCCCCAGGAACGAAGATGGTACGCTGACTGCCACCGGCAAGGGTAGGATAAATATGGAGGTTAAGAAGTCTGCCATCGCTAGAGCTGCGATGAGGGTGTCGGTAGACCGGTTCATTGCCCTGCGTTGCCAAATTACTAGCATGACGAGCATTTGGCCGACGACACCAAGTACAGAAGACGTTATTTGTAGAAACTGCCACCACGCCCACTTTATGGGGCGCCACCTCCATGGAATCGACTCCATTGTTGCGTTATTTAAGCTCTCTGTGAAGGATTCTTCATAACCAGATACATTGTCGAATTCAGTTTCCATTTCTAAAGAGTCTCCCCTCTCGGTTGTATTTGACATGTTGCCATCGGAGCTCTTACCGGGATGACAGGGGAATCCAATCGGCTCTGCAACAATGGTAGAATTCAAAGGAGATGCTGTGGATAGGTTAGAGACATCTCCTTCCCAAACAACAACAGTCGTGTCAGTGATGTCTTCCTGTAATGCAGATGAATACCACGTGGACGTCTCAGGTGTTGTGTGTTCTGTCCTGCCCCCCTCTAGCCTTGTGCTTAAGCTCACCAACAGGGCAGTTACTCCAAGCATTATACGCACCATACCTACAAAATATAAAAAAAGTGGTCACATGAAACGTTTTAGATTTTCACATCGATTTTGTGGAAAGCGACATGCACGATTACTTTGCTTTTAATAATATACTTCTTGGAAGAAAAACATATTGAGGCAGGGAATTAATTTGAAAGGACTGGTCTGATGGAATAAATAATGACTTATCCACAGCTAGTGAGTTTGTGTTTGTTGAACAAGAGCAGGTGGTTGCCGTATAACCCGTAGTCATTAATGCCTAGGTCATATTTGCTCTACGGCTAGTATACGGCAGCCGTACGCTCCCTAAATCGAGAGGTACTTGCGGCGACCGGAGGGGAATCTGCGGCGGCCTCAGGGTCACCCTAGGGCGAATCCCTATATCTATAGGCCGTATACAAGCCCTGGTTAGCCGTGGGATTATATCGCGGAGTTGTAACTTCTTTCATTTCTAGGTTCGCTGTAGCAATTACACACGCAGTAGCCATCCGTAGAGCGGTTCCACGGCGACCCTACGTCGGGCGTACGATGGCCTTGCGTTTGCAATGCAGCTGTCCTAGGGTCTCATGAATTAAAATTGACTTTTGCAGAACCCAAACAAAATTGTGGCTGCCGCGGGAATTAAGGCGACCGTGCGTCATCATTTCAAAGGCCGCACGGCAAATTCAAAATACGCCGTGCGGCTACCCTAACACATGTGACCTCTAGCTTATGTGACCGCGGGAATGCTGCGGCGGCCCTATAACTGATATTGGCCGTAGATAGTTCAAAACGCAAGGCCGCCGCAGAAAATGTGACATAGGCATTACCTATCCGCGCTTATGAAGAAAATCAGAGGCCAATAATACAACGCGATGTTTGCCAAAGGCGGGTCAATGATTATAGTCAGTGGCATTGATACAGGTTGGGGCGCATTCCCCCAATTGAATTTTAAAAAGGAACATCGAGGAGAGAGAGGAAGGAAATTTTGTACAAAGAACATGAAATAATATAAGGAGACAATTTGCTCAAAAATACTCTTTAAGATTTAAACTATAGGCTTTCCAGGCCAATTTCTCATTTGTTCCAGTTCATTTGATGAAACGTGTAATGAGTTTATCACAAACACCATCTCCGGTTGAGACTGCCAGTCAAAATATAACTTCAGTTATTCAAGTTTGGTTTCGGACAATGAATTTAGTGCTTAAATCATTACAATTCTTTCCGTCTAGCGTGTGCTACGATTCTTTCAAATTCGTGGCCAATTGCCTTAAACTGATCTCCCGCCTTCGGACTCACGAATCGGCGTTCAACTTCGAAAGATATTCATTCAAATTAAAATGGATGTTGTTTATTTTGTCCCCTATCTCTTTTCGATTTTATCTCCCTCAAAAGGAAATTAATTTGATTAAAATATTCCGTTCCATTGTCGACATTGGACGCACCTTTAAGAAGGTCTAAACGGGGGCCATGTAAATATATTACTTGTTTCCAAAATATTTCACTACTCAATGCTTCGTTAGAGCAGACGTCTAAAAATGTTGTATTGCCCTTAGCGACTGACCCCAAAATCTTGAAATTTACGGTCGGCTTTATACATTAAAAAAAAAAAAAAAAAATGTATTTAGGCATTACACTAAGAAATATCAGCCCAAAGAGGGAGTAAAAAGATAAATAAATTATATTTCCGACCAACCGACTCATGTTTTGGCACCTACAGGGCAATACAACATATTTTTTGTTCAGTTAGGCCTAAATGTTGTGCATGATCCCCCATCCACACGAAGCACACTTAATAGACTTGCTCAAGACCTCCATCTGAATTCCTATATCGATATTCATGTAGTTTTACACACTAAGCCAACTTGAAAAAAATCCATGCAATAGTCAATAAAGGTAAAGACTAGTTTTGGAAACGCCTCCATTTCAAAGAATGACACGGAAGCCCTTATTACCGATCATGTGATAAAATGTTTTGAATAATACGTGACAATACACATTTTGCCGGGAAACCGCCTACTAATTGATATATTTCATAAATTATTATATCTATCTGAACTGGGTAGATATATGGTAGTCCCATATACATATTTCTGTGTACAGTGCTGGTAACTTTACCAAGACTGGGCCAAATTTCATATCATTTTGATGATTCCAGAACCTTGCGGTACACACCAATTATGCTAGAAGATCAACCTTTTCTGATCGATTGCACAGCGTTTTTTTTCTTCACAATGCAATCGCGTGACCAGAACTGATCTATACCTTTAAACAATTATTTTCGGACAACACTTTCATTTTTATTTGAGGGAAGTACTAACAAATGTTGACCTTTTTTAATGAAAGAAAATATAAATTGGTTCCTCCAAATTGAGATTTGAAATTAGGTACGGCACATGATAAATTAATTATGTCGTGGTAAATAGAATGACCGCTCGACGAAAAGCGCGCATAAACCATGAATTCGAATGAAGAAAGAAATTTGAATTGGTTCCTCCCAAATGAAATTGGCAATTGGGGACGGCACATGATAACTTAATCGACGAAAAGTGCCCACAAATCAGGAATTTTAATGAGAAATATTAATAGCAGGGCTTAATTGCGCTACATAGAACGCACATGCAAGGAATTGGATTGTGGAAGTTGCGAAATTGCCAGTAGTATGTGTCGCGGTGACGACATGATCAATCTTAAATGAATTTGTTGTAAGAGTTGTATCGGAATATGATTGTATAAACAAATGTTTTAGGGTGATCCATTCTGTGTCCTTAATGCAGTATACGGCAGATAATAATAACACAATTGAGATAGCATTGAAAGAAAGAAGAGATATGAAGACAGAGACTGAGTGTTTATGAGTGTCCGTTTCACTTAAAATTATTTTCAAATCTAAAGGGGCAATGGATATATACGACAAGATGTCACAATATATAAATTTTGGTATTTTCATGAGGAAATAACATTTCAGAGAAAGTCAAGTGAATTTGCCTCGCTCGCTTGGCTTGCTCTACAAATTTAGGAAGGGAGTAGTTTCATGCAACGAGGCAAATACCATGATATGACGATATTCTGGAAATGTCACTGCCCGTATATCGTTGTGATTCGGCCAGCATTGTCCCCGAATACGACTTTATTTCAGTTTATGTTTTTTTTATCGAAATATACAATTTTCTTCCCTCGTTTGCTTCACTTTTTGCGAAATTGATAAATCAGGATAATTCCTGTCAATTGATTACTAAAATACAATTATAAAATAATAATTTTGCCTTTTTTTTCCTCACACGCTTCGCGGGGTCGCAATATTTGGGATCCGGATAATATATATTTTGTTTGGGCAAAAAAGCCCGCACCCGAAATCCTGCCCGTATGTTGGGGTGACGCAAGCCTTTTTAAATTCTGAAAAGGGTGCCGTGACTAAAGAGAAAGAAATAAAGCTTGGCAAATGCTGATCTACTAGACTAAAGACGGCTGCCCCCCCCCCCCCCCCCATGACTGAGCCTATCCTACCGAATTGATTAGATGTCAACAATCAGTAAGTCACTCATTCAAGTGTAGCTCGGGGTAAACTAGTTTCAACACTTTTCAATTTATCTCCGTCAGATTAAATTTTATTTCGTCTCACATAAAAGTAATTTTCAAAATATCATAATCGACTTCGTAATTTGTTCAATCAAATGTAATAACAATTCCATTCGATTTTAGCGAATAGTTAGATTGTTTTTCTGTTGTTATGTATGTCCAATGCCTCAATATCAATAGAAAATAATCATAGAAATTAGAATCAATTATTTCATCGAACTTTTATTTTTACTGATCTGACTGATTACAATAATTGATAAATTATGATGTGAGATAAGATATTAAACTTAAGCAATCCAAAAATAAGGGACAAAACAAAATTGAGTTTGACAAAACCGGATGCGGAAGAAAGTTTGGTTGTTTGTTTTATCTGCTTTTTGAGGAAGACTGTGTATGTTTATGAGTAAGCACCCAAGAGAAAGACGGCTTTAAGTCCTCTTCGACAGACTTTTTAATGAATATTACTATCTCACCAAAGAGCAAATTTGCATCGAATTGTTTTTTACCCCGGACCCCCCCCCCCCCCCCCTACAGTTACAAGACCACTGCTCTACCACTGAGCAATCGCACCTCTAATTTTCAGATCGGAACAAATTATGAAAATGAATGAAAAGAACGAATTTGACCATGAAATTTACCAGACTACGAAGCCTTCAGTCGTAATAAACAAATACATGTTTTGTTATGTATTGGAGTGTTAACATGAACGGTAAACCTTTCGAACTCTATAAAAGCTATAAATATTTAATATATCGCAATTGTAATTGAAAAGTTTGTTTGATTAAAAATCACGCCTATCAAATAACAGCTAGCACAGATTGAGTCCAATTGAAATGAAAGAAAACATAACAATTACATTAAAATACAAAACGTTTTGATACGAAATTGTTAAGATAAAATAAAGTAATATTCAAAGTAGGAAAAATATCGCACAACAAGAAGAAGGGAATGTAAATTGACAATGAAATGAAAAGAACAGATGAGATCAATCTTGAAATAGAAAAGGAGGGAGAAAAGACATGATTTGTTTCGTAATCATTGAAACTTAGAATAGCAATATGATTTTAACTAATGATGAGAGATATTAATTGGAACACAATTATCGTATAAGATAGTAAATACAATTATTAGAATATCGATAAATATTGCCATTAATGAGTTGTTTATTGATCGCGCGTTTGATTTAAATACATGCAATGTCAAAACGTATATGAAACTTACTTAAGTCTGAGAGGAAGCTTTGTTGCAGAAACAAACAAGTTTATTGTGAGCAGCTTGCCTGTGTACTTCACTGTAGAAACGAGAGAGTGTCACACAAATGTCTTTAGCCGACTGCCAAAAGCGAGTGTGAGTTTTGCGAGTGTGCAGACCCTTTATAAAAACTGCTCCGATATCTCTATATTGTATATTATGCCTCAGCCCCACCCCTACCACCTCTATTCGTTGAAATCTTCTCACGTATTTTTTTTCTAAACCGGCCTCTCACTACCCCACTATTTTTCTCTCCAACATCCAATCCTCCTGTTTCAGTTTTCAGCTATTCATTACATTACCTGTTCTTAAAACGAAAATTTAAAGTCGATCCCTATTGTTTAATATTTTTTTGGAGATTATAATTTTATCGAAACTTTTTCCGCTTAACTTATACATTCCATAATTGCGAGACTAATTATTGGGAGAAATCTTCTCACGTATTTTTTTTCTAAACCGGCCTCTCACTACCCCACTATTTTTCTCTCCAACATCCAATCCTCCTGTTTCAGTTTTCAGCTATTCATTACATTACCTGTTCTTAAAACGAAAATTTAAAGTCGATCCCTATTATTTAATATTTGTTTGGAGATTATAATTTTATCGAAACTTTTTCCGCTTAACTTATACATTCCATAATTGCGAGACTAATTATTGGGAGATATAGTGAATTATATACTGATCATGATAGGTTATGTTATAGACAGCCATAATTCGAATGTCATTTTATTTTTGCTTGATGATTCTGGTATTGTTTGGTAATGAATCAAGAATGCCTCCTCTTTTGTATTGTCACTTATTTTTCTAAAAGAAAACGTATCCAAACTGAATGCAGAAATACAGTCGTTCACGCGTCCCTCACATGCAAGGTGTTCGTTAAAAAAAATTAACATATAACAACTGTAATACTGTATACATTTAAAGCAACATCATCGTCATCATCATTATCATCTTCATTACCATCACTATATATTACAGATGTTGTTATTATCATAATCATTATTATTTTCCTCATCATTCATGATGGATTTTATTGTTAATATTTAGTTCATCATTATTGTTTTCATGATTATTATTATTTTGTGTTATCCTACTTGTTACTGTTGTTATTGTTGTGTTCATTATTCAATCATCATTATGATTCCAAATTGCAGCGTACTCTGATATCGTGGACAATTGTGACACAAATAACGATAATGATGATGATGGTGATGATGACGTCTGATGAAAGCGTCGGTATCCGCCTTTGTTGGCCGCTAATGGCGTTTGCTTGTGTCAAATCTTGCCCAGTTCCAATCAATATCCGTATGATAGCAACTATTAATCCTGCCAAACCCTTTCAAACACGAGGATACCGTACACTTCTTGAAATCTTTGTCTGCATTCGTGGTTTTCAGAGAGAAAGAGAGAGAAAATCAATAAATTTCATATTAGCAGGGGCCGGGCATCACTAATGAAGCGAACATTTTGTTGAAAGACGAATGCTCGACAATAACTGAATTATAAGACTCGGCCATATCAAGATTACCTTGTATTATTTTTAGTTTTCATTTCGAATTATTAAATTTTCTGATCAAAATAGTGGATCTAGCTTCCTGTGCTCACGTAATTATTGATTCAATTTTTTCATAA
This sequence comes from Strongylocentrotus droebachiensis, assembly GCA_035222895.1. NCBI lineage: Eukaryota > Metazoa > Echinodermata > Echinoidea > Camarodonta > Strongylocentrotidae > Strongylocentrotus > Strongylocentrotus droebachiensis. The sequence goes on along the minus strand of JAVYIG010000169.1, from coordinate 507,293 downwards.
TCCCAAAGAAGCTAGATAGCTGATATCTTCTGATGTTATTTCATATCTTTGTTCTTTGTTCAGATTGCTCATGATTTTTTTTTAACTTCATAAGGCAGTCACTTAGCAGGAATATGATTTAAAAAAATATTAAATTCAAGGATAGTTCACGGTATTTTATTCAAGAAATGAAGATAACAAGTAAATTGACGTAGACAAATAAGTGATTCAATGTTTGTAAAGAACCCAATTTCTTTATGTCTTGATGTCTCTGGTTTGTATTCAATCTCTCTCACTCGATTTCTCCTTCTCTTTTCTCTCTCTTCTCTCACTCACTCTCTCTTTCTCTCTTTCTCTCACACATAAAACATAAACCAACAAGGAAAATGTAATCAAATGACGATTATAGTGATACTACTTCTACAACAACCACTACTAGTAATTGTAATGATAATTGATGGTACTAGTTATAGTACTTTATATATGCAAAATGGCATTTCAGCGTTATTATGGTCAAGTCATCATTACAAGTATCATTATAGGAGGGACTTCACACTACCCTAAAACTATTTATCAGTTGTGAACATTGTTGGAAATCCGAATTCATAATCATGGCCTTGGAGTCGGTCTGATGTCGGTCAGGGCCCCATTTCACAAAACTTGTCATCAGTGACAAATGACAGTTGTTGTTATAAGCTACTGAAATCCTTGCTTCTGATTGGTTATCAGCAGATTTGTCACTGATTATGGTAAATTGTCATTGAAAATAAGCTTTGTGAAACGGGTCCCTGGTGTCGGTCACAGCCGATTCGAACCGACCAACTCTTGGCCATCGAAGGCCATGTAATATTTCGTTCAGTCATGTGTCGGTCTGCTGTTTGTGTCCCATTCATAATTACCCCAGTGTTGTAACCATCGTTACACCATTTGCATATTTGATTGTCACGTGCATCGGTCACACAGCCAAACTGACTTCAAACAGACATAAATGATATGGGACTGGTACACAGAAGTTTCCAGTCGATACCTATGATATCAATATCCTTGTTCGCCTTCAATTTGGACTGTCCAAGATAATATTAGGCCATGGCCTTTTTCGGTGTTGCTGCAAAGGTGACATTGCACTTCAAAATGGTGAATTTCATTATTTTGTTAAAGTTCAAAAAGAAGTTTACCTATTTCTGTTTGTGTAGTGCGGATAAACCCCCTAATTGCCGGTTTGAGCCCTAATTGTAATATTAAACAATGAGACACATACAGGAAGTTTTGGCATGTAACAGATATAAGTGTAAATAGCAAATTTGTAGCTTCAAAATGGTGTAGGTCATTATGTAGTTTAGATAGTTCTAAAAACCCTCAAGTTTGAAAACGCATTTTGGCCATGATCGTAGGAAAAGGGCGTATAAAAAAGAGCCTTAACTTCAATGTTACACAACAAGATCCATACATAAAAAACCGGCATGTAACATCATACATGAGAGTTAGGGACAATATTCCAGCTTTAAAATGGAGTATTTCATTGTTTAGTTAAAATGTCATACGATAGCTTTAAAAGCCTTTAAGGTTGAAAACGCAATTTGGCCATTAGTGTATTATTATGAAGGTGTAACCTTCCTCTATGCCTGCTAGAGCCCTAATTACCTTATGTAACAATACGACAGAGACGTTAAGTCTCGATATGTGAAATAATATATGAGAGTAAAGGGCATGTTTACAGCTTTAACATTGAATATTTCTTTATATTTAGTTAAAATATCAAATGATAATTTAAAGGCCTTTAACATTGAGAAAGCAGTTGCACATTTCTTTGTGTATTGTGCGGATAAATCCTGTAATCGCAGGTTTTTACCCACACTTTAGTGTAAAACAATAAGACACAGGCAAGAAATTCGGCATTAGGCATATATTAGTTTAAAGGTGAGGGTTTCATCTTCAAAATGATGTATTTCATTATATAGTTACAATGCCATACGTTAGTTGTAAAACCGAGCAAGTTTGATAACGCATTTCGGCCATGATTGTAAATAGAGGGCGGATAAAAATAACGTCTGGTTAAAGCCGATAACTTCAACATGACACAAAAAGCGCGATACATACAACATCGGCATGTGACTTAACATGTGAAAGTAAAATACAGGTTTCAGGCTTTAAAATTGTGTATTTAATTATAGTCAAAACGTCATACAATAGCTTTAAAAGCCTTCAAGGTTGAAAGCGCACTTTGGCCGTTATTGTATGTGTTATGCATGTATGGCCTTCCGATATGCCTGCTAGAGCCTTAATTGCCTTCCCTAACAATAAGACAGAGACTTAGAATCTCGGTAAGTGAAATAATATATGAGAGTAGAGAACGTGTTTCCAACTTTAACATTGAAGATTTCTGTATATTTAGTTAAAATGTCAAATAATAATTTAAAGGCCTTCGAAATTGAAAACGCAGTTGCACACTTTTGTATGTATTTTAAGATAAACCCCGTAATCACCGGTTAGTGGCCAAACTTCAGTGTAAAACAATAAGACGCAGACAAGAAATTTGGCATGAGAAATATATCAGTGTAAACAGCAGGTTTCAATCTTCAAAATGGTGTATTTTATTATTTTGTTAGAACATGATATGATAGTTTACAAAGCCTTCAAAGTTTAAAAAACAGTTTGAATATTTATGTTTGATCAGTGCAGATAAACCACGTAATTGCCGTTTGGAGCCCCAATTTTTATCCTGAGCAATAAGACACAGACAAGAAGTTTCGGTATGTGACGTAATTATATTTATGAGTTAACAGAGCAGTTTTTAGCTTCAAAATGGTGTACAAACTGTACATCATTATGTAGTTATTATGTAGTTAATAATAATAATAGCTCGTTCTTATATAGCGCTTTTCAGGACCGGAGTTAGAATGTCATACTATAGTTTTAAAAGCCCTCGAGTCTGAACACGCATTTTTACCACGGCTGTAGGTAGAGGACGGATTAAAAGAAACGTCCCGTTTAACAGCCTTAACTTCAATCTGAAACAAACAGATCCATACATAAACATATCGGCATGTGACATAACAAATGAGAGTATAACAAAAAGGACAACATTCAGGCTTTAAAATGGAATATTTTATTGTTTTAATAGGGCAAATGTCATACTATAGCTTTAAAAGCCTTCAAGGTTGAAAACGCATGTTGGCCATTATTATACAAATAATGAATGGTTATGAGTTCAATAGTGCGAATATTTTCATGAGTTGAAAGATTAACATTCTATTCAACGAGGCGTCAGCCGAGTTGAATAGAATTAACGTTAATCTTTCAAGGAATGAAAATATTTGCACTATTGAACGAATGAAAAACATTCATTATTAGTTTTATACAACATCGAAGAAGATCTAATAGAACGTTAATCAACAAATTATGCTTTACTCCTTATATTAAAGATAAATTAAAGTTGGAGTCAAGCCTTCTCGATTACATTGAGATTGCCTTCGCGTCAGATACACGCAGGGATACGCGCGCGCACGACTGAGAGGTACGCAGTCTGCATATAACCAAAAATGCACGGCGCATATAACCAAAAATGCACGACCGTGCAATGTACCATCTATTGAATATCATGTGACCAACAATCCTCCAATCAAATGACAAGGATCCACGTAGGTGTTGTATAATGTATGTTATATGATTGTATAGACTTCCGATATGCCTACTAGAGCCCCAATTACCTTTTGTAACAATAAGACAGAGACATAACATCTCGGTATGTGATATAATACTAATACTTTATGTTTCCGTGTTATTGTTACAGAAGGTAGTTAAGGCTCTAGCAGGTATGCCGGAAGGCTATTCATGCATACTACTTACACTAATGGCCAACATGCGTTTTCAACCTTAAAGGCATTTAAAAATATCGAATTACATTTTAATTAAACAATGAAATACTTCATTTTATAGCTGGAATAGTGTCCCTTACTCTCATATGTTATGTTACATGCCGAATTGTTATGTATGGATCGTTTTGTTTCATATGAAAGATAAGGCTCTAACCGGCAATTACAAGGTTTATCCGCACAATACCAACACAAATGTGCAACTGCGTTTCTTTTTTAAAGGCCTTTATATTATAATATGACATTTTAACTAAATATAAAGAAATCCTCAATGTTAAAGCTGTAAACATGTCCTTTACTCTCATATATTATTTCACATACCGAGCCTTCATGTCTCTGTCTTATTGTTACATAAGGTAATTAGGGCTCTAGAAGGCATATCGGAAGGCTATATACCCGCATAATACATACACTAATGGCCAACATGCGTGTTCAACTTTGAAGGCTTTTAACGCTATCGTATGACATTTTGACTGATAATGATATACACCATTTTAGAGCCTAAAACATGAATTTTACTCTCACATGTTATGTCACAATCCGAATTATTATTGTGTGTGTTTTATTTTTTTTCACATTGAAGTTAGGGCTCTTCCCGGAAGTTTTTTTCTTCAATCAGCTCTCTTCCTATACAACAATGTCCAAAATGCGTTTGTGAATTTTAAGGTCTTTCACAACTATCGTATGATATTTTAACTAAATAACGATCTACACCATTTTCAAGATGAAAATGTCCTCTTTACACTAATATATGTATAATGTCAAATTTATTGTTTGTGTCTTATTGTTTTACACTAAAGTTTGGGCACAAACTTGCTATTACAGGGTTTATCCGCACAATACCAAAAACAATGTGCAACTGCGTTACCTTAATATCGTTTAGTAGGTCCTATCCTAAGAGAACCCTTAACCAAAAACTTGACAGTCTTATAACAACAAACCTGGCTTTAAAATAGTGTTTATCCTAGCCGTAGAGCAAATGTGACCTAGGCAGTAGTTAACATGTCATATGGTAGTTTTAAAAGCTTTTAAGGTACACAACGCAGAAACTTTGTTTTGAAGCTAATGTATTATCAATCTTGAGAGGGAGCTATACAACATAAAGAGATTATTATTCCCAATTTCATCACTTTAGACTCGATTTCAACCGCGACAACGATCATTAATTATTGTAGGATCGCATATGCTTCCAATAAGGTCACTTGAACACAATTCATGACCCCACACCAAAAACTGTGTATTAATTGTAATAGTAATGCACAAAATTGACACTCTGGCCATATTTGTAGTTTGACTACTTTATTTGTGATATTATGAGTGTCCTTAAGGTGCGCTTATTAAATGAAGTGCAGCTTGGTCATATATTTGGGGACGTAGAGAGATAGTACCCCCCCCCCCCCCTTAACTGCATAGAGCACACTACAAACACGTAATCACAAGCCCTTCTGGGTTGGGGCAGAGATTCTAGTTTAAGCAATTCAGATCCACAGGATAGCCATCTTGGGGGAAGGAAACTCGAATCTATCCATTGAAATATGCACTGCCTACAATTGTTTGTCTTAAAGGGGATCCAGGGAGAGGGCCCCTAGAGCAAAAGTGTGTATATTTTAGCAGTTCAGGTGGTTTTTTTTATCCCACTCATTACTGTACATCACCAACCTGTTACTCAGGGTAAATTTTTTTTCTTCTTCTCTCTCTCTATTTTTCCTCTGTTCTCTTTAATACCTATTTTTCTTCTTTTTGTTTTCTCCCTTTTTTGTCATTGCTATCTCTCTCTCTCTCTCTTTCCCCATCAAAGGAGGGGGTCACCTGGATCCGCCATTGCTACATCTAAACCAAGCAATTGCCCCCACCCCCAACAAAAACCAATTGTAATACTAGTAATATGTTAATGTGCTGCTTCTTGACTCTGTTTTAATTTGATAGTTTTTTGCTATGTTTACTATCATTATAAATTGCATGTACATGTCTATTCCTCTTTAAAGGGATACTATCTTTGTTCTGATGTTCCAGCCAAGGAATGCGCAGTACGTCAACATAACTTGATAGAGGACAGAGCTAATGCGTTGCTTCTTGTTGCATGTATTTACTACAGCAGCTGCACCACCTGCATTTATTGCTTACCAACTATTGTTAAATATTCCCAATCGTTTCTTCTTCAAAAGAAAAGAAAAGCAGGCTTTAAAAATATGTCTTCATTGCTTTGTGACGATTTACATTACCTAAAATGTAAATTTAGAATAAAGAAAACGATCGGAAAAGTTTTTCCAACTGTTAAAATTAATAATGGTCTGTTTTCACTCAAACTGTCAGATTATCTTTAATTGTATATTTAACATTAAATTATTCTCTCATCTGAACAATGTCACCAAGTCCATTTAAGCTTCAGGCTATACAAAGACATTTACTATAACAGTGATAACCGAGGCCATGATTCTTAATGATATACCTCTGATTGTTAAGCAGTACGTGCGGCTAGTGCAGGTGCTGTAATAAATAATTACAACATGAAGCAACACATTAGCCCTGTCCTTTATCAAGTTATGTTGACGTACTGCTCATTCTATGGCTGGAACATCGGGGACCCGTTTCACAAAGCCTTTTTTTCAATGACAAATTAAAAAAATCTGCGACAAATCTGTTGATAACCAATCAGAAGCAAGGATTTTAGAAGCTTATAACACAAACTGTCCTTTGTCACTGATGACAAGTTTTGTGAAACGCCCCCCCCCCCAGAACAAAGATGGTATCCATTTAAAGAGCGATAAACATGTACATGTAATTTCTAATGATACTAAACAAAGCGATAACTATCCCATTACAACTGAGATATACTGGATCAAACGTGCGTTTCCAAACTTTTTTTTGAGGATTTTATACCTGAATATTTGTTTGTAATATATATTCCAGTATAGCGTGCTGTTAACTATTCCTCTTATGAATTTGATTTAACAAATGATTGAAGATAGATCGAAGAAGGGCTCTACATTAATACAAGTTTTTTGTAAGTGAAATTTTAGGGAATTGAAAGTGAAAACTTGTGCTACAGTCGGCCCATGTTGTTTTTGTCTTCCTTGTTTGATTATTTTATCGGTAAATGTATCATTTTTCGAGATTCGTTTTTTCTTTTCCATATGGTATCATACAAGAATAAGTACGAATAAAATTAGACCGTTTCTCCTGTTTTTTTGTTGCTGCTCATTTCATGTTATACTTGGCCTCCAAAGTTCCAAATGCTTTCATTGACACACCACTTTGCCAATTAGTAAGATAACAAAACATACATGAAGTGATCAAACGGTATTTTATTCAGGTCATGTTCCTCTTCATATCAAAAAGAACGTTTTGTTGGTGGAAAGTCTATTCAACAAAATGGAAACCAAAGTTGACGATGCTTTCATTAAACACACCACTTTGCCAAGTAAAGATAGCATAAGATTCATGAACTGAACAAACAGTATTTTCTTAAAGTCATGTTTCTCTTCATATCAAAATGAATCTTTTGTTGGTGGAGAGTCCATTCAACAAAATGGGCCACCAAAGTAGCAAATGCTTTCATTGACACACCTCTTTGCCACGTAGTAAGATAACATAAAATACATGCAGTGTACAACCAGTGTTTTTTCAAGGTCATGTTTCTCTTCATAACAAATTGGATCTTTGAACCCATATGATGTAGGCATATTTTATTGTGGCGAGCGTCATGCTACTAATTGTATCATAGTTATTCAGTATGGAATCTAATTTAGGGTTATTTTTTTGTTGTAATGTTTTATTTCCACATTAAAGGTACTATGTCCCTTTTGCAGCCAACCTCAAATTCTGTAGAACTTTGCAGGAATTATGAATATGTCATGTATGTCCTATCTGTGAAATTTAAACGTTAGCAGTGTCCTCATATTCAAATTATGCAAGGAAACCCGTTTACTTGCTAGACTTCACTGTCAGACACTATTGAGTGACTGACTGGCCTTTTTTCTTCTTTGGTAATAACATACATGAAAAGAGTTGTAAAGGGTACATGAGCATTTTTATACATCAATAACCCACTTCTTGTGATGGCTAAGATTAAACTGATTGAATCTTTGCGCAGCATAAAACGTATGACCATTCGGTACAATTGTCTGAAAATCAAGACTATTACTTTTGGGCTCTATAGCCCTAAAGTCGATTTGGCAACTAATAGTCATTATTTTTCCACTTGAAGACATTTTCAAGCCCCACCTTTTTTAGGGAAGTTCTAAATAAGTATTATCTTTCAAATGCAGTTGGAATTTAACTTTTTCATTTGTTTGGCCTGCAAATGGGACATAGTACCTTTAACTGCAAATGAAAATAATTAACAAAGTAAGGCATAGACAAAATACGACAGACTTTATGCATGAATTATTGTCACCGAAACGGAGTTAAGTTTTTTTCAATTCTACTTGTTTCTACGGCAGACAGCTAGTGAAAAGGAATTTGTTTAAATCATATGGAAATACAAGCATCACTTTAAACAAACAGAAATGTGTTATTCTTTGCTCATTTTTCCTGATAGAGAGATCCTAGGAAAGGGCGGAAACTGAACTTTCTGGAAATGTGATTTTCTACTTGAAATTCAGATACCGTCCGCCAAATGACTTTTTGGTTTCCTCTCTTCAAATTGATTTGGTATCGCACAAGCATGATATATGCATCATATAAGTTGCATCAAATGAAAGAAAAGGATCTAAGCTTTATAAACATGTGTCATTTATTAATTATAATTGCGATTAAGTTATGATAAAACATCAATAGTTCTCGGTTTCGTTTTTTTCTGAGACGCACTGTATAGATCAAATATCAAGTTATTTGGTAATATATGTGCAAGGATGTGGTCAGAAATTAAAAAACAGGTATGTTGACTCACAATCAGAATGTCATTTTAGCCAGACATCGGGAAATGATGTTGGGCCAACATTGGGCTGGCAGACATTTCAACATAATTTCCTAACATCCGGTCAATATTGGGGTGGCGGACATTTTAACTTTGGGTCAATGTCGAAACTTTATGTTGATCAGATGCCTCGAGGTATATTGGCCCAACGTTGGCCCGATGTCGCATTGCTAGTTTGGAGGTTTCAGTCAATAAGGTTATGTTTCAGTTAATCGTGGTAATCCCTTTTAGCATTTTGCTCTGCTTGGTTTAATGCCTTTCCCGCTGGTGCAACTTTTAATGTCTTCAGGGGTTTGATATTTCCTGTGTTTACAAAAATACGTTTTTGTTCTATTGTCAAACCGGGCCTTGTCACATGTTTTCTTGATAACTGTTTTACTTGGAATGTACTTTTTTGCAAAGTAACATTGATGACCTCGGGGGCCATGGGACATAATTTGTAATGGTCACTCCCTTTACAAACTTCACTCCACTTGACTGATGATATACGTCCTCTCAAATCCCAGAATAGGGACTTTTAAATTTGCGTAGACTGATACGTGTGACGTCCATTCAAGGCAGTGCATTACAAGGACGTCGATCGTAGCAATCCCCATTGTCTTCGTGCGAATCTAAAAGTCCTTAATGTACCCTTTGTAGGACCATACTTTTCTTTTGTATGGCTTGTCACGAAACACAACAATATGGAGCTGTAAAAGCACTTGGTTGTGGTCTGGTATGCTCCTACATAAGCAGTGGATGTGGCCGTAGAGGGCAGATCTGTAATTGCTACATCTAACACATTTACCCCTCCAGAGTTGGATTGTTAACGATGTGTTGCGTGCCTAAGTTATCAGAAAGTTATTGAGCTCGAAGACCAGTACTGTAAGTGGATCGGCTTCCCAGCCAGTCTTAGAGATGGACATTAAATTCACCAAAAAGCATATTAAAGAAACTATGCACAGTATTCAGACATTTTTCGAAAGGTACCTTTCTTAAAATGACTAAATATGGGGCACAGTCATGTTGCAATCTACATATTATATGGCGTCATTATTAGCACCAGTGCTCTGTTGATACAACCAGCATGCAGTTCATGTAACTTAACGCCCCACTGTACTTCTTGTAGCTACTTGCTCCCACTATATAGAAAACAATTCCTAATCGGTGACCGTTGGTCCCCCATGATCCTCTTTTTTATGTTAATTGAGAGCTGAGTTGATGAGATGACCACCTGTCAGTCACCACGCTGTGTGGTCTAATCCCTCCTGGCCAAACCAGTACAGACGGGCTTTAAGTGCTAATGTGAACCTCATGACTTCAAGGACTTTGGGATGTCTGCTTGGAACGTGGTGTAGAGCGATTCCGTCAGAGCAGTACACAACAATGTATATTGATGTTGTACATGTATTTTTCCTTTTGATGGACCATAACAAATCATGAATAACGATGATAATGATAATCTCGATTTAAAAAGCGCTTAATGTGAAAAACCTGTCTCTAAGCGCTACAAATGTTATTACCCCAGTAATCGGATTTATTCACGCACAATGTGCACCATTTCCGCTCCCTAGCAACTACTACCACATAGGCTTCCGTCATCCTACCAGGTCCCCGTTTCTATTATGGGTATGGAGTGGCAAATATTGATTAATGCCTTGCTAAAAGACATTAATGTCGTGTCGGGGATCGAACCCATGATCTTTGAATTTGAAGTCAAATACTTAAAGCACTCGATTACGACACCTCGTACTAATACTACTACTACTACTACTACTACTTATACTACTAATACTACTACTACTACTACTATTACTACTACTACTCCTACTACTACTACTACTACTACTACTACTACTACTTCTACTACTACTACTACTAATATTACTACTACTACTAAAAATTAAAAAAATGCGTTGCTAATCACTGGTGCTGTTCTGTAGTGCACTACACAACAATGCAACACTCTTTAAGCAAATAAGAATGCACATCCGGTCCGCACAATTAGAGAACTGTATTTTGCAACTTTTACGTTCCCCCTTGCACATTCCATGACTGAAATATATTAACAGATTGGGTATCATTTTAAAGAGGAATACACACTTGTTGTAATCATTTTAAACAGAGCGATGATTATGCCATTTCAAGAGAGTGGTATAATCGATCAAACTCGAGTTTCTAAACTGTTTAAGGCGGGGGTATGTTAAGTTCGCATCACTGCCACATGTCCATGTTGTGCACAATTAATATATATTATAGATATGCGGTGGATCTTCTTGCTGAGTACATACTAAATATGACGGTTACTCTGTGGACAAATTATATGTATTCCATATCATGCGAGCTTAGCGACTCATCCATGCATGGCATTGATTCAATAGATTTCAATCTGAACAATACGCGTCTGTCGAAAACAAACTTGTGGGGAAAAGTGCACAAACCTTTACATTTATTTTTCATATTAAGCTTCCTCTTTTCAGTTCAGTGCCTCTGATTTTACAACGCACATTTATTGCGGTGTGTTGCGGTGTGTTATGATATCGTGCTTCGCTTTGGGGTGGTAGACTGTTATGCTCTCGTACATTGTATCACATCGGGAAGTATATAGAAACTGTGCACACAAAAGCTGCAGGATAAAGTCTGGCAGCTAAACGCGGACTGTCGCAGAAACGTTCTAAAACTTGGGGCAATTATCGCCTCGGAAGTAAACTAGATCATTGATCATCAATGGGAATGCTTTTTAGCTACACGTATGCGGTGGACCTTGTTAATTGACTTCTTTCGCTTAACAGGCTTCATCAGCCTCATGTAGGTTCCAAAATGCTGTAAACTGTATAGCAGCATGAATTTTACTTCTACTGCACTGTGTTATTATATACAGAAACTGTACACCTTTATGCTGTTTGCACCTTCGCCTGCTGTCACAACATATCCCATCCCAGTATAACTTGGAAAAGCTGCTTCAAGGATTACCTCACCGAGTATGAAGTATCATTACCAATTGAGTCCAATCAACGAACTTATCTTACAAATTGATCTTAGGAGGGTCTGAAAATCAAGCTGAATGCATTGTTGGAATGAAATAAAAGCGTGTCATTGGTTAATTTTGAGATCTACTCTGCCAATCAGAATTTGTCAATGACCAAACATCAGGCGAGCAACAGGTGAACTTAGGGTCACACAACGTTCTTCTTAACTGGCTTAAAGCAAGGAGGTGAGTACTTTACCTTTAGCTTCACCCGTATTACTTAGCCGGAACACACAAACACATAATTCTGAATAGTCCAGTATGCTTTATCTCAGTCAAATTTAAATGTTTATTATAGATAACACAATCAAACAAACCGTTAAATGTAGTGGTAGATAACAATCAAAGTATTAACAAAGTATAACCATGCGATATATCTTCTCACAGTAACAATAATCATATTAAAGACTATATGATGTGTAAACATGTGCCAGCATCTAAGTCCCTTACAGAATATTTTAAAGAACAACTTCCTTATATAATTGAAACTCGAGTATCCTCTTCTGTCTAATACTGGTTGTCTTAGCAAAGATTTGTCACGTCGCTCTCGGCTAATCTGGTTGAACACTTGACCGGACTAGGTTATCTCTCTGGTGCCTTGGGTGTCTGAGCTGGAAGGTTGGGTCACTGGTGGAGGGGCTACCTGACCTGGTATAAGGGCTGTATAAAAACAATTCCAACCTAAACATAATACATTGCTCCTATTACAATAAAGCAAGTTATGATTAAATTCAAACGTCAGTTTTTTGTTACCATTTCCTTGTTACCGTCTCACCTTCCAAAATATCATATTTGGTATATGTAGCATGTAGTATGAATTAAAAGAAACAAGTACGTCGTAAATCGTGCCTAGGTGCACATTCCAACACCGTAAAAACATGCATTAAATCTTTACGTATTAATTATTTTACAAAACAGGTTCCTGTTGAACTTTGCACAATAATGCACTCAACAAACTATCAAACATCAATGGAATATATGTTTATATAATTATGTGAGTTACTTTTTTGAAAATTGTATACGTGGAATCTTCGATAATGATAAGTACGTCTTAAACATTATCTATTGACCCTAGCAAAGTACAAATTAAGATAAACACTTACCTTATCTCAACGACGTCAGTGCAGGCAGCCGTAGTAACTTTCGGCGATTTAGAGTCTTTTCGCTCAGAATCTGGATTTTTAAAAATGATACTGCCTTTGGTCTAATTCTCGCATGTCTCACTCACACCAAAAAGATGCCAAAATTAAGCTGACTGCCTGCTCAAAAAACAGCACGTCCTTAGTGCATCAAAATCATAGGTGAATGGATGTGGTTCAAGTGCAGGATGTGGTTGGGGTTGCGGATGTGCAGGATGCGGTTAAACATTAGGCACTTAAACCAATAATAAACTCAGAACACGAAACAAGCTATTCAAAACAATAGCACCACGATGGAGCCATATGCGTTCCAGGACACCTACCCCCTGGACATCCACCCCCCGATAACCACCCACAGTCAGCTACCCCCTACGACAACTACCCCCTATGACAACTACCCACTAGGGCAACCACCTCCTAGGAAACTTTCCCCGGACAACTACTACCGGATACGGCCATATGTTGTCAGCAAACTGCGCAAACGCATATACTGAATTGAATTATATATATATATATATATATATGCATTTCTTATCTAAGACGGTATCCTTAAAACACTAACACAAATTTGAATATAACCTTGGTATGTTCTTGTGACAATGATAATAATAACAATACTAGTAGTATTAAGAAAACACCTTTTCTGTTAATATAGGCCTACGACGTTCACATATACCATATTTCTCTTTCTCTCTCTCTTTCTCTGTATCAGTTTAATTATCAGTTTCCGATTAATTTAACAATAACTTTACAGAATAACATCGGCCGCAAAGCGACAAATATGAAATTAGACTTGACAAAATATATTTTGTACACCAATCAAACAAGCAAACTAAGCATAGACACATAAACAACATTTAGTAAAATGAGAAAATGTTCTCACAAAATTAATTGCTTTAAGATTTGTTTTTGCTATACATCCATCCATTTCACAACAACTTAAAACACTGACATAACTTTTTCAAACAGTGGTATCTAACTTTTGCATTTGGATGAATAGAGTTGTTTTCTTACAATAGCTGAATATTTATTTTCTGAATAGCTCAGCTGAACATACACTACGTGCATTGCGACTTAATACATATTTTCCTATATGCATTACAGTTGAACTAGGTTAATGATATATGTTTAGTTTGCAAACGAGTATTCGTTTTTGGCACTTTTAATATTGCTGTGGTATATCTTTCTAAATGTACTATGACATTTTAGTTTAACTGTTTTGTATAAACGTAGTGCTTTTTGATGTAAATATGTTCATGTTTATTCAGGGCCCCATGGAAGACCACTACTTATTGGTTAATGGGCTACCCTGACAAAAGATTATAAATAAATAAATAAATAAATAAATAAAACACAATGAAAACGTTGTTATGACCTCCAATCAAGCCAGGTCACGACAATTCATGGAATAAACGTAATGCCATCTGGCATCATACATTAGTTTGTTAAGAAAAACTTATGGGGAACTTTCTGTTGAAGTATTCATTTGACGTACACGAATAACAAGAACAAAACACCACAAACATCATCAACAACAAGAAAAGGGACTCGCACTGTGAGACCCCGGAACGACACTCAACTGAAGTTCGAATGACTGTCCACCATAGAGGATCCTACAAAACCCATTCATATATTTTAAATCAAAACCCGTTCCCATATCTTTACATAACACATGCACCATCAATCATCATTATCTATGAATGCAGAGAAAAGGAGGGAAAAGGAGAGGCACACAGATATAAAAATGAAGAAAGAAAATATTAGTAAACTAGAGGCTGTATAATTATAACTATATGCAAACCTTCCATTTTAATAGAAATGTTGTTCCTTTTCCCAGTTCGATAGTGCCTATTATTGCAACACAGACGTCTGTGACTTAGCAGGAAAAGGGCAGTTATAAAGATATGTTTTTTTAAATTAATTTAGAACAGTGCTTCTAAGGATTCAAGCATGCAGCTGCAGACATGTGTGACAATTACCTTTCAAAATCCACATCTCCAACATGCTTCATCTTCCATATCCCCATACATTTCTTTCTCCAATTAACGGATACAAAATGGAGAAGAGAAAATAACCATGGTCCTAGGATAAGTAAGACTTTTAGTCGAATTTACTTTATACACCCTCGTCAATGTTGATCAAAGTTTACTCTCATCAATGCTCTCTTCATATAAAAGAGACAATTCCAGGCCCCATTTTAGTACATTTTTTCTCCAGTTATTGTCTTCTTTCATTGAAATCATTATAACAAATATGACTCAGCATTTTTTGATCAAAATCTCCTTGTATCAAGTTTGAGCTGATCGGTGCATCAAGTGTGAGTCAGGCCAAATGCTTGGGTTGCTTTGCTCTTAAATCCCTTTGAAATGTGACGTCTGCTTCATGCGGTGTTTCATTGTTTAATGTGTTTTCAATGCATGAACGATTTCACGGGAGCTTTTTCGTCAAACAGTTTACCTATTTGTTTTTAACAGCCTACTAACTTATTGTGTCACGATACCTGCTACATCTTTTCGATCATGCGTCCACGCAACCATTTCACAAGCAAATGGCGCGTAAGGTGCATAAGGTATTTATCTTGAATAGCAATTTCAAGATTAGAAACTAACTGACATCAAAGACTTGAAAAAGAACTTGCAGGAAGAAGAAGATGTTGATAAATGCCAAATATATTGACATTTGGCTCTCTTAAAAAGGAAATAGCATCCCAAGTAAACTTTGCCATTTCGAATGACTAAATAGGGACTTTTAGATTTTACATGTCGACATAGTGGACTGAAACGGGAAACACCCTTTTAAGGCAATGTGACGTCACATTGCCTTAAAAAGATGTCAAACGTAGCAGTCCACCTTGTCGGCGTGCAAATCTAAAAGTCCCAAATAACAAGGCTTACCTAAAACAAGGGATGCAAGAGAAGCCATGATTGATTGTTTGTTTTTGTCCCCCCCCCCCCCCACCATTTTGAGATAATTTGTTGAGGGTATGCACATCAAAACAAGGGGCTTTAATTCACAGTTTAGTGCACAAGTTTTCTGTCTTCAGCCTTGTGTTTGTTTTGAAAAGGGGGGACAGAGATAGAGAGAAAGAGAGGAAGGGGTTGGGTGAGAGACAGATCAAAACAATAGCACAAAATCATCATTGAGCTTCCTGTGCGGCTTGTTGTCACGTAATAATATGCCAATCTCCATATTGGTATATAAGAACGGATCTCAGGAAAGAAAGAGATAAAGAACACGAGAACGAGAGAGAAAATGGAGAGGGAGAGAGAGAGAGAGAGAGGAAAGAGAAAGAGGGAAGGGGAGTGTGGGGATAAGAGACATAAGAAAACATTCATGTGCACAATCATTATAATTAAACCCTCTATGCGTCTTGTCTGGCGCAAACTTTTTTGGGGAAAAAAGGGAAACGAAAGAGACAAAGAGATAAAGGAACAAAAAAGAGAAAGAGAGAGATCTACAAAATCCTGCACAAAATCGTAATCATTTTATCCTCTGTGCATGGGATTTTACTAGTACTTACCCGCGTGTCGACCTGTTATTAATGGAATAACATTCCGACACGGGGTGCATCAAACTGTACAATTCTTTTTTCCCCTATCAATAGAATCAAAACACGATCATATTTACAGTGGACCTTGAATCATGTAGTCTCAATCATAGGACCAATGAGATAATAATAGGACATTCACACCAGAGGAAATGTATACGATGTTTCGTTAAACGACATTCAAGAGTAGTGATTGATGTGCAGTATGTCATTAAAACAAAATAAACTCGAAAACAAACGGGTAATGTGAACAAACTATGACATGCTTTCATTTGATGCGTAGATGCCATTAACCCATACATAATTTAGTCGTTAAACGACGTTGTAGAGTAATAATAAATTGTTTTACAGTGCGTACAAAAAGAAATCGGAAACAAACTGATATTGTAAGCAAATTGATGGCTCTCCGACGCGGGATGTATCAAACTTTTCATTTCGTTATTCTCTTATACATACAAATCAAAACACAGTCGTATTTGACATGGACCTTGAATAATGACGTAGTCTTAATTCTAGTCCGATAAAGCTTCTATGGTGTGAATGTCCTAATGGGGCATTCACACCAGAGGAACTGTATACTATGTTCGGTTAAACGACGTTTAAGTAGAGTATGTCCTAAAATAAATTATAAATCGAAGAAAAAAACGGATATTGTGAACAAACTATGGGCTGTGTAAATATAATTAGCAACAAAAAATATATATATATGTTTTCATATAATGAACTGATAATATTAATCCATATACTGTTCAATATTAAAGAAACATTGGCACGTCAAAATCGTTTTGTTTCAGTGTGAAACAGTGAACATGTTTCAACACGTTAGTATCATACGCGAACATTGACCAGACATGACCTGACCTTATCTGACCTTACCTGACATGAATCAGACATAAACTGTAAAGCTGAATGAGGGGATTAAAGTGACTCTTTTAATAGTGAGGTTATTGCCCTCATCTTAGAACGAAGGATACTGGAGATATCGTCCAAAGTGAAGGTCATATTGTGTACTTGAATGTTTCTGTAATTGTTCATGATCAGTAAATGACGTCATCCAAACACGATTACCGTGGAACATGAGCTCCAAAGTGCCAACGTCATATTCGCTCGTCGTCGCGTTTACTGGTTTCTAAAGTAACAGAGCTAGCGCTTAAGGTTCACCGCGAAATCACTGAAGCAACGGGCTGGAGCAGGCTAGGTCAGTGTTTTTAGGCTGGTGTGCATGAACATCAAACCATGTATGACGTCACGTCTTGCTCCTCTATGCTAAAGGTTATTAACAAATTGTCCTAAAGTTTATTTTGTAAAAGGCTTCGAAATCTCGTTCCATGCACGTGTTGCTATTGTTTGAGATGGTTCCATGGCACTGATGTCTCTTGGCAAGACATTTATCTGCATTTGTCAAAATCCACCCTGGTGAAATAAGTACCCGGCCGGTAGGAAAAACTTCCTTGAATGATTGAGCTCCTTTGTATGGTAGCTCAGCTAAAGTCGGGGCAATACATAGCGATTATACAGGACCCTCGGGGAGAACAGTATGTTAACTCATGGTGCTGCTCTGGTTAAACAAGTCATATTATTATTATATTATGATTACTACTATTATTAACTTTCTATCTCTTTAAAATATCTCTTTCGGTGTACTCAGACTCCTTTGTATTTTCACATTGCTAGAAGGTTATATACACATGTTTGGGGAGGTTGAATTTCATGAAGAAAAAAAAAGGTTTGCTTTATACTTCCTGGTGTATATTCAAACGGTGTGAAAACCATACCCACGTTTTCAGTTATGTTGATATAGCGCTAGAATAAGACCACAAAGGTCGAGGTTTTATATATCTGACTGGGCAAATTTCTCTTTACCAAATACATATAAGGTTCTCCAAAGGGAATTTCCCAACTTTTTTTTATCCTAGATTTGTTTAAATTGAATAGAATCTTTGTCTAGGGTTTCGATTTTGAAAAACTAATACATGAGAGAGATTTATTGTGACGGCCTTTATCCGGGTATATGAATTTAGCATGGATTGAATAGGACGTGTATTTTGCAGAAGGGTATATGTGTGTGGTGTTTGGATAAACGTGGGCGTTTGTGTTCATTTCCATACGGCCTAAACAATAATCATTGAGTTCATATTTCGTGAGTCTACTGCCTGGACTAACTCCGTATCGCGCGCCCAATCTGCTGAGCAAATAACACAAAATCAACGCTAAATCAAATACAATACTTTTATTTACGATGTGTATATTTTCGAGCATCGTGCTGTGTGTGGGATTCGTGTTAGGGAGGGCAAACAAAGATGAGAGAATTTTTGTTGTATAACAAAGGACTGAATTTAGATTAATGTGTGTTCAAACATCTATAACTAGTATCGGGGATCCCGCAATTGGAGGGGGAGAGGAGCGGGGGGTGGGGGGGGGGGGGGATGGTGTGCTAGTGTCAGGCTTGTGGGCGGGGTCGGGGATGATAACGAAGTGGGTAGTATCATCTGTAGTTCAGGTTCGCTTCCCATCCCACCATTACCCCGCCTCATCAAAGCGCTACTATTCTGGGTTCATCGATGGGAGGAGGGAGGGGCACATGCCGATTAAAACAACTACTTTACTCCATTTATCCCTGATCCCATTTTGCATTGATCATATTATTATTGCCTTTCCGGAAACTAGATAACTAGCTTGTATCTATCCCTATTTACTAATATGTTGCATTTATGTTGTTGCTGCTGTTATCATCTTTCTTCTTTTTCTTGTTATTGTTATCCTCATTGTTGTTGTAGTTGTTCCTCTTATCATTTTTTAGTAGTAGTAGCAGTAGTATTGTTATTATGATGATTATCAATAGTGTTATCATTATTGTTAATGTTAGATTATTATTGGTATTATTATTTATATCATTGTAATTGTCATTATTATTGTTACTGTAATAATCATTATCAATTGTTGGTTGTAGTTGCTCTTGATTATGTTTATTCCAACTAAAGAACCCACATGGGACTGGAGTCGAATAATGATCCATGTGGACTTAATTCAAAATTTGTTTCATTTCATTTCTTACACAGGTCGTCAGAATCATCATGGCCGACGATGATAGCCACCGTACTCTGTCTAACCTGGAAATCATTAGGCTCACCAAGGACATTGGCCGAGACGAGTACTACCGACTTGGTGGGGTCCTAGGATTCGGCGAAGACATCCTGGACCATCTTTGGGACCCGGCGCAGAAGGGGAGTGCCTTGAAGGTGGTACTCCTGTGGAGGGATGGTCTAGAACCGGAAGTTGACCAAAGAGCCATCCTGGGGGAAAAGCTGTCTCAAGCAGGGCTGGATGATATGTGGGAATCTCTTTTGACTGGTAAGATTGACCTTCAACCTGTTGACTACTGAATCCATTTATTACCATACAGCGTAATACAGGGATGGGTTAAGAATTCGGCTGCTTTAAAGGTGAAATTCAAAGAAGATCACAAATATGTCAACTAATGTATCACTAGAAACTGGTAAGCTAACAGATGGCCATCGTACAAGTTTTAGGTAAACTACATATCGGGTGATTTATACAAATACAAATACAAACACCTCTATAGCAGCTGGGATATGCAAGAGATTCGCCGAAAAAAATAACGATGCTTTTAATTACTTCACTATATGGACCAACACTGCCCAAGCAGACGACATAGAGAATGAACATAATTGCAAAGCTATTATTTCTCAAATTATAATGAGTTTGGTGTATATAAATGTAATGGAATGTCAAACCATTCACAGGGGGATATGACCCAATTCCGATAACTAAAATCTTTTGCTTGTAAATACACAGGATATGTGTTAAATAACAATCAAAGAAACAAGACTTTCAAATTGAAAACCCCCGGAATGATATTAAAGACGGCATTTGTTCCCTCTTGAAACGCCGAACAGCAGCTGAATATACAATGGCGTCTTATTTTGTTTACAGGCGACAGATTCCTTTATTTTTGTATCGCTGCATTTGTCATCAAAATAAAATTATGCGCGGGGATTAGAGTGAGGTAATAGATTATATATTTAGCCTGACGGTAGTGAAGTAAGAGAAAGAACTCGAGAGAAGATGAAAACACAGGCACTGAAAGTGTGTGAGATGTCATGGGATATCGTCTGCTTGTGCAAGTCATGTCCATACTGTGATCTCACACATCTCAGCAGCGTTCGGAGAGTCCTTCAGGTGCTATGCCGGGGCTGTATTTAAGCTTTTTGTAATTTATAATAATCATTACTTCGAATGTTTCCAAGCATTGAATTTTGATAACCTTGTCGAATTAAAGTTTCAACTTTGCAATAATGAAAATAAAGTTAGTTTTTAAAATCAATGAATATCTACTTTAATCGCCTCTGCATTTCATATCAAATACCATTCTTTCGAAATGGGATCATAGTCAGATCTTAACGATGGAATAAATACGTCCATCATATGGCATAGTAGTGTATACTTGCGACATATATAAGTCAACAAATAGCTCCACAAAAAGTATACGTCAATAATACATTAACATTACATTTGTCATTAAGCATAAGCTACGTTTAAAACAATGTAAGAATAATATGTAAATATATACTTATCAAGCCCATCATACTTTACAACCCCGCTTCTCTCTCTCTCTATCTCTCTCTCCCTCTCTCTTTCTTTCTCTCTCTCTCTCTCTCTCTCTCTTTCTCTTGCCCTTTGTTTATATGTCTCATCCCTTCTCCCTTTCACCATGCGTCTCTTTCTTCCCTGATAATGTATCCTTTGATTTTCTATATTTTGCTTGTCTATTCCAACGTCTCTTTCTCAACTTTTTAATTCATTTTCTTTCACCCCCTCTCTTTCTCTCTCTTTCTCTCTCTCTCTCTCTCTCTCGTTCTCTCTCTCTCTCTCTCGTTTTTTCTCTCTCTCTCTCTTTCTGTCTATATTTCTCCCTCTCTTTCTTTTTGTCTCTCTTTCTGTCTCTATATCTCTTTCTTTCTGTCTCTCTTTCTACCTCTCTTTCTTTATGTCTTTTTTTTCTCTATCTCTGTTCCATCCTTTCTCTTTTCCTCCCTCTCTCTCTCCCTCTCTCTCTCTCTCTCTCTCTCTCTCTCTATCTCGTTTTCCCACTCTCTCTCACTTTCTCTCTTTCTATATATATATATATATCTTACTATCAGTCATTCCCCTCTACTGCGTACAAAGCATATATCCACTTTTTAACGTCAGTCCGAGCATTCTAGAGTTGCGTTCTCTTTTTACGTTCAGGTCTACCTGCGTCACCTGTTGCCAGCATGTCAACAAACTCCACACGTCCAAAAGGGTCCAATGCCCCTGTGCTACCAATTAAACAATCCAAACAGGGGAACAATGGGCCCCACCCATCCGCAGATATTGAGAGAAGCGAAACGAGTGCGGAGTCGACACCGAACGATCACAATGGGAAAGACGATGTCCTCCCCATTCGTCTAGGCATCACCGACGACAGTGATGAATCGGATGGTGAGAACTACATCAATGTGTCGAAAGAAACTCTTCTAAAAGGATCAGTTAGCATTGCTGCGGTTTGTTCAAAGCCCAGATTGCCGTCCCATAACTCTCAAGACATCAATATCCCAGAGAAACGTCGAAGTTTCTTAATGGAATCCGAACCCGTCTTATCACCTTCCAGAGTTGGCGCTGATAGCACTACAGGGAAAAATGCTGACCAATTCGAGAGCCAACATGACAGTGGGGATAAGGAAGCAGTCAAGCAGTCAGAACCAGTGCAAGACCATGATCTTCAGAAGTCTTCTACGTTCAACAAGAACTTGTCGATAGCTAACTCGAAATCAGAGCCTGAAGAGACTTCGAGACCTGTTCACGCCAAACCGAAAATACCTGTCAAACCTCCTCGTGGAGGCATACACACAACGGTATTACGTCATCCAGTTGTAAATGAAAAGCCTGGTCAACCTAATGACCCGCAGAACAATTTGGAAGCTCTACAAAATACCCCCATCAAGGATGACAAAGCCCAACCATCTTCATCGCAGCCCAAAACCACGCTGCTAAATGATGAAGACGTCTCAATGAATGTCCCAAGCACAGACAACACTGACGGACATACGGAAGCAGATATTGCTCCTTTGGTGAGTTCCGATACCATGAAATTACAGGGCGAACTGTCAGTCAAGGACTCTTATCTACCCCAAACTCCAGTAACTCAAGCAAGTGCCATCCAAGACGACCCCATGTCGGAGGTAGGGAACGGACGCCAAGAGTATTCTTACGCATCAATCACAGCTCAATTGAAATCCAAGGGACCTCCTGTCGCTCCATATCAACCAAGCTCACCATTAGGTCCTGGTATATCCTCTTCTCCGCAAGTTTCGTCTACAAAGCATGTTCCTGTCACGCACCCGTCATCGGTAAGAGCAAACAGCCTGACCCAGCTACCAGGAACTCTGCCTAAATCATTGTCGCAAAAGGGGACGCATCAGGCTCAGCCTAAACCTGACAGACGTCCTGATCGAGCTGGAACACTCCCAAATAAGCCAATGGAAACCACTCTAGATCCCAGTATGAACCCAAAAAGTAAGATATATGTCTTATATTATCATTTCCATTTGTCCGGACCCTTACACAAATGAATGCAATTGATCCGCATTAAATCGAAGTCTCACAATCAATCACAAATTCTCAAAATCCTACCTCATAAATACAGGGCTGACATCAATTCGCGACCAATGTGTATCAATCGGAGCTGTCAATAAGAGGGGAAGGGTTTTGTTTTTAGTTTTTTAGCAAAGAAAGCAGAAATGTGTGATTTTTTAAACCGTTAAGCAGAAATTTAAATGATAATTCGAATATGGTAGTTTGGGGGAATAGACATGGTGCATGTGTGGAGTGAGGGAATTATATTTTATGCAAGAATACACGCCAATTCATGTTAAATATGTTGTTAAAATTAAGACTGAAATTCCTAAGTTTCCGAAGAGACACTCCTTTAACATGATAAATTCCCTTTTTAACTCTACATAAATATTCTTTTATATTTAGCCTATGTAAATATTTCAAAAATCCTTTCCAACAGTTTTTTCTTTACATTTGTCTTTTTTTTAATATTTCGATTCATAAAATGCTACACTTTTTTTGAATGTGTACTGTGGATTACCGTTTATAAATCTTACTAACAAATTCCGATATTAAAGAATGTTCGAACTAAAAGTATGGATACATAAGCTTATTAACTGTTAGTTATTATTCTACCCAAAAGGCTCGTCGTTCCTAATACAGCAAGGCCTGAATGAAGACGTTCTCCGAGCATTGGCAGGGGATATAACGACTGGCGACCAGCTCAGGAAACTTGGGCTTGAACTTGGCTTCAAGGAAACCGATATCAACGGATTTGAAGCCATGAACCATCGGACAACCGCCCAATCCATGGAAGGTACTTTTGATATGCTGCTGAAATGGAAGTCAACAGTTTCCGGGGAGGACCAGTCATTGCTGTTGAAGCACGCTCTCAGGCGCTCTAATCTCGTGAAAATGGCAGATTCACATCTAAAGGCCACTAAGAGACGGAGAGGTGAGACCACATTCATCATTTGATCGTGCCGTCTTTCAAATCGATTTATTTTGTTTGCGCCTTATGTTATCTTCTTTAAATTAGTTTCCTTCTAGCTCTCTTCTCTCTCCCTCCATTTCGCTCTCATTCTATTGTTGCTAATGTTGTGTACAAGTATCAAACCTATTAGAAACTCATTTTTATTTGTACAGAAGATAAGTATAAACAATAACATACCTTAAACAAATGAATGGTTAAGTATACTTGATAGGGTAATAAGACAGAACAACACAAACTATACTGGTAACGTTCGACCGTCTATCTACCATATATACTGGTTTTGCTCTTCCCTCCCTTGACTCTTTCTCACTTACTCGATTTCTCTGTTCCTCCTTTGTTATCTTTATTCTTTTTATCCCTCTTTCCCATTCACCAATCCAGATATCAGAAGCGTTAAAATAGCAAAGAATTTCACAGTTTCAGACTGCCGCGATAAACTTGAATTCCACTACAGGCTGGAAACCACCAATATCCTCAAGAAACTTGAATTCTCGAATTCAGACAACGATCTTCCCGGCATAGTTGTTCATCGCATTGTTAAGCGTGGAAAGAACATGTACATTGAGAAGATCCCTCTATTAGAAGGGTCTGTCAATGAGATTTTGAGGACGAGAAAAAGTGGTGCTTTGCCGACCAGGATCGTAATATTTGGCCGCTCTGGAATAGGTAAGAGCACATTGGTGGCTCAGATGGCACAGGAATGGGTTGAAATGGTCCAAGGTTCCCCGCTCCAGGATGTCTCTCTTCTGTTTGTTCTCAAGATGAAGTTCATCGACAATCATGGTTCTTTGGGACAGGCCATCGTCAACCAACTCTTAAATGATGTCCGAGGATTGACAGCTCAAGGAATCGACCAACTTATTGAAGACAACCAGTCCGAGTGTATGGTGGTGCTTGATGGGCTGGAGGAGTTCAGAGGGGAGATATCTTCGATGAAGTGTGGTCATGTCATGCGTGTTGTCCAAAACATCCAGCTAATGAAGTGCCGTGTCATTGTAACGAGTCACCCTCGACTGGAAGACTACTTCAACAAAGAGGACTTGCCAAACGACTTCCTCAAGATCGAGCTTCAAGGGCTTTCCAAGGTACAGTCGACATCGTTCATACGTTCTTTCTTCAAAGATAATGTATTGCACACGGCCAATGAGCTGATGGTGTTCCTAGAAATGAACGATGTAATCAACGAGCTTTTGGCCACGCCTCTTTTCTGCCTCCTTGCGTGTCATCTCTGGGAGTGTAATCTTCTGCAGCTCGTGGCGACCGAGTCGGATTTCTACGATAGCGTTAATCGCTTCTTCCTCAAGCATGGCGAGGAAAAGGCGTCCACGTCTTCAGGGGATACTGACCTTGAAATGATTGTCCAAGGCATAGGAGAGGTCGCCCTCAACGGTCTCCTTGAAGGCTCCAACAAACGTGCCTTTGGACAAAATGACTTCAAGAAGATTTCGGCAACCCTTCAAAAGGCAATTTCGCTCGGCATCATCTGCAAGACAACCTATAAGAAACGTGACGACACCGGCTTTGAATTCTATCATCACAATGCCCAGGAGCACTGCGTGGCAAAGTATTTGTCGAAAGAAGTGAAGTCGAAGATAGCCAGAGGAAAACATTCTCGCCTGGACAAAGCATTGAAGCAGATGGCAAAGAAAGACCTTGCAGATTTCGGCCGGGTGCTCCGGTTTACAGCTGGCCTAGGCAGTCCTTCAACCGGCTTGCAAGTGATAGAGACAATTCATTCTGATATTAAGGTGCCGCTGGGTGACAAGACTAGGATGATCCTGGATTGCTTGGCAGAGATCCCACAGCTGGACAAACAGACGACGTACGCAGTTGAACGGTGCTTTGCAGGAGGGAATGTCCTGATTAACCTACCAACCATACACACCACGATTGGTTTCTACAAACTCCCTCCATTCGTAAAAGAAAAGGTGAGTTCTTTTCCCCCGCATCTACTCTGTATCACGCATGATTTTAATATGGTTCTTTCATCGGATGAATGTTCCCACTGTCTGCAATACTGGCAAGGACTATTTAACGTTGTAACTGAGTTTAAAGAAGCAATATGGGTTAGTCAGTATCTTTTCGGGTAAAACCTTCCGCATTTCATCAAATCCTATGGGGGTATGCATCCACATCTTCTACAAAACATTTAAGGAAATCATATGGATAACTATTGAAGAGGCCTGTTCACCATTATGACGTCATTACTGTGGCTACGGATGATAATACAGAGCGAGTGAATTAAACAATTCGAATTTGAAATCGCAGTACAGTTTTTAAAGTACAAGACCGAGTTAATGTTACATTTTATATGAGC
Source organism: Strongylocentrotus droebachiensis (assembly GCA_035222895.1). Classification (NCBI taxonomy): domain Eukaryota; kingdom Metazoa; phylum Echinodermata; class Echinoidea; order Camarodonta; family Strongylocentrotidae; genus Strongylocentrotus; species Strongylocentrotus droebachiensis. Next base: position 480,923 of record JAVYIG010000169.1, on the reverse strand, counting down.
AATTTCAATAGATACACTTGGGAGATGTGCAAGATGTTTAGATCCCAACATGATCCATCGTTTGGGTACTGTTTTGTCATAATATCATCTGCAACAAACAGGTCCAAAGTGTAACCATCCAGAGTTCCTGCATGCCCCCACACATAGCCAAGAGGTTGTCGATGGGTCTGCAAGGATATACAGATCTACTGAAGCTCGAGGTGGCCGATGTACAGAATCCAACCTATCCTGTCATCCTACTCCTGCTAAATAAGCTGTCTCTTCATCTCGCTCCAGAGGGCGCCCTCTCAATTATACCCGACCTCAATCAGAGCATCTTTAATGGAGTAAGAATGTCGAACAATCGTTTTTCTTTATCATCTCACTCCTCCTTCTCGTCTTTATTCTTCTTCCTCTGTGTCTTCTTCCTCTTCCTCTCCGTCATCTTCATCTTCCTCCTCCTCTTCTGTTCCTCCTTTATTCATTTCCTGTCCATTTGGACTTTCCGAGCTATGTTTAATCTGCGGACTAGTTCGATTCAAAATGTTTCCACATTGCTCGGTTGGTGAATATGCTGTGCCAAACATCAAACATCATGCCGTGTTCATGTTAACACGGAACACCCATTTATTTCAACATGAATATCAAAACCCCAACTGTAAGGCTACCAAGGGCATGACATATGACCAGCAACGAGCATACAACAACAAAATAAAGTAAAAAGTGCAATTAAAGAGCACATTAATTTATTAAAGAAGTCCTTATTATGTAGATGGATACATTTCAAACATTACTAGACTAAGTTTCCGTTGTGAATTATTGGTACTATATCCTGCTTCATATCTTTAGCTTCGGCTCATCGATCTATCGGGCTGCTACCTGTCACCAGAGGTTACTGGCGTGCTGTGGACTGCTTTGGCCCGATGCCCGAACATCGAGGTGATGACGGTCAAGAACTCCACGATCCTCAGCCGGGACCTACAGTGCCTCGGGTGCATCGCAGTCCTACAGGCGAACTTCCAGTCCCCGGTCCTTCCGGAGGAGGTGGGTTGGTTGAGCAGCATCCTTGGAGACGCGAAGTACTCGACAGAGGTGAGACTGACCATTGGGGACGGAGAAGATGGAACCATACGACGTGCAGGAGTCGGTGTCCAGGAGCACGTCCTGATGGTGGATGACAGAATTGACCTCACTAACGCAACGGGAAATACCATGAAGGTTCTGAACGTGCTACCAGACGCGTACAGAAGGAAGGTAATGCAGACCAGGGGGGTGTTTCACAAAGATTCTAAGTCGAACTTAACTCTAAGTTGGAATTATTTACTGTGGGGAGCCATTGTAGCTTTATAATGAAATATGTTCAAAAGCAAAAGTTGAAGTATTTTAGACTTTTCATGAATTCCACATCAGTAACATGAAATCTCCCATGATCATATAAAATAAGAATGATTTGAATCAACATTGTATGTCTTTCAAAATAACTTTTACAAATATTTTCAAGGATGCTAACGGCTTTCCATAAATGTTAAGTCCAACTTAGGATTTGTGTGTAACACCCACAGTTAGTTATTCGCCAACATCATGAACACAAGCATTTTACGTGGTATCTTGTTTATAGATTGATTCATACTTTATGCTAGAATTCTATGGAAGTCGGTGGAATGAGTTTAAGATGTACTAATGTGCCATAACTGGATATAAACCACACTGAATCCATTATGTTGTGGTATCCATTGTTTTGTGGTTCCTCTCTAGCTCTCTCGCTCTTATTATCTTTTTTCTTTCCTTTTAAAGCACTTTTCCGCATAATATCTCTCTGTCCAGAAATATTCTTTACCCTTGAAACAATGAATTTTGTATCTGTTATTTTCATAAAAATGATATAAACATGTGTTCCCATTCTTTAAACTCTCCCTACCCTTCATCCTTATCCTTCAAAATAGTTGTTGTTGCTGCTGTTGGTAGTGCTGCTGCTTTTTTATGGTGCCGCTCTTTATGTAACATAATATATTTTAAGACGTGCCTTGACACCTTTCTCTTAAACACGTACAGGTCAGGACGCTATGCATCAAGAGAACCCGCTTCACCGATGACCTGATCCGCCCCTTGCTTGACTTTGTCCACTCCTTGATTCGCCTGGAGACTTTCACCACAGAGGACCGCAACATCCCAGAGGAAATCAAACAGCTTCAGGTCTTCAAGGGCACCTTCCAGAGGTAGGTGGAGGGGCATCACTGTTTGATCAACCAGGGACCCGTTTCACAAAGCCCTTTTTCAATGATAAATGATAGAAATCAGTGACAAGTCTGCCGATAACCAATCAGAAGCAATGATTTCAGTAGCCTATAACAAAAATTGTCATTTGTCACTGATGACAAATTTTGTGAAATGGGGCTATGTTAGTCGACCGTACATTATTAGTCTATTTCCATATGGTCTACACGCAGCACTTGTACTATCCACATGGTCTAATAATAGTTTCTTGTACTTGTCATTTGGTTTATTTTGTATTGTTCATTTTGTATAATAACCAGTTAGTAAAATTCCTAGTTTGTCTAACGCCTATTTCGTCTACCATATATAAGGCCTAATAACCATTATGATGATCATTATTATTATGGGTGAATAAATAATTAGTTTAGCACATGGATTGTAGACAAAATGATACAAATATAACAATTGGGTAGTAGACCAACTGGTTGTATATTAAACGGCTATAAACCTACGTGGATACTTTTTATTACAGCACGATAAGTAATGAGGGAACCAATAATAATATTCCATTACCCCCCCCCCCCCCCCCTCCACAAAAAAATGTGCACTATTGCTCTTTGTTTCAATCTATCGATGTAGACGATACCAAGATCCATTGCGGAGGAACTTTTCTGTAGAATGTTCTTAAAATTTACTCTCCACGAGTGAATTAATATATCGTCTGACTATTATAATATTAATGAAATTTGAACAAAATTGTTATATTAATCTGTTATGTTTGAAGAAAAAAAGGAGGGGGGTTCACGTCTGATGCCGAAAACTTCCTAATCTTGTACATATCGTAGTATTTGTGGGGGTTCATTCGTTTTCGAACTGTAGCCAATCAATCGGATATCTAAGAAGAAATTGAACTGCACAAAGATAAATAGGAGTTTAAACAAGGGTTAAATAGACGGGAAATTTTACAAAGACACCATGGACCATGATTTATTTTTGTAGACCCACAAACGACCTTCCAACCATGGGCCAAGATGGGGTCCTAAAGGGGAGTGTTTCTGCCCCCCTTCGGGAGGAAGAGTTCGAGCGTCTTAGTAGTGCCTTCAGCGGCCCCATCACCATGCAGCAGGTGCACATCATCATCGAGCACGACCGCAGATCGGAGACGAACTTCCAGGAGCTGCTGGATATCACTGGGGACAGCATGGAACTCTGCAATGTGTCTTCGGCTACCATTGAGATCATGAAGATGTTCCCGGCGTCGTTCAGACACAAGGTATTTCCTTACCTAATTAGCTGGTGTTAATATGAACATCAACAACAATGTAGTCTTTTGATAGTAAGGAGTTCAGCATACACTAGTATGGAACTCCGCAATGTGTATTCGGCCACCATCGAGAACATGAAGATGTTCCCGGCATCTTTGAGACAAAAGGTAGGTGAACTGTCCCGTCGGCTGATGTTATGATCATCAACAACAATTTTGTCTCTTGATAATACGGAGTTGAGCATAAACTAGTATGGAACTATGCAATGTGTCTTCGGCCACCATCGAGATCATGAAGATGTTCCCAGCGTCCTTCAGACAAAATGTAGGAGAACGGTTTCGTCTGCTAACGTAAGGAACTGATGTTATGATCATCAAACACGATTTTGTCTTTTGATAATACGGTGCCCGGTCTTTCGAAGTTGTGTCCTTACTGTCATACTTTCCGGCTGCCGATTTTCAGTTTTAACGGCGCAGAGCAACATGAAAGAAAAACAACTGTAACTATCATGTGGGATCAGCTCTATGCTCAGCTCTTGCTATGAAAACTGTGTTGTGGCATAGAATGAAATTCGTAAATAAAAACTGCATTTTTTAATCAAAAAAAGTATATACATATACATATTTAGTCCTATTTATTGTTATTGTTTATTTGTTTCGTTTGTCTCTAAAGATGCACTCTGCACGCATCAAGAACTGCAATCTCACCGACGAACTTTCACAGCAGCTATCTGAGACACTTCAGTCAATGGATGAACTGGAGATGTTCTTATCTGAGAATAGGTAAGTTTATTTAGATAATTATAACACTTATAATAATAATGGTAACAATACTAGCAGGTTATTCCTTAGGCTGCCAGAATTGACACTTCTAACGCTACACAATAACCAGGTTTTACCTTGGTTGCCACTATTTCACTTTAGCATGTCAATGAATGAATTCCTTCCAGGTACCCCTAACCTCACATGGGTCGCGTGTGATAAGGCAAATGTAGACTACTGTTTTGGCAAAGGACATAAGTGTCGCGGTGAGACTCGAGCCACGAACGATGTGATCCATATTCCGGTATTACCTCCACAATTAATTACTATTTCCGGACAATGTTATCTTTCCTTTCAAAAGGTGACAGACATTCGATGTACTTGATTATGAGATTAGAAGCAACCAACACGTTACCATGAATCCTTAAATGATAATTTGTTAACTTTATTGGAAAACATATATTTAGCTCTTCGCACACATTCATATGTGTGGATTACAGTGATGCTTCTGTGCAGTACTTCGTATTTATGTATAGCAGTTTCCTTAAATATCTTTCACGTTATGCTCCCCTCCCCACGATAAAGTGAAGATTATCCACTCTTCAGTGCAGAATCGTAATTGATTGGTGTGACCGTGGTAATGATCTTTCAAGCAAAAAGGTATTTTATGTTGTATCTGGTAGGGAGCAACAAGAAACATCCATATAATATTTTAGTATTTCTTACTCAAAGGGCACATGCAGGTATATTTACAAGGTATTGCAATAATGTTTCCATAATGTAATATTCGTGTACACACTCTAAAGAGAAATCTAGCACACCTTTTGTTATTCATGATGATATTATGAAGCTCAATTACTTAATTTACTAGTGCCCTCGGTCAGAAAGCCCTCCGTCTAAAGACTGTCACCGTACTTGACCTTGGTCGCTTCTCCTCGACCTGCTACGATTGGGAGTGGCTTGACAGCGCGGAGATGCTCGAGGAACTGCACCTTACCTTCGCCTCCTCACTACCCGCCACGCCCACCACGCCCACATCACCATCCACCCCAAAAGGTGCGACGGCCACACCCTTCCCTGCGATTAGTCCGATCTACGAAGACATCCCGGAGATGGGGGATCCTTCAGCCGCCGAGAGTGTATCGGGAGAGGAGGACTTCTATCTGCAGTTCTCCTTCGGCAGGCTGGTGATGACAAGGATGTCTTCCTGCAGCTTGTCTGTGATGTTGCATCTGCCTAAACATCTGAAAGATGAGGTAATTGTACAACCCTGGGCCCTGTTTCATGAAACTTGATACCACTAACAAGTTACAAGCTACTGTTATAAGCTACTGATATCATGGCATCTGATTGGCTAAGAGCAAATTTGTCATAGAAATTTGGCATTTGTTATAGATAAAATTGTTCATGAAACGTGGTCTAGTTGCGTACACGTAACGAAAAGCCAACAGAGTGCTATGAAACTACACACGTGTATGGGAATACGCGGGGCTACAAAAGTGTATGTCATGAAAAGTAACCTTTAAAGATGAAGTTGAGTTCTGGTCATGCGATTGCATTGTGAAAGAAACGGTGTGGAATCGACCAGAAAAGGTTGATCATCTAGCATATAAAAAATTGTGTGTATTGCAAGGTTCTGCAATCATCAAAATGATAGGAAATTGGCCAAGTCTTGGTAAAGTTACAAACACTGTACACAGAGAGATGTATATGGGACTACACGAACACGTGGCGTAAAAAACCTACCCCCCTAGTTTTACGATGTACATGACATATTTAGAATATGAAGGCATTCGAAGAGCCATGCTTTTCAGGGAACATGTCTTATCTGATGTTCTTCCACACTTGCATAATAAGAATGATAACGCTCACAAATTATTTTTCACCTCTTCCAAGAACTCGACCTTCTCTTTAACTTTTAATCATCAGGCCTGTTTGTTGACTTATCTTGGGAGAAAATTTCGAATCCCTCCCTTTATTTGATATGTGTCCATTGTTATTTTCATGTGGGAAAAAAGGAAGAAGAAAAAAAAGCGCTATTCAAGAAAGAACTTTTATTATTATTAAACTAAATCTTCTTTTGAATTTGAGTGTATCTGTTTGCACACGCCCGAATCACGGGTTTAGTGTTTATATAATATATATCTCTCTCTCTCTCTCTCTCTCTCTTGTACTACGTTACCAGTTGCGTCATGTACGGATCCGTTCAACCAAGCTGACTGTTGACGTACTAGACCGCCTCGCCGATGTTCGCCTATCTTTCAAGCACCTCGCGCCACTGTCTCTGCAGGCCCTGTACCGCAGACCTGTCAAGTACGGGTGCATACTTCAACCAGGCGCGTTGAAGCCCGTCGTCGGACAGTGGGACTGAACGAACATAAACCAGTCAAGGTGCATACTTCAACAAGGCGCGTTGAAGCCCGTCGTCGGACAGTGGGACTGAACGAACATAAACCAGGCAGGGTGCATACTTCATCAAGGCGCGTTAAAGCCCGTCGTAGGACAGTGGGGCTGAACGCAAAAAGAAACCAGGCACATCGCATTGAATCTCCAATCTACATTATTTAAGGATGACCCGACACGTTGCACCTGCGACATTTTTGTCCTGGCATTTATTTTGTAAACGATGCATGGTCAGGGTTTGATTTGCATTTGGGTTTTTAACTTTAAGTTATGTAAGAGCTAGGACCAGGAACAGGTGTAGTTTGGTCCGCAGATGGTTCGTGTTCTCTATTCTGTCAGAAGGAAATGTACCGAGGAGCAATAATTGTTGAAGCCTGTGTCGAACACCCGAGTCTGTATATTTTACTTTGTGAGAATATTAAACCAGATTTGTATGTATTATTGCCAAAGTAAATTGTACATTATTCAGCCATTTTGGCTGCGAAGAGCAATTATAATTAAACCTTTTCAATCAATCAAAAAAATCTATGTTTCCATAGGAACTTAGAAACCATTCTGGTATTTGTTAGATTGTATTTAGGTTCTGTAGGATAGTTACAACTCCCAAATGATTTAAATAAATTCAAAGTAATTCAAATTGCATGTAAAAGTCTAAATATAAATTTAAATGAAAGAAATTGTATGACACACGCAATAATGTATGATGTAGACTTACATGCAGTTTTGCCAGATTCCACGCATCCCTATGTTTCCATAGGAACTTATAAATCATTTTGGTATTTGTTAGATTGCATTTAGGTTCTGTAGGATAGATACAACTCCCAAATTATTTAATTAAATTCAAAGTAATTCAAATTGCATGTAAAAGTCTAAATATAAATTAAAATGAACGAAATTGTATGAGACACGCAATAATGTATGATGTAGACTTGCATGCATTTTTGCCAGATTCGTAGCATCCCTATGTTTCCATAGGAACTTAGAAACCATTCTGGTATTTGTTAGATTGTATTTAGGTTCGGTAGGATAGTTAAAACTCTCAAATGATTTAATTAAATTCAAAGTAATTTCAATTGCATTTAAAAGTCTAAATATGAATTCAAATATTGTATGACACACGCAATAATGTATAATGTAGATGTATGTGCAGTTTTGCCAGATTCCAGGCATCCCTGTCTTGAAATTTCGTTTGTGGACAATTTGGAGGAAAAAAAAGAAGAAAATGCAAACGAATGCAGTGTTAAATTTCAGATTGCAAACCCTAATGCTGCGACAAGGGTCCATTATATACATGTATAGTCATCAATAGGAATGTTGCTAGTACACAGATTTGTATCATTATTCAGTACTCTCGAAAGTCGATTAACTTTTAGTGTGTGAACTTACACTGTATAGTATATATGATTACACTTATGTTACTCATTCTTAAAGGTGATGGTTTTCAAGTTATTTACTCTCTATGACTTCATAAATTGGATGTGCTATTAGATAATTTTGTTATATTGGTGAGTTTTAAAAAGTACGTTATCCATGAGTTACTTTGTTTCAAATGTTGTGTTTAAACGGAAAGCCTTGACATTTTCGAAATAGGGTAGGCCTAGGGTTTGCTCCTGCGACAAAGAGGTTTTATTTTCAATTTTCCTCGCTATCCCTTTACTGTTATTTTATCTTGATGTGTATGTATAAAGTTGTATATATACGCACACATACCCACACACTAAACCCTCACAACTCTTTCCATTTGATTAAAAAGGATTAGTCATATCATACTATATTTTCTTTTTCCAAAGATGTTTTTTCGACAGGTTTATTTAATAGTTGTTCTTTATTTTGTGTATATATTTCTCCAGTCTTGATTTGTTTCTGTATCGCATCCGTATGGTCTAATCAGTGTCTTATATCCCATTCACACCAACGAGACCGACAACAGACCGACAACAAACCGATGCAAAATGTATATTTGTATATTGTCTTAATGACTATTAACAAATACATGTATGAAATTTATATTTGTTGATATACATGCATTTTTACAACTTTTACAACTTTTTTTCATGTTTCTTCTCTCCGTTTTTCTGACTTCATTTTATAATCTGTTTTCTTATTTTTGCTGCCCAAGCAATAGTATGATATTAATTATATATATTTCAATATTGACAAATCAATTGTAACTGTATTTTATGTTTGAAATATGCAATGAGTCGTACCTTTTGTGTGTGTGATTGTATATGTATTTGTAGTATTCTCCGTAGAATTGTCCGATACTATCGAACGAAACTCTTTTCACCTAAATAGGGGGCACCAATATTTAGCTGTAGGACCCGATAGATTATGGAATGCCATGTTTTTCAATTTCTGTTTCTAAATGCTGTTTTTGTGCTTCAAAAGTAAAGAAATTATTATACTACAGATATTTGAAAATAAATAAACGAAACGGGAAATATCATTTTGTATGCATCTGTGTATTTTGTATTGGTATGCGTATCATTATTATTATTACCATCAATATTCTTTGTTATTATCATTTTTATTATGATAGTTTTTTAAATATGTATCATTGTTGTTATTATAATTATTATCATTATCAATCATATAATTTATTATTAATATCATCATTATGGTCATTATCAACACTTTCTTGTCGTTCGTTTGTTTAACAATTTCAACTTGAAAGAAAGAAAGAGAGAGAGAGGGGGAAAGAGAGAAAAGAGACGAGATGAATAAGAAAAAGATGGAAAGAGGACGAGAAGAGAAATAGATAAAAGATAAGAAATTATTTTCTCCTCTATAAGAATTTATTAATGATCACATGAAGAGGTCTAAAATCCATGCACCCAAAAGTATATGAGGAGTGTTATACTTCTGAATCATTACTTGATAACAAGTCGAAAACATGCGACGTGGTGCCCCTGATTTTAAGCAATCATAACACATTCCTGCTAAGCTACATATAATCCAGACCAATTTACTGGAAAATCCGTGAACAATCTGAACGGTCGGAAAACAAGAAATGTTTGCATTGGGAATAGGCTTTTTCACAACCCCTCCATCTCTCATGTTTCCATTCACTACAGCCAATCCTTTTACAAAAGAATTCAATTTTGAAGATAAATTATGAAATGCATTTTCTTTTAATATTTACTTGCATCAAGTGACAGTGCGTTACAATTACAATGTTACAAGTTCGTTCCGCCCCAATCCCCACCCTACACACACACACCCTCACAAAATGAAAACAATGGAAACAAATTGACCATTTTGAGAAACTTAAAATCTAAACGAAATGCGTATACCACAGTTGTGGTCTTATTCTACTTCTGACATGAACACGCACACACACACAAAAGGCACCTGTATACACATTTATGTAAAAGATTAGTAGGGTGCCACTATTTCAACATTTTGAGAAATGTTCATATTCTTCAATGGCAGAGTAGACAATTTGGGGATCAAGATTTATATCGGGTATACGAATAAATAATACAAATACGAATAAGAAGGAGGAGTTGGAGGAGGAGGTGAAGAAGAAGGAGAAGAAAAATAAAGATAATGAAGGAGGTGATATACAGTGCGTCCCAGAAAAAACGAAACCGAGAATTATCGATGTTTTATCATAACTTAATCACAATTATAATTGATAAATAATACATATTTGGAAAGCTGAGATGCTCCTCTTTCATTTGATGTAACTCATATAATGCATATTTCACGCATGAGTCATTGAGATGAATTTGAAGAGAGTCAATCAAAAAGTAATTTGGCGGACGGTATCTGAATTTCAAAGAGAAAATCACATTTCCAGAAAGTTTAGTTTCTGCCCTTTCATATGACACCTCAATCACGAAAAATGAGCTAGGAATAACAAAGTTCTGTATGTTTAAAATAGTGCTTGCATATCCATAATATGCCCGGTCACACAGAGAGGACGCATCATCATTCGTTACTCGTTCGTCGAACGCGCTGGACCCACGCTATGAATTCGTCGTCATTCGCTGTGTGCGTCGGGATTTTTTGAGCATGCTCAAAAGTGTGCGCGGAGCTCGACGCATGAATGTACACGCCAAAGGCACGCCAGACATGCGTGGAGCGCGCTAGACCAGCGCCAGACATACGCGGAGCACACGCCCTGTATACGCACAGCGCGCTAGCTACACGCTGTGCATTGAGAGGGCAGAAACTCAACTTTCTAGAAATTTGATTTTCTCTTTGAAATTCAGATATCGTCCGCCAAATTACTTTTTGGTTTCCTCTCTTCAAATTCATTTAAATCACTTATGCGTGAAATATGCATCAGATGAGTTACATCAAATGAAAGAGGAGATTCTAAGCTTTTCAAATATGTGTCATTTATAAATTATAAATGTGACTAAGTTATGATAAAACATCGATAATTCTCGGTTTCGTTTTTTCTGGGACGCACTGTATTACAAAGTACATGTCACTATTTTCAAAATATAGACGTTTAATTAACTAGGTCATAGTTCTTCCTAAACCATTAGCTCAATTCATGTATAACCAACACCAGAAATTATATTACAACTCGATAAACACGTCATTCAAGTGCAATCCATTTTATATTCAATAATTATAATATTATATTTACATTGCTGCTCTTAAATGTCTAAATGAGCACTAATATACATACAGCGCAATCCACGCAGATTATATCAGAATAAATATGTTCTCAATATTCACTCAAATTGGTAAATTTGTAAAGATAAAATTATTTGATCTTTTAAATTGATGGTCAAGAACAATTCTTAAGATTCCCCATCCTCCGTAATTGTATACCTTGGTTTGCAATTACATTGATACTTCGTCAAATTTGTTGGTAGATTTAATTTCACCCATACTGTTCTACATATTAGTCAAGGGAGATTGACGATATGATAAAATATGAGAATAATAAAATAAACTGCAAGAGATTTGGACCTTCTTTTCCCCTTCCTCTTCCTCCACCCGCTATTTTGACTTTTTCATCGCCTTCTTCTTTCTCTTCTTCTTCTTCTGTCCTGTCATTCTTATTTTTCGGTATTCTCTTCTCCTTTTTCATCTCCATTGTTTTCTTCCTCTTTTCCTTTATCTCCTTCTTGTTCTCCTTCTTCGTTTCCTCCTCCAATCTCCTTGTTCTTTCTCCTCTTCTTTTCCTTATTATTTACATGTCAATCAACGCCTTAACTCAATGGAAGATGTTGATATTCTATTCAAGAACTTGTAATGATTGGCCTGTCAGGCAGGATTCTTTCTTGCTGACCAGCACCTACCCGGCCTCCATGTGGCGCAAAAGTGCCTCTGTTCAACGTCGTACAGTACATCCCTGGAAGCATGCTTTGTGTTCCTGGAGCCGCACGGGGAACCCGGTAATTGTCTCGAGGGTTGGAAGACTGCATACTCTCCGGAAGTGATTCCGTGGAAGAAACGGACGAGGTCAAGGATCGTCTATTCCTGACCGACAAATCGTCGTAGTTCTGCTCGCGTGGAGGAAAGGGGGTCATAGTATACAGGGAGGAAAAATGAAGAGGTACATTTTATTTAGGCAGGAAGCGAAACAAATAAATAGAGACATGAGATCTATGTTAATAGAAATATTGCATGTAACGCTGAAATGACAAGAGTTTAATAATCTGGTTTAAAAAGCCTTCAATACACAACGCATACATGGTGATTTCGGAGGGTGTGGTAGTCAGTGGAAGATAATATACACAAACATCCATGTTTGCAAGTACATTAGTGAATGTTCTCTCCACGTAGGTTTATTCACAATGGTTAAGTGAACGGGACTTGGCGAGTTCATTGTCTGGCTCACAGTGACTTAACCAGTTTGTAGTGCATTCCACTAATAAATGTACGAGTTTCAAAACATGAATTATTTGTTTTATATTGAGCTGCACACATATACACACATTTGTGGCAAGATTGTTTGGTGTAAATCGGTGAGCTCCTAGCAATCGTCAAGAGATACTGCTAATGTTTTATTATTTTATAAATGGCAGCCAAAGAATGAGAATACTTACACTTTGTTTTTCATAGTTTCAAAAACCCAACCTTTTCCTTAAATATAATTAGTCTATTAACTCTCTACATGATATGGGGATAAATCATAGACTTTAAGATACTCAACTATTCCAGTACAAGGTTAATCCATACTTGTGCCATAGAGCTAAGAAAGAGTGGATAAGGCTTATTTTGTAAAGCCACTGTCGGTCGCACAAAGCGAATACCTACTGTGCAAGCAGGAGTCCGACTCCATGTTGTTTTTTTTGTCTTTCGGGCTACCCTTACATTCTAAAAAACGAGAATGGAAAATACATCATACCACCATTTCGATGTCTGAACGGAACGGACGGGGTACCGGAGGAACGGACGGCGTTTGACTTGGTGCCTGCCTTTGAACCGTCGAGTCAGAGGCACGCTGGCGACGGCGAACATCTGGCTGACCGCTTCCCCTCCGATACCGTCTATGTACGCCCTGGTTGTAATGCCATTGGTAATCTGTTTGATAAGTTAAAGACACATGCAACAAATAAGGTATTGTACATTTGGGATATTGTTTCGCCAATTTTCGCAGTATATATTGGATACTTTTTCACATCGTGATGTATCTATGAACTGATAGGTCTAAGAAATATGGCCGACCGCTCACTATATGAATTTTCCTTTCAAGCAAACGGCAATTGTTCTAGATATGGAAATCTAAACTTCATGACCTACATTATCAATGATGAAAGCTTGCTAGGGACCAAAATTTAGAGTATTCAATCCTTTTGGTCAGACTAAAAGGCCGAATCGGTCTGGCTTCAATGCGATTCTGCGCAGTATATTATCAAGAAGCTAGTAACTTCTTGATATTATACACCTCTAACATATACAAGGTCTTAATTGGTCCAAAGATGGTCACGGATATCGGATGCGAGGATCACAGTAAGCTTATTTCACTCCCGGTCATTTGCTTTATTGGCTACCTGATAAAGTATGTAGATTTTCGCGTCATACAGTATCCTAGTTGTGGCAATCATTGATTGCCTTTACCTTAATAATAGTCTGATGTTCAGACCCTTTTACCGTATAGTCGTATGTTTTGTGCTGCACAAAGATTCAATTAGTTTAATGGTGGCCATTACAAGTAGTGCGTTATTGATGTAGACAAATGCTCATGTACCTGTTACTGCTCATTTTATGTATTATACCAAAGGAACAAAAATGTCAGTCAGTCACTGAAAAGTGTCTGACAGAGAAGTCTAGCAGGTGTACGGGTTTCCTTGCATGCTTTAAATACTAGGAAACTGCTAATATTAACATTTCACAGATAGGACATACATGATATATTCATAATTTCTGCAAAGTTCTACACAATTTGATGTTGGCTGCAAAGGGGACATATTATCTTTAAATATGGTCCTATTGTATAACATTCTAGCGGGATAGTGTTCAGCAAAAAAGAAAGTATGAATGACAAATGTGGATTTGGAAAAAGTGAACAGAAAAAAAGAAAAATAGTGGTTTGTTTATTATTTGTTGTGTGTTTAAGTAAATGTAAGCTAACGCGTACGTGAATCATACCATTTCATCCATAGACGAATAGTTCATGAATATTCCTTTTTTTATTGAACACTTTAGTCGTGTTGATATCATACAAGCTTTAACTTAAAGAAGAAATAACTCACTTTGACATTGGTTGCATCTGATGTAGAAACAAAAGCCACATATCACCAAGGCAACCGCAATAAATGCAATGACTGATGCTATTACAGGCGTCGATATTCTGTCTGTAATATAATTAAAAACAAAACAAGATAAACCTGATTAAATACATGACAACCCCTGTATTATAGTTTTACACCCGAAATTTGAATACTTACTAGATTTAATTGTCATTGGTCAACAAAAATACATAAACGAAACAAAAAATCGCCTGAGAAATTCATAGTGGTTGGCGATATTATCTTAGAGACTTGTAAACTAAAACAAATTAAGGGCCAATTTTAAGAAATGCGAAAGAAAGGAAACCTAAACGTGCACCGCATCAAAGCGCCATGTTTATGACGAGAAGGCGAGTTGTTAAAACTCCCCAAGGCGCCATCTTTATTAAAGACGTTTAAGCTTCCATACTAAGGTTGTCAAGAGCTTACCCCAAACGGTTTCGACGATGGTGACTGGTGAGGCGGTGCTACAGACTTGTCCCTTACATACCACAATCCAGAGCTGATCGTGAACATAATCTGTAGACAACTTGGTCGGATAGTCTGGAGCCAGGCATGTCAAATTTTGATGGATAAACTCGTTGCTTCGAATTTCCAAGCGGATGCATAAGTCAGACGGTAAGAACCCATGAGACGAATGTTGATGGATCGTCAATGTTTTATTCTTCGTGTTAAACGATGCAGTAACACCTGCAAGATATATTAATGATGTTGGTGGTACTGATACTAACAATAATAATAATTATTATTCCCCTCATAAGTTAGTTTTTGTTTGTTTATGGATTTGCCAAGAGCTCGTATAAACCAAATGTCATGATTTGTAACTTTTGTTGAAATTGTACATGTTTGGTATGTATTGATGTACATGTTCAAAATTGTGTCTAGGAAGACTTGATTTCCCTTGCGTGGTACTTTTCCGTTCCGCCCGTCTGCCGTTGCAAACATGTTTCAACTGGTTCTGTATGGTTTGTCTAGATTTGAACTCTCAAGCCATTGATTTAGACCCCGTTCTCATTCACTTCGTTGGAGCGGTCTAACTAAGACCCGTTCCTCAGGAGCGGTTCTTAGGTGAGTGAGAACGGTCAAAGTGGTCCAGGAAGTGGACTTCTTGACCGCTCCAGAAGACCACCTCGGGAGGTGGTCTTGAGGAACGGGTCTATATAAGAGCGGTTTGGACCGCTCTAACGTGCAATGTGAACGGAAGCTTACTTTGGCCGGAAGTGAGCTAGTGACGTTCCGTGCGAAACATGTAGTACGGTACATACGGTTTGTATTCCGCGCGCGAAAAAATTGACCCGCTGACCTGAGCTGCCATAGCGACAAGACCACTTTGACTCCTGGAGCGGTTTGAGCCATAAACAACTGCTCGGAGTGTGAACGCTCGCAAACCGCTTCCGTTCACATTGCACGTTAGAGCGGTCCAAACCGCTCTTAATAAGACCCGTTCCTCAAGACCACCTCGGAAGGTGGTCTTCTGGAGCGGTCCAGAAGTCCACTTCCTGGACCACTTTGACCGTTCTCACTCACCTAAGAACCGCTCCTGAGGAACGGGTCTTAGTTAGACCGCTCCAACGAAGTGAATGAGAACGGGGTCTAAAACTCAAGCCCGGCCCCCTCACACCGTGAACGGAGGGATACCATGCGTGTTACCAGTCTATGGTGTTACCAAAATGTCCGGTAAAGGGGTACTTTTCACCAAAGTCCGACTCGTACATACACACAAACGAGTTTACACACCGGACTTAGGGGGTGTTTTCAAAAGGAGGGAACATGCATATGCGTACCCTAAATAACACTGAGTGGAGGGGGGGGGGGGGGACTCAAGTATATGACCCACTAAACTACGATGTCTTTAAAAAAGGTAAGACTTTTAGTCGAATTTACTTTATACACCCTCGTCAATGTTGATCAAAGTGTACTCTCATCAATGCTCTGTTCATACAGATGAGACAATTCCAGGCCCCATTTAAGTACATTTCTTCTCCAGTTATTGTCCTCTTTCAACGAAATCATTACAACAAATATGACTCAGCATTTTTTGATCAAAATCTCCCTGTACCAAGTTTGAGCTGATCGATGCACCAAATGTGAGTCAGGCCAAATGCTTGGGTTACTTTGATATTAAGTCCCTTTGAAAGGTGACGACTGCTTCATGCGTGGTTTCATTGTTTAATGTGTTTTCAATGCATGAAAGATTTCACGGGAGCTTTTTCGTCAAACAGTTTACCTATTTGTTTTTAACAGCCTAATAACTTATTGTGTCACGATACCTGCTATATCTCTGCTCACGTGTCCACTCCACAATTTCACATGCACATGGCGTGTAAGGTGCATAAGGTATTCGTCTCAAAGAACAAATAAAAACTTAGAAACTCACTAACATTAAATATTGTAATAGTAATTACACGAAAAAACAAAAACAAGATACTAATAAATGCCAAATATATTGACAGTAGGCTCTTTTAAAAAATAGATAGCATCTGAAGTAAACTTTGCCATTTCAAATCACTAAATAGGAATTTTAGATTTTACACGTCAACATAGTGGACTGATACGGGAAACACCCCTAAAAGGATGTCAACGTAGCAGTCCACCTTGTCGGCGTGCAAATATAAAAGTCCCTAAAAACAAGGCTTACCTAAAACAAGGGATGCAAGAGAAGCCATGATTGATTGCTTGTTTTTGACCCCCCCCCCCCCCCACCATTTTGAGATCATTTGTTGAGAGTATATTTATCCAAACAAGGGGCTTTAATTCACAACTTGTTTGCATAATTTTATTAAGTTTTCTGTCTTCATAAACGCCCAACCTTATGTTTGTTTTGAGAAAGAGAGACATAGAGAGAAAGGTTGGGGTGGGGTGAGAGACAGATCAAAACTATAGCACAAAATCGTCATCATTGAGCTTTCTGTGCGGTTTGTTTTTATGTAATAATATGCCAATCTCCATATTGGTATATAAGAACGGATATCTGAGGAAAGAAAGAGATAAAGAAAACGAGAACGAGAGAGCAAAAAGGAGAGACAGACAGAGATAGAGAGGGAAGGGGGAGTGTGGGGGTAAGAGATAGAAGAAAGAATTCATGTGCACAATCATTACCATCGACCCCTCTGTGCGCCTTGTCTGGAGCCAACTTTTTGTGGGAGAAAAAGGAAAGAAAGAGACACAGAGATAAAGAAAAATGGAGACATAGAAGGAAAGAGAGAGAGAAAGAGAGAGAGAGAGATATATACAAATCCTGCACAAAGTCGTTATCATTGTGTCCTCTGTGGGATTTTACTAGTACTCACTTGTCTACCTGTTATAAATGGAATAACATTCCGACACGGGGTGCATCAAACTGTGTTATTCTTTATTCTCGTATCAATAGAATCAAAACACAATCATATTTACCGTGGACCTTGAATCATGTAGTCTCGATCGTAGGACGAATAAGATAACAATAGGACATACACACAGGAGGAAGTTTATACGATGTTTCGTCTATAAACGACGTTCAAAAGCAGTGATTGCTGTACCCCGACGTCATTTAACGAATAAATTATGTAAGGATTAATGCCATCTACGCATCAAATGAAGTAAATTTTATTTTTGTTTGCTATTAATATTTACACACTCATAGTTTCTTCACATAATCCGTTTATTTTCGAGTTTATTTTGTTTTAATGAAATATTGTAACAGTATTTCATTTACAAACAAATACAATCGAAAACATACGGATACTGTAAGCAAATTGATAGCACTCCGACGCGGGATGTATACAATTTTCATTTCGTTATTCTCTTATACATAAAATCAAAACACAGTCGTATTTGACATGGACCTTGAATAATTCTAGTCCGATAAAACTTCTATGGTGTGAATGTCCTAATGGGGCATTCATACCAGATGAACTTTATACGATGTTCCGTTAAACCTAAAATAAATTATAAATCCAAAACAAACGGATATTGTGAACAAACTATGAGCTGTGTAAATATTATTAGTAAACAAAAATACAATATGCTTTCATATCAGGCACGGATGACATTAATCCATATATTGTTTACCAATAAATACTGTCACATCAAAATCCTTTTGTTTCAGGGTGAAACAGTGAACATGTTTCAAGACGTTAGTATCATACGCGAACATTGACCTGACCTGACCTCGGGACGTTTCACAAAACTTGTCATCAGTGACAAATTGCAGTTTTTGTTATAATCTACTGAAATCCTTGTTTCTGAATGTTGTCATTTGTCATTGAAAAAAGGCTTTGTGAAACGCCCCTCCCCTGAACATGACATGATTGAGACCTTAAAACTGTACAGCTGACTGAGGGGATTATTGTTAAGTGACTCATTTAATGATGAAGTCATTGCCCAGCCTCTTGAAAGTATATGTAATTGTTCATGATCAGTGATTTTAGCATTTTTCAGTACTGCAACTTTTTTAGAGAGCAAAACAGACAGAACGGTGATTCATTCACTAAACCATGGATTGGCTTGATCTTGACAGCTAAAAGTTGTTTTTCAAAGGGGTCCAAGCCAAGAAAAATAAAGAACTACTGGAACAAACAAATATACGTTAACATTCAAGCGTAACATATAAATCTTGTCTAAAGTTACAGAGTACAGGTCATATTACAGTAGTACAAACACTGAATAATTGATCTGTTTCAAACAGATATTCTGTTTGTAAGGATGAATCGTTTTAATTTGCATTCTCAATATGATTATGCCCCTTCATTTCACATATGTGAAAAGTAATACTATAGTCTCATTTCAGACCCCCTATCTTTGATTATTTAAACCCTTATTACAGATCATTACTACTTTCTACGTTTTTTGTTAACGAAGTATAAAAGGCAATTGTTGATGGCCTTCTTCTTCACCTTTTGAAATGTGCGAGCGTCATAATGACGTCATCCTAACCCGATTTCCATGAGGCCTGATCTCCAAAGGGCTAACGTCATATTCGCTCGTCGTCGTGTTTACTGGTTCCTAAACTGGCAGAGCTAGCGCTTAAGGTTCACCTCAAAATCACTGAAGCAACGGGCTGGAGCAGGCTAGGTCAGTGTTTTTAGGCTAGTGTGAACACCAAACCATGTATGACTTCACGTCTCGCTCCTCTACGCTATAGGTTATTAACACATTGTCCTAAAGTTTATTTCGTCAAAGGCTTTGAAATATCGCCCCTTGCTCGTGTTGCTCATGTTTGAGAAGATTTCCGTGGTACCGATGTCTCTTGGCAAGTCATTAATCTACATTTGCCCAAATCCACCCTGGTGAAATAAATTGTTACCCGGTAGGAAAAAATCCTTGATTGCTTGAACGTCTCATTATTGTAGCTCAGTTAAAGTCGGGGCAATATTACGAATACAGGGCCCTCGGGGAGAACAGTATTATTACCGACGATGCTACTCTATTATACCGGTACTACTACTATTATTCATTTCTATCTCTTTAAAATATATCTTTCTGTGTACTCAGACTCCTTTGTATTTGCACATTGCTTAAATTCAAAAAAGGGTTTGCTTTATGCTTCCTGGTGTGTATTCAAACGGTGTGAAAACCATATGCATGTTTTCGGTTTTGTTTATATAGCGCTAGAACGAGACCACGAAGGTCAATGTTATATATATCTGATTTGGCATTTTTTTTCTTCACCAAATACGTACATGGTTCTTTAAAGGGAAATTCCCATCTTTTGTTTATCCTAGATTTGTGAAATTGAATAGAATCTTTGTCTGGGGTTTCGAGTTTGACAAAAAAAAAAACATGAGACATATGTATTGTAAAGGCATTTATCAGGGTAAATTATTTTAACGTGGATTGAATAGGTCTTGCATGGTGTAGAAGGTTTTGTGTGTGTGCGGTGTTTGGATAAGCGTGGGCGTTTGTGTTTATTTGCATAGAGTCTAAACAATATTCGTTGAGTTATTATTTCTTGAGTCTACTGCCTGGACTAATTCCTTACCGCGCGCCCGATCTGCTGAGCAAATAACACACAATCAACGCTAAATCGGAGACAATACTTTCATATATATACAATGGGTATATTTTCGAGCATCGGGCTCTATGTAGGATTCGTGTAAGGGAGGGCAAATAAAGATGACAGAACTATTTGTTAACAACAGAATTTGGACTAATGTTTGTTCAAACATATATAACTAGTAGCGGAGCTTGGATCCAGCAAATTCTCGCTACCCTAAATAGGTACGAAAATCTCGAAATTCGCGAGACGAGGTAATTTTCACTCTCTCGGGTCGTCACTACAACTTCCGGTATAGAGTCCCATCCCATGTCACGGCCTTCATCCACCCCCATTTTTCAGGGTTCTTACGCTTGGAATCATGAGCCCAGCACTGTGCAGCCTCACAAAAGAAAACCATCGTCACTGATGTCAAAAGACGCAAAAAACAACGAATGAAATGTTCAAATAAACGTTGAAATATTTGCGAAAAAAAACAAGACCGAGCAGACGACATATTCGGTGCATACGCTATCGCGCCTAGTAATATAGCGCCTGCACAGGAAGCTGTAATGTCGAAAAGCTATCCCATAATGCAATGCGCGTTTTCAGGATTTTCCCCGGATCTCGGCAGAATCGCTATTTGGGGTAGCGAGAATTGGAGAGGGAGGAGGGGGGAGGGGGTGTGCTTGTGTCATGATTGTGGGCGGGTCGGAGATGATAACGAAGTGGGTAGTATCATCTTTACTACAGGTTCGCTCCGTGCCCCATCCTCACCCCGCCCCTCCTCAAAGCGATGCAATTATGGGGTTCATCGATATGAGGAGGGAGGGGCACATGCCTAGATAAGCTACTTTACTGCATCTAGCCATGGTCCCATTTTTCATTAATGACTCATCATATTGTTGCCTTTCCGGAAGCTAAATAACAAAGTTGTATCTACCCTTCGTTACAAATATGTTACGTTTATGTTTTTTCTGCTGATTGTGTTGTTCTGATTTTCTTGTTATCGTTCTCCTTGTTAGTTTGAACATATTTGTGGCTTACACCCAGTAAATAAGATCGATTGATCGATCTGTAATTGAAAAACAAGTCAGAAAAAATCTTGGAACCAGCGGGATTTGAACCTGCCATCTACTGCTTGCCGGGCAGCGACTCTACCACCAGGCCATCACTGGTCCATGGCACAGTCACGATGAACTAGAGACAAATACCCAAGCTCTCCTGATTCATTCTGACTTATTAATATTCATTAGTCCGCCATAGGACAATAACTTTTTGTATAAATGTAATGCTTCCTGGGAAAAATTTCAATAGTTTGAACATATTTGTGGCTGACACCTAGTAAATAAGATCGATTGATCGATCTGTAATTGAAAAACAAGTCAGAACAAATCTTGGAACCAGCGGGATTTGAACCTGCCATCTACTGCTTGCCGGGCAGCGACTCTACACTGTGAAAAAAATGGGCAATATTATTGCCCAACGTTGTGCCATAGTCAACCCAACCATCTATTGGGCAATATTTTTCCCAATGGCCCAACAGCTGGTCAAGATTTTCCCAACAAGTGGGCTACCGTAGTCGGGCAGTTGAAAGGTCATATCTTTGCTCAAATTTTGGTCAAAATACGAAACAATAATGCACGTGTGAAGTAGGGTGCTTACGTTTACCAATACCACTGGGCAAAATATTGCCCAATAGATGGTTGGGTTGACTATGGCACAACGTTGGGCAATAATATTGCCCATTTTTTTCACAGTGTACCACCAGGCCATCACTGGTCCATGGCACAGTAACGATGAACTAGAGACAAATACCCAAGCTCTTTTGATTCATTCTGACTTATTAATATCCATTAGTCCGCCATAGGACAATAACTGTTTTTTTATAAATGTAATGCTTCCAGGGAGAAACTTCAATAGTTTGAACACATTGTTCACAAATATTTTCAAACTATTGAAATTTCTCCCAGGAAGCAGTACATTTATATAACAAAAAGTTATCCTTGTTGTTGTTCATGTTGTTCTTATTATTGTCAATATGGTTATTATTTAGTAGTAACAATATTGTAATTGTTATTATTGTTACTATATTATTCATTATCAATTGTTGTTGTCGTTGTTGTTGGTTTAAGTTGCCATTGACTATGAATCATTGTAATTGGTATTATAATTGTTACTATTTGTTGTTGTCGTTGTTGTTGGTTTAAGTTGCTCTTGACTAAGTTTATTTCCATAAAAGGAACCCACATGGAACTTGAATACAACAATGATCCATTTGGATTTGATTCAGAATTTGTTTCATTTAATTTCTTACACAGGTCGTCAGAATCATCATGGCCGACGGTACTCTGTCTAACCTGGACATCATCAGGCTCACCAAGGACATTGGCCGAGACGAGTACTACCGACTCGGTGGGGTTCTAGGATTCGGCGAAGACATCCTGGACCATCTTTGGGACCCGGTCCAGAAGGGCAGTGCCTTGAAGGTGGTACTCCTATGGAGGGATGGTCTAGAACCGGAAGTCGACCAAAGAGCCATCCTGGGGGAAAAGCTGTCTCAAGCAGGGCTGGACGATATGTGGGAATAGGGACTTTTAGATTGAGTAAACGAGAACACGACGTACGCCGACTGATCATGCGTGTCAACGTACTCAACTGCCCATGTTGACTACAATTAGAAATCTTTTAGATTGCACTCGACGATATACATGCATGCAGGAAGTAACACTATGAATTACATGACAGACAAAGAAAGAGGACCAAATATACAGTTCCTCATTCTACCCTCAACAATAGGCCATTTTCTTAATGTAACCAAATTTAATGCATAGGTCTTTGTGAAGTGCCTCAATACAAACTATTTCATTCACCTGATAAGAATAATAGTATTTCAATAGTCAGAATGCAACTGCATATATTAAGTGTTGCTAGGTAGGTCAAGCCATAATGTTTGTCCAACGTGGCAACAACTAATGTATGCAGTTAGGATTCTGTCTATTGAAATACTATTATTCTTATCAGGTGAATGAAATAGTTTGTATTGAGGCACTTCACAAAGACCTATGCATTAAATTTGGTTACATTACGAAAATTGCCTATTGCTGTGGTAGAACATCCCTTCACTGCTATTATGTAAAAATGTGTAGAACAGGTGAATATGCACGTGACACTTGTTCTACACATTTTTACATAATAGCAGGGAAGGGATGTTCCTTTGTCTACCTGAGGAACTGTATATTTTATGCGCACGCGGCATATACTAGTACTGTACTAGATTTAGGAAAATCAAGGTTGACGCATTCTCGATCGCCGACTGAGACGACGTGACGCATGCGCAGTGCCTTAAAATGACGTCACACGTTGCAGTCAAAGCTGTAAACGTGCAAATCTAAAAGTCCCTAATATCTCTTGACTGGTAAGACTGATCTTTAACCCGTTGACTACTGAATCCATGTATTACCCTTGGCTTAATACAGGGGCCACCTGGTTCCAGGGGGCGATGGGTTAAGACTTCGGTTGCTTGTATCGCCTTCGTGCACAGTCGCTAATCTAATCGCTAATCTGCAACACGTGCAATTTCGCACAAAAACAATAGCCATCAACTGCCGACAAAATTGCTTTGTGCAACCAAATTGCTTCGCAAATTCAGCAATTTCCCTTCATTAGCTCCATGACAACCATTTAGACACTGACACACATTAATCTTGCACCGGAAACAGTTAGATAATATTAAAGACTTTGGTATATTTATGTAACTATAAATACATTATAGAAATGTAAATGTTAATAACAATGTTTAGTGTATTAGTGTAGTAATTGCGACATAGATTAGTCAACAAATAGCTCCACAAAAAGTATACGTCAATGATACATTAACATTTAATTTGTCATCAAGCATGAGCTAGCTTTATAACAATGTAAGAATAATATGTAAATATATATTTATCAGGCCCATCATGCTTTACAACCCCCCCCCCCCTTCTCTCTTTCTCTATCTCTCTCTATCTGTCTTTCTCTCTCTCTCTCTCTCTCTCTCCCTCTCTCTCTTTCTCTTGCCCTGTGTTTATATGTCCCATCCCTTTTCCCTTTCACCGTGCGTTTCTTCCTTCCCTAAATTAATCCTTTGGTTTTCTATATTTAGTTTGTCTATTCCAACGTCTCTTTCTCACCTTTTTAATTCCTATTCTTTCACCCCCTCTGTCTCTCGCTGTCTCTCTTTCTCTCTATCTTTCTTTTTGTCTTTCTTTCTGTCTCTATTTCTCTTTCTCTCTGCCTCTCTTTCTACCTCTCTTTCTTTATGTCTATCTTTCTCTCTCTCTGTTCTATCCTTTCTCTTTTTCCTCCCTCTCTCTCTCCCTCTCTCGTTTCCCCCTCTCTCTCTCTCTCTCTCTCTCTCGATGTCTTACTATCAGTCATTCCCCTCTACTCCGTACAGGGGCGTACGCAGGGGGGGGGGGGGGTTTGGGGGTTCAAACCCCCCCCCCTTTGGTATTTTTATGTATGTAAACCCCCCTAAAAAAACCTAAACCCCCCCCCCCCCCCTTTGGTTTTTTTTTTATTTATTTTTTATTTTTTATTATTAAAAAAAAAAAAAAAAAAAAAAAAAATAATTATACCCACGGCTAACCTAAATAAGGTGACCTTACCCCCCCCCCCCCCCAACGACAAAAAATGTCAAATTTTGAATTTTCGAGACCCAAAAAAAAAAAAAAAAAAAAAAAAAATTATACCCACGGCTAACCTAAATAAGGTGACCTTACCCCCCCCCCCCCCCCCCCAACGACAAAAAATGTCAAATTTTGAATTTTCGAGACCCAAAAAAAAAAAAATGGGTCCGCTTACCCCCCCCCCCCCCCCCCCCCCCCCCCCCCCCCCCCCCCCCCCCCCCACTGAGCGACTTTTCGGCCGGCGCGATTTTCAAATTTTCGGGAGCAAAATATTTTAAAACCCCCCCCTTGGAAAAATCCTGCGTACGCCCCTGACTCCGTACATAGCATATATCCACTTTTTAACGTAAGACCGAGCATTCTAGAGTTGCGTTATCTTTTTACGTTCAGGTCTACCTGCGGCACCTGTTGCCAGCATGTCAGCTAACTCCACACGTCCAAAAGGGTCCAATGCCCCTGTGCTACCAATGAAACAATCCAAACAGGGGAACAACGGGCTCCACCCATCCGCAGTTACTGAAAGAAGTGATATGATTGCGGAGTCGAGACCGAACGAACACAATGGAAAAGACGATGCCCTCCCCATTCTTCTAGGTATCACCGACGACAGTGATGATTCGGATGGTGAAAACTACATCAATGTGTCTAAAGAAACTCTTCGAAAAAGATCAGCTAGCATTGCTGCGGTTTGTTCAAAGCCCAGATTGCCGTTCCATAACTCTGAAGAAATCAATATCCCAGAGGAACGCCAAAGTTTCTTAATGGAATCCCAACCCATCTTATTACCTTCCAGAGTTAGCGCTGATAGCACTACATGGGATAATGCTGACCCGTTCCAGAGCCAACATGACAGTGGGGATAAGGAAGCGGTCAATCAGTCAGAACCAGTGCAAGAGCATGATCTTCAAAAGTCTTCTACGTTTAACAAGAACTTGTCGATAGCTAACTCGAAATCACATCCTGCAGAGACTTCGAGACCTGTTCACGCCAAACCGAAAATACCTGTCAAACCTTCTCGTGGAGCCATAGAGCCAATGGTGTTACGTCAGCCAGTTGTGAATGAAAAGCCTGATCAACCCGATGACCCGCAGAACAATTCGGAAGCTCTACAAAATACCCCAATCAAGGATGACAAAGCCCGATCAACTTCATCGCAGCCCAACACCACGCTGCTAAATGATGAAGACGTCTCAATGAATGTCCCAAGCACAGACAACACTGACGGACATACGGAAGCAGATATTGCTCCTTTGGTGAGTTCAGATACTATGAAATTACAGGGCAAACTGTCAACATCAGTCAAGGACTCTTATCTACCCCAAACTCCAGTAACCCAAGCGAGTACCATTCAAGACGACCCCAGATCCGAGGTAGGGAACGGACACCAAGAACCCTCTTACGCATCAACAACAGCTAAATTGAATTCCCAGGGACCTCCTGTCGCACCATATCAACCAAGATCACCAGTAGGTTCTGGTATATCCTCTTCTCCGCAAGTTTCGTCTATAAAGCATGTTCCTGTCACGCACCCGTCATCGGTAAGGGCAAACAGCCTGACCCAGCTACCAGGAACTCTGCCTAAATCATTGTCGCAAAAGGGGACGCATCACGCTCAGCCTAAACCTGACATACGTCCTCAACGAGCTGGGACACTTCCAAATACGCCAATGGAAACCACTCTAGATCCCAGTATGAACCCAAAAAGTAAGACATATGTCTTATATTATCATTTCCATTTGTCCGGACCCTTACAAAAATGAATGCAATTGATCCGCATTAAATCGAAGACTCACAATCAATCACAAATTCTCAAAATCCTATCTCATAAATACAGGGCTGACATCGACTCGCGACCAATTTGTATCAATCAGAGCTGTCAATAAGAGGGGAGGGTTTGGGATTTTTTGTTTAGCAAAGAAAGCATAAATGTGCGATTTTTAAAACCGTTAAGCAGAAATGTAAATAATAATACAAATATGATAGTTTGGGTAATAGGTATGGTGCTTATGTGGAGTGGGGGAATACTGCATTACAGTTCATGCAAGAATACACGCCGATTCATTTTAAATATATGTTTTTTTCAAATTAAGATTGTAATTCCTAAGTTTTAAAAGAAACACCCTCTCAACATGTTCAATTCTTTTTAAACTCAACCTCTTACTATTGTTGTTATATTTAGCCTATGTATATATTTTAAAAATCCTTTCCAACAGTTGCGACTAAACGGTATTTGTAGAATGAATAATTGTTTTCTCTTCACATTTGTCTATTTTTAATATTTCGATTCATAAAATGGTACATTTTGTTTAAATATGTACTGTGGATTATCGTTTATAAATTTCACAGACACATTCCAATATTGAAAAAATTAGAAACTAAAGTATGGATAAAGAAGCTTATTAAATTTTAGTTACTATCCTTCCTCAAAAGGCTCGTCGTTCTCAATACAGCAAGGCCTGAGTGAAGACGTTCTTCGAGCATTAGCAGGGGATATAACAACTGGCGACCAGCTCAGGAAAGTTGGGCTTGAACTTGGCTTCAAAGAAGCCGATATCAACGGATTTGAAGCCATGAACCATCGGACAACTGCCCAATCCATGGAAGGTACTTTTGATATGCTGCTAAAATGGAAGTCAACTGTTTCCGGAGAGGACCAGTCATTGCTGTTGAAGCACGCCCTCAGGCGCTCTAATCTCGTGAAAATGGCCGATTCACATCTAAAGGCCACTAAGAGACGAAGAGGTGAGACCACAGTCATCATTTAATCGTGCCGTCTTTCAAAATGGCTTTCTGATGTTTGCGCCCCTTTTTAGGTGGTCTGTCTTTGACAGACTACCTATTGTTTTCGTCAGAATTTTCTTTCTTTATTTATTTATCAGGTGGGCTGTATCTAATACAGACCACCTTATATTTTTGTTAAAATCGCCTTTATTATTTTTTTTATTTATTTATTTATTTTTCTTATTTCGACCCACTTTTTTGTTAGCAAGATAACTTGAAAATGGTTGAATGAAATACCTTGAAATTTGGCACACATATGTATAGGCATATGGAGAAAACACAGTAAGGTTTTCAACCTTGACCTTGACTGATGACGTCATCTAGGCGCCATTTTGTGAAATTTTCTGAAAATAAACTCATGATCATATCTTCATAACCAAAAGGTATTTCTCATTCATATTTATTATGATCAAGGTCAATATCAGTCCAGTCAATTTCAGGTCAAAAAACGCGCGCGTGCGCGTACGTCCGCGCGTCAATGCGCGCGCAAAATTTTTAAATGCTCAAAATCGTCTCAAATTTATTTTGCATACGTTTCAGGTCATTTTAAGCATTTTATAAAAAATCGCGCGTACGAGCATGCGCGCGCGTTTTCGCGCGTAACACCATTAAAAAACATAGAATCGCCATTTTTTTTTCTTTCATGATATTTCTCATATTTTTTCAAAGAATTTGATTCCATGTTTATCTCTTTATGACCATTATTAACAAGATGAGCGTAAATTCAAGATAAATGTCAGTGCGCGCGAGGTCTTTTAATACATAGCATATATGGGCAAAAACATGCCTATACAAAATCCGTTATAGCTCTTTGGAATGCACCGGGATCCTCAATTTTTTTTCATATTAAGATAGAGTATGAGTCGGAAATATGATTCCATGTCTCATTTGGCCATTAAGTGTATCGTGACATCATCACAATGGCCTTGGAACTCAAAATACGAATTTGCATATTATGACGTCAGCATATTTATGTAAAATTGATTGTATCTCTGTAAATATTGATTAATTTTCTTCAAAATTTCGATATGTTGTAGCTAAGACAATTCTCTACAAGCGCAGTAATAACCATTTTTCATTTTGATGACGTCATCACAGTGAAAATTTTGATTAAAGGCCTCATGTCAAAAACTTCATAATTTGCGTGTTATGCCTATAGAAGGTGAATTTAGTTCACGTTATGAATCTACATGATATTGTCTTTTAAGAATTTGTAAGCAGTATGTCGCTCATTTTTGCTCTATTTTGTCTCAAATGTTAGTTGACCAGCCCACCTATACTTGTTCCAAACAAGTATTATATGTCTAGTTTATTTATTTATTCTTTATTTTTATTTCCTACATTTTTTTGTTAACAGGATAACTCAAGATCATTTTGGTCAATTTCGTTCAATTTTACCACAGTCATAGGTCATTGCCATAAGACGTTCCAGTAACCTTTTCAAGGTCATCAAGTCATCGTGACGTCATCCAGGCGCCATTTTGTGAAATCACGTTATCCATCATATCTTCATGATGCATAAGCAAAGGTCATTCATATTCATATCACATATATTTCTGATCAAGGGTCAACAGGTCATGTCATCAAAGGTCACATAAAGGTCACGACGCGCGCGTACGTGCGCGTCAAAATTTTAAAGTGCTCAAAATCACTTAACTATTAAAGGAGAGTACGAATCAGGTCATTTTAAGCATTTCAAATTTTTCCGTCCGTACTTGTCTCCGCGCGCGTTGCGCGCGCTCACAACGCGCGGAAAAGGTCAAATTCCATTTTTTTTACATGATTTAGATTTCTCTTACCGTAAATGACAATTTACATTAATTTCAGTCACTCTTGATCTTTTATAAGGCCGTGAGCGCGCGTCAAAGTTCAAAATCCGCGCGTGCTGCTATGGGAAATATAATGCAAATTTGATCAAAATAATGCTATTTTAAAAATCGAAATAGCTCTTCAGATAGTCAAATGACCCCCAACTTTTATATCATGGTTGGAAAAAGCATGAGTTGGAGATATGATTTCATGTCTCATTTGACCTTCAATTAACTCATGACGTCATCATAATGGCTTCCGAACTCAAAATTTCATTTTGCATATTATGACGTCAGCAGATTTTTGGAAAATTATTTGTATCCCCGTAAATATTGATCAATTTTCATCCAAATTTTGATATGTTCTAGCTGAGACAATTGTCTACAGATGTAGTTGCAACAAATTTTCATTTTGACGAAAGCATCATGGCGTATTTTTGCGATTAAAGGAGGCATGTCAATTTTTTACATTTTGCGTGTATTCTCTATGGGACATGACTTTTTCACAAAACTGGATTCTACATTCCCGTCTTTCACGAGCAATATCTCCGTCGTCTTAGCTTTGTTTTCGCTGAGCATCGAGTATGTTGTAGCTGAGACAATAAGCTATCACAAATGTGCCATTTATTTCTCGATCAGATGCCGGGATCATGCTCATATTTTACTTGCAAAGTGGGATTTGAGAATTTCATTTTCCGTTTACGTGTAATCGCTATGGGAAATGTTTTGGTATATCAATAACGCACTAGACTTCGGACCTCGAGATCCCTGGTTCGAGTCCGGGCGTCTCCAACAATTTTTTTCTTCATTTTTTTTCTTTTTTACTTTTCAATGATCATACAAATTGAAGGCAGACCACCTAAATCGTCCCAATGACGAATTAAATTTCTAGTTTCTTCTTCAACTTTGTTTCCTTCTATCTACCTCTCGCTTTTTCTCTCTCTCGATCTTTTATTCCATTGCTGCTTATGTTGTGAA
Organism: Strongylocentrotus droebachiensis; assembly: GCA_035222895.1. Lineage (NCBI taxonomy): Eukaryota > Metazoa > Echinodermata > Echinoidea > Camarodonta > Strongylocentrotidae > Strongylocentrotus > Strongylocentrotus droebachiensis. Next base: position 450,411 of record JAVYIG010000169.1, on the reverse strand, counting down.
CAAGTATTAAACCTATCAGAAACCCATTTGTATTTGTATTGAAGATTAGTATTAAACTATTAACAATAACCTACCTTAAACAAATGACTGGTTATGTATACTTGATAGGGAAATAAAACAGAGCAGCATATAAAATTGTACTGGAAACATTCAACCGTCTATCTCCCCTATATAATTGTTTCCCCCTCCCTCGAGTCTTTATTACTTTCTTGATTTCTCTCTTTCTCCTTTGTTATCTTTATTCCTGTCCCCCTCTTTCCCATGCACCAATCCAGATATCAGGAGCGTTAAAATAGCAAAGAATTTCACAGTTTCAGACTGCCGCGAAAAACTTGAATTCCACTACAGGCTGGAAACCACCAGTATCCTCAAGAAACTTGAATTCTCGAATTCAGACAACGATCATCCCGTCATAGTTGTCCATCGCATCGTTAAGCGTGGAAAGAACATGTACGTCGAGAAGATTCCTCTATTAGAAGGGTCTGTCAATGAGATTTTGAGGACGAGAAAAAGTGGTACTTTGCCAACCAGGATCGTAATATTTGGCCGTTCTGGATTAGGCAAGAGCACATTAGTGGCTCAGATGGCACAGGAATGGGTTGAACGGGTTCAAGGTTCTCCGCTCCAGGATGTCTCTCTTCTGTTTGTTCTCAAGATGAAGTTCCTCGACAATCATGGTTCTTTGGGACAGGCCATCGTCAACCAACTCCTAAATGAAGTCCGAGGATTGACCGCTCAAGGAATCGACCAACTCATTGAAGACAACCAATCCGAGTGTATGGTGGTGCTTGATGGGTTGGAGGAGTTCAGAGGGGAGGTATCTTCGATGAAGTGTGGTCATGTCATGCGTGTTGTCCAAAACATCCAGCTCTTGAAGTGCCGTGTCATTGTAACGAGTCATCCTCGACTGGAAGACTACTTCAACAAAGAGGACTTGCCAAACGACTTCCTCAAGATCGAGCTTCAAGGGCTTTCCAAGGTACAGTCGACATCGTTCATACGTTCTTTCTTCAAAGATAATGTATTGCATACGGCCAATGAGCTGATGGTGTTCCTAGAAATGCACGATGTAATCAACGAGCTGTTGGCCACGCCTCTTTTCTGCCTCCTTGCGTGTCATCCCTGGGAGTGCAATCTGCTGCAGCTCGTGACGACCGAGTCGGATTTCTATGACAGTGTAAATCGCTTCTTCCTCAAGCATGGCGAGGAACAGGCGTCCACGTCATCCGGGGATACTGACCTTGAAATGATTGTCCAAGGCATAGGAGAGGTCGCCCTCAACGGTCTCCTTGAAGGCTCCAACAAACGTGTCTTTGGACAAAATGAATTCAAAAAGATTCCTGCAACCCTTCAAAAGGCAATTTCGCTCGGCATCATCTGCAAGACAACCCTCAAGAAACGTGACGACACCGGCTTCGAATTCTATCATCACAATGCCCAGGGGCACTGCGTGGCAAAGTATTTGTCGAAAAAAGTGAAGTCGAAGATAGCCAGAGGAAAACATTCTCGCCTGGACAAAGCATTGAAGCAGATGGCAAAGAAAGACCTTGCAGATTTCGGCCGGGTGCTCCGGTTTACAGCTGGCCTAGGCAGCCCTTCCACCGGCTTGCAAGTGATAGAGACAATTCATTCTGATAATAAGGTGCCGCTGGGTGACAAGACTAGGATGATCCTGGACTGCTTGGAAGAGATCCCACAGCTTGACAAACAGACGACGTACGCAGTTGAACGGTGCTTTGCAGGAGGGAATGTCCTGATTAACCTACCAACCATTCACACCACGATCGGTTTCTACAAACTCCCTCCATTCGTAAAAGAAAAGGTGAGTTCTTTTCCCCGCATCTACTCTGTATCACGCATGATTTTAATATGGTTCTTTCACCGGATGAATGTTCCCACTGTCTGCAATACTGGCAAGGACTATTTAACGTTGTAACTGAGTTTAAAGAAGCAATATGGGTTAGTCAGTATCTTTTCGGGTATAACCTTCCGCATATGCTCAAATCCTATGGGGTATGCATCCACATATTCTACAAAACATTTAAGGAAATCATATGGATAACTATTTAAGATGCCTGTATACCATCATGATGTCATTATTGTTGCGATGGACGATAATACAGAGCGAGTAAATGAAACAATTCGAACTTGAAATCGCAGTACAGTTTTTAAAGTACAAGACCGAGTTAATGTTGGCTTTTATATGGGCAATTGCAATAGGTACATTTGGGAAATGTGCACGATGTTTTTTTAAAATCAAATGATAAATGTTTACGTCCCAACATTTGCAACAAACAGGTCCAAATTGTAACCATCCAGAGTTCCTGCATGCCCCCACACATCGCCAAGAGGTTGTCGATGGGTCTGCAAGGATATACAGATCTACTGAAGCTCGAGGTGGCCGATGTACAGAATCCAACCTATCCTGTCATCCTACTCCTGCTCAATAAGCTGTCTCTTCATCTCGCTCCCGAGGGCGCCCTCTCAATTATACCCGACCTCAATCAGAGCATCTTTAATGGAGTAAGAATTTCGAATATTCGTTTTTCTTTATCATCTCACTCCCCCAATCATCTTTATTCTTCTTTTTTTCTCTTTATTCTTCTTCCTCTTTGTCTTCTTCCTCTTCCTCTTCTTCTTCTTCATGTTCTTCCTCCTCTTCTGTTTCCTCCTTTCTTCATTTCCTGTCCATTTGGACTTTTTACGTTTAGTTTAATACACGGACTAGTTCGAGTCAAAGTGTTTCCACACGGCTCAGTTGGAGAATACGCTTTGCCACACATGAAACATCATGCCGTGTTCATGTGAACATGTAACACCATTGTTTATCGACAATAGACTTCTGTTAAAGTTGATACTCTAAGCAAATAAATGTCCCTTAATTTGTTACCTACGGCAAGTATATGTTATTTTTAAGTTTTTCAATTACTAAGTATATCACAAAAAAATTCTGTCTACTCGAAATGCTCAATTGAAATGTTGAAAATATCCGCCTCTCTTTGCATAGAAAATCAGTCACGGCGCTGGTCTACTATTTATGACCTCACGTCCGGGAGAGAGTATATTCACGTACCCGGATGTTCCATAGCAAACGTGTGCAGAGTGATACGATTTTCTGCATATTTTTGTTTCAAAGGCTGAAAAGTCTAATAAATCATAATTCTATGTACAATTCTTTACCTTCCCCTAGTACTTCATAGTATTAATATCAATTCCCCTTTTAAAAATTATGACATATACATGCCAACGACGTGCTGTTAGTCGATATTTTCACCATGTAATTTTTGTTTGGTGTTGAAATCGGCCCAGGCACGGAGTGAACAGTAGCCTGTCTACCCATGCACAGTTCATTTCCATACACTACAGCGATCTCCCGATGGTTTCCTCTTCCTTTTGCCCATGTCTTTCGCCCTTGGCCCTGAAGATCCTTCATCTACCAATTCTGACACCGGTAGTCAGGAGCAAGTCTTTGTTAGTTGTTTTTCTTAGCTGGCAACGTCGCTTTCATTCTCTTGCAATTGCCGATAAACATATACATGTAACTAGCGCACGTACGTTCCATCACAAGCAGGCAGCGCCTAGAGCAGCGGCTTGGTCTTAATTACCTCCCGATTCTGCTCGCTTCACGAACGTTCATGCAAGAGCCGCATCACTCGCCAAAATATTATAGAGGAAGCGCGCTTGCATGATCTCGTTTAAGTTTGATATTTTACCACATAAAATGTTTAACTGGTACTGTATCCTTTTTTGAGGCAGTCACACACATCTATGATAATTACTATCATAGTTCTAGACCTATTCGTTTTTACAAAACTGCTCCTGTACCTTATCTGATGACAATATAATGCATCCGCCTATTCATACGTGCACGATTTAACTTTAATTCCTAAGCAGTAAACTCGTCTTAAATCTCTACCAAATAGGTGAATATGAGGATATAAAAAGAAATCAGCGACTGGAAAATGTTGCTTCGTTATTCTTCATTCAAATGAAAACAGAAAATCCATCAAATATACTCCTTAACAACAACAAATCTAAGCTCTGACAGGATAGCATTTACGTAGGGATATCACTGCCATTCACTCTCACTGAGCCCATGACTCCCGTTCGTGACGTCACGGATAGAGGCCCGATTCTACGTGCACTTCCGGGTTTCAGACTTAGATATTTTGGTAGAGTTTACTCGAATAAATTCATTATTCTAAACTTGTTTTGTCGGGTGGACACCATTTGATGTTATTATGGGGGTTAAAAGCTTTCTATTTATGTAATTATCTCAGTATTTGGGATTGTCTTAGAGTATCAACTTTAAAGAAACGCACAATTTGATTTCGATTTCCAATCATAAATATCTTGATAATCAGACAGGAGATCGGCTTGTAAAATTGATTGGGTTCCTGACTGACCTAAATGTTTATAACTATCATTGCAGCATTAGCTAAATTCAGGATTTTGTTTCAGAATCTGAGACAGAGTTACCCAATCCCTTTGACACGACCAAGTTTCAGTTGTTAATTACTAATATTATATACTGCTTCATACATTTAGCTTCGGCTTGTCGATCTATCGGGCTGCTACCTGTCACCCGAGGTAACTGACGTGCTGTGGACTGCGTTGGCCCGATGCCCGAACATCGAGGCGATGACTGTCAAGAACTCCACGATCCTCAGCCGGGACCTACCGTGCCTCGGGTGCATCGCAGTCCTACAGGCGAACTTCCGGTCCCCGGTCCTTCCGGAGGAGGTGGGTTGGTTGAGCAGCATCCTTGGAGACGCGGAGTACTCGACAGAGGTGAGACTGACCATTGGGGACGGAGAAGATGGAACCATACGACGTGCAGGAGTCGGTGTCCAGGAGCACGTCCTGATGGTGGATGACAGAATTGACCTCACTAACGCAACGGGAAATACCATGAAGGTTCTGAAGTGCTACCAGACTCGTACAGAAGGAAGGTAATGCAGACCAGGGGGATGTTTCACAAATATTCTAAGTCGAACTCAACTCTAAGTTGGAATTATATATTGTGGAGAGCCATTGTAGCTTTATAATGAAATATATTCAAAAGCAAAAGTTGAAGTATTTTAGACTTTTCATGAATTCCACATCAATAACATGAAATCTCCCATGATAATAGAAAATAAGAATGATTTGAATTAACATTGTATGCCTTTCAAAATAACTTTTACAAATATTTTCAAGGATGCTAACGGCTTTCCATCAATGTTAAGTCCAACTTAGGATTTTTGTGTAACACCCCCAGTTAGCTATTCGCCAACATCATGAAAACAAACATTTTACGTGGTATCTATTTTATAGATTTATACTTAATGCTAGAATTCTAAGGAAGTCGGTGGAATGAGTTTAAGATGTACTTATGTGCCATAACTGGATATAAACCACGCTGTATCGATTATTTTGTGGTATCCATTGTTTTGTGATTCCTCTCTCACTCTATTGCTCTGTTGTACTTTTATTATTTTCCTCGTTTATCACTTTTCCGCATATATGTTTCTTTCCAGAAACATTCTTCACCCTTGAAACAATGAATTTTATATTTTTTTGTTTCATTAAAAAGATATCAAGTTTATTTGTTTCACATTTCACACAAAAAGAGTTCACATAATTGACATATTCTGAAATATACTAAAATTGTCACATTATATAATTAATTCTTTGAAAAGACCTCGATATTAATCGTAATGAATAGAAGGTTATACAGAGTGAAATGTGAGGAACCTATTAAAAAGGTCAGCTTGTAGATTATAGGTCCCCATAAATAAAACTAACATTTGGTTGAAGAAGATGAAAACATGTGTTCACATTATTTTAACTCTCGCTACCCTTATCCTTCAAAATAGTCGTTGTTGCTGCTGTTTGTAGTGCTGCTGCTTTTTTGTGGTGCCATTTATGTCCTTCTTTATTTTACGTAACACATGTTAAGACGTACCTTGACACCTTTCTCTTAAATACGTACAGGTCAGGACGTTATGCATCAAGAGAACCCGCTTCACCGATGACCTGATCCGCCCCTTGCTCGACTTTGTCCACTCCTTGATTCGCCTGGAGACGTTCACCACAGAGGACCGCAACATCCCCGAGGAAATCAAACAGCTTCAGGTCTTCAAGGGCACCTTCCAGAGGTAGGTTGAGGGGCACTGCTGTTTAATCAACCAGGGACCCGTTTCACAAAGCATTTTTTTCAATGACAAATTACAAAAATCAGTCACAAATCATAACAAATCAGAAGCAAGGATTTCAGTAGCTTATAACAAAAACTGTCATTTGTCACTGATGATAAGTTTTGTGAAATGGGACTCTGTTTGTCTACTATACATTATTATTCTATCTCCATATGGTCTACAGCCAGTCCTTGTACGATCAACATGGTATAATAATAATTTCGTGTACTTTTCATTTGGTATATTGTCTATTCAGTCTTATTAACAGTTAGTCAAATCCCCAGTTTGTCTTACGCCCATTTCGTCTAACATATATAAGGTCTAATAGTCATTTGGTGATAATTGTTATGTATGATTAAATGAATATTATACCACATGGATAGTAGGAAAAAACGGGCACCAGATAAACTGGGAATTAGACCGAATGAAATAAGACATAATGATGAAAAGGCTTGGTGTAGAACAAATTGGAACATAACAATTCGGTAGTATACGAACTGGTTGTATATCAAACGGCTATAAATCTAGGTGGATACTTTCTATAACAGCACGATAAGTAATGAGGGAACCAATAGTGTTATTCCATTATTCCCCCCCCCCCCACAAAAAAAATATGCACTAGTGTTTTTTGTATACATCTATCGATGTAGACGATACCAAGATCCATTGCGGAGGAACTTTTCTGTAGAATGTTCTTAAAATTTACTCACCACGAGTGTATTAATATATCGTCTGACTATTATAATATTAATGAAATTTGAACAAAATGTTAATATTAATCTATTCTGTTTGAAAAAAAAAGTAGAGGGGTTCACGTCTGATGTCGAAAACTTCCTAATCTTGTACAAATCGTAGTCTTTTTTGGGGTTCATTCGTTTTCGAACTTTAGCCAATCAATCGGATATCTAAGACGAAATTAAATTGCACAAAGATAAATAGGAGTTTAAACAAAGGTTGAAATAGACGGAAAATTTTACAAAGACACCATGGACCAACGATTTCTTTTTGTAGACCCACGAACGAGCTTCCAACCATGGGCCAAGATGGGGTCCTAAAGGGAAGTGTTTTTTCTCCCCTTCGGGAGGAGGAGTTCGAGCGTCTTAGTAGTGCCTTCAGCGGCCCCACCACCATGCAACAGGTGCACATTATCATCGAGCACGACCGAAGATCGGAGACGAACTTCCAGGAGCTGCTGGACATCACTGGGGACAGTATGGAACTCTGCAATGTGTCTTCGGCTACCATCGAGATCATGAAGATGTTCCCGGCGTCCTTCAGACAAAAGGTAATGGCTTAAAGGTACTATGTCCCTTTTGCAGCCAACCTCAAATTCTGTAGAACTTTGCAGGAATTATGAATATGTCATGTATGACCTATCTGTGAAATTTAAACGTTAGCAGTGTCCTAATATTCAAATTATGCAAGGAAACCTGTTTACCTGCTATAATTCACTGTCAGACAATATTGAGTGACTGACTGGCTTTTTTCTTCTTTGGTAATAACATACATAACATGAGCTGTAAAGGGTACATGAACATGTCTACATCAATAACCCACTTCTTGTGATGGCCAAAATTAAACTGATTGAATCTTTGCGCAGCATAAAACGTATGACCATTCGGTACAATGGTCTGAAAATCAAGACTATTACTTATTGGCTCTATAGCTCTTAAGTCGATTTGACAACTATTAGTCGTTATTTTCCCACTTGAAGACATTTTGAAGCCCCACCTTTTTTAGGAAAGTTCTAAATTAGTATTATCTTTCAAATGCCGTTGGAATTTAACCTTTTCATTTGTTGGCCTGCAAATGGGACATAGTACCTTTAAGTAATGAACTGATGTTGATATGATCATCAACAACAATTTTGTCTCTTGATAATACGGAGTTGAGCATAAACTAGTATGGAACTCTGCAATGTGTATTCGGCCACCATCGAGAACATGAAGATGTTCCTGGAATCTTTGAGACAAAAGGTAGGTGAACAGTCCTGTCGACTTACGTAAGGAACTGATGTTAATATGACCATCAATTTTGATAATACGGAGCCCGGCATTAACAGCTTAAAGCAACATAAACGAAAGCGGAATTTAAGTATCGTGTGAGATAATTTCGATGCTCAGCTCTTCCTATGAAAACTGTGTTGTGGCATAGTATGAAATTTTGTAATAAAAACATCATTTTGTTTTGTCTTTAAAGATGCACTCTGCACGCATCAAGAACTGCAATCTGACCGATGATCTTTCACAGCAGCTATCGGAGACACTTCAGTCAATGGATGAACTGGAGATGTGCTTATCTGAGAATAGGTCAGTTTATGCAGATAATAATAACACTAATGATAATAGCAGTAACAATACTTATGGATTCTTCCTTAGTCTGCCCAAATTGATACTCGTACGCTATACATTAACCCGATTTACATTGTTGCCCCGAATGCACTTTTTGTCAATGAATGAATTCCTTTCAGGTACCCATTTACCTCACCTGGGTCGAATGTGATAATGCAAATGTAGAGTACTGTCTTGGCAAAGGACAAAAGGGCCACGGTGAGACCTGAAACACGGACCATGGAATCCATATTCCGGTGACGTGTTCACCACACCGGCTTACCTCCACAATGAATGACTATTTCCAGAAAATGTTATCTGATTCCAATGACCGGGGTAATAGTATATTTGTAAAGCGCTTTAGACATTTGTATTAGGCGCTATATAAAAGCTAAATATTATTATTATGTTTATATTTATATTTCCTATTTTCATGTGTCAACAATTCGATGTACTTGAATAAACAATTGATAGAAACAAAAACATTATCAGGAATCCTTAAATGATAATGTGTTAACTTCATTGTCAATACATATGTTTAGCTCTTCGCACACATTCATATGTGTGGAACACAGTGAAGCTTCTGTGCAGTACTTCGTATTTATCTATAGGAGTTTCCTTAAACATCTGTCACGTTATGCTACCCTACCCACGATAAAGTGAAGATTATCCACTCTTCAGTGCATAATCGTAATTGAATCATGTGACCGTGGTAATGATATTTCAAGCAAAAAGGTATGTTATGTTTTATCTGGTAGGGAGCAACAAGAAACATCCATATAATATATTAGTATTTCTTACTCAAAGGGCACATACTGGTATATTTACAAAGTATCGCAATAATGTTTCCATAATGTAACATTCGTTTACACAATATAAAGAGAAATCTAGCACACCTTTTGTAAGTCATGATGAATATAATGAAGCTCAATTACTTCATTCCTAGTGTCCTTGGTCAGAAAGCCCTTCATCTAAAGACTGTCACCGTACTCGACCTTGGTCGCTTCTCCTCGACCTGCTACGATTGGGAGTGGCTTGACAGCGCGGAGCTGCTCGAGGAACTGCACCTTACCTTCGCCTCCTCACTACCCGCCACGCCCACAACGCCCACCACGCCCACATCACCATCCACCCCAAAAGGTGCGACGGCCACACCCTTCCCTGCGATTAGTCCGATCTACGAAGACATCCCGGAGATGGGGGATCCTTCAGCCGCCGAGAGTGTATCGGGAGAGGAGGACTTCTATCTGCAGTTCTCCTTCGGCAGGCTGGTGATGACAAGGATGTCTTCCTGCAGCTTGTCTGTGATGTTGCATCTGCCTAAACGTCTGAAAGATGAGGTAATTGTACAACCCTGGGCCCTGTTTCATGAAACTTGATACCACTAACAAGTTACAAGCTACTGTTATAAGCTACTGATATCATGGCATCTGATTGGCTAAGAGCAAATTTGTCATAGAAATTTGGCATTTGTTATAGATATAATTGTTCATGAAACGTGGTCTAGGTTGCGTACACGTAACGAAAAGTCAACAGAGTGCTATGAAACTACACACGTGTATGGGAAAACGCGGGGCTACAAAAGTGTATGTCATGAAAAGTGATCTTTAAAGATGAAGTTGAGTTCTGGTCATGCGATTGCATTGTGAAAGAAACGGTGTGGAATCGACCAGAAAAGGTTGATCATCTAGCATATGAGAATTTGTGTGTATTGCAAGGTTCTGCAATCATCAAAATGATAGGAAATTGGCCAAGTCTTGGTAAAGTTACAAACACTGTACACAGAAAGATGTATATGGGACTACACGAACACGTGGCGTAAAAAACCTACCCCCCTAGTTTTACGATGTACATGACATATTTAGAATATGAAGGCATTTGAAGAGCCATGCTTTTCAGGGAACATGTCTTATCTGATGTTCTTCCACACTTGCATAATAAGAATGATAACGCTCACAAATTATTGTTCACCTCTTCCCAGAACTCGACCTTCTCTTTAACTTTTAATCATCAGGCCTGTTTGTTGACTAATCTTGGGAGAAAATTTCGAATCCCTCCCTTTATTTGATACGTGTCCATTGTTATTTTCATGTGGGAAAATAAGAAGAAGAAAAAAAAGCGCTATTCAAGAAAGAACTTTTATTATTATTAAACTAAATCTTCTTTTGAATTTGAGTGTATCTGTTTGCACACGCCCGAATCACGGGTTTAGTGTTTATATAATATCTCTCTCTCTCTCTCTCTCTTGTACTACGTTACCAGTTGCGTCATGTACGGATCCGTTCAACCAAGCTGACTGTTGACGTACTAGACCGCCTCGCCGATGTTCGCCTATCTTTCAAGCACCTCGCACCACTGTCTCTGCAGGCACTGTACCGCAGACCTGTCAAGTACGGGTGCATACTTCAACCAGGCGCGTTAAAGCCCGTCGTAGGTCAGTGGGACTGAACGAACAAAAACCAGGCAGGGTGCATACTTCAACCAGGCGTGTTAAAGCCCGTCGTGGGACAGTGGGACTGAACGAACATAAACCAGGCAGGGTGCATACTTTAACCAGGCGCGTTAAAGCCCGTCGTGGGACAGTGGGACTGAACGAACATAAACCAGGCAGGGTGCATACTTCAACCAGGCGCGTTAAAGCCCGTTGTAGGACAGTGTGTAGCTGAACGCACATAAACCAGGTAGGGTGCATACTTCAACCAGGCGCGTTAAAGCTCGTCGTAGGACAGTGGGGCTGAACGCAAAGAGAAACCAGGCACATCGCATTTAATCTCCAATCTACATTATTTAAGGATGACCCGACACGTTCCACCTGCGATATTTTTGTCCTGGCATTTATTTCGTAAACGATTGATGGTCAGGGTTTGATTTGCATTTGGGATTTTAACTTTAAGTTATGTAAGAACCAGGGCCAGGAACAGGTGTAATCTGGTCCACAGATGGTTCGTGTTCCCAATTCTGTCAGTAGGAATTTTACCGAGGAGCAATTGTTGTTGAAGCCTGTGTCGAACACCCGAGTCTATACACTGTATATTTTACTTTGTGAGAATATTAAACCACATTCGTATGCATTATTGCCAAAGTAAATTGTACATAATTCAGCCATTTTGGCTGCGAAGTGCAATTATAATAAAACCTTTTCAATCAATCCAAAAAAGTCTATGTTTCCATAGAAACTTAGAAACCATTTTGGTATGTTTAAGATTGTATTAAGGTTCTGTACGATAGTTACAACTCCAAAATGATTAAATTCAATTCAAAGTAACTCAAATTGCATTTAAAAGTCTAAATTCAATTTGTAACTGATTTGCTTTAACAGTATCATAAGTTTTATATATATATTTATGAAAGAAGTTTATGCATAATTATGTATAATTATATGACTATATAATGCAGAGGTTTCTTTCATATACATTCAAATGAACGAAATTGTATGACACAAGCAATAATGTATGATGTAGACTTATATGCAGTTTCGCCAGATTTCACGCAACCCTAGCTGGGAATTTCGTTTGTGGACAACTTGGAGGAAAGAAGAAGAAATTCCAAATGAATGCAGTGTAAATATGTCAGATTACAAACCATAATGCTGCGACATGGGTCAATTGTATACATGTATTGTCAAAGGTTGTATTAGCTGTTATATATAATCCTCATCGAATAGCATCATTAGGAATGCTGTTACTACACAGATTTGTTTCATTATTCAGTACTCTCGAAAGTCGATTAACTTTAATTGTGTAGACTTAAACTGTATGGTGTATATGATTACATGTATCTTACTCATTCTTAAAGGTGATGGTTTTCAAGTTATTTACTTTCTATGACTTTATACATTTGATTTGCTATTAGGTCTTTTTTGTATATGCTGAGCTTTAAATAGTGCATTATCCATGAGTTTAAAGGTAAAGACCAGTAATGGTCATGCGATTGCATTGTGAAAAAAACGTTGTGGAATCGATCAGAAAAGGTCGATCATCTAGCATCTAGCATCTGCAAGGTTCTGGAATCATCAAAATGATAAGAAATTTGGCTCATTCTTCGTAAAGTTACAAGCACTATACACAGAAAGATGTATATGGGACTACCCTATCTCTCTCACCAGACCATGAGAGAAATAAATTTACCAAATATATGAATTAGTAGGCGGTTTCCCGGCAAATTTTTTATCATCATGTATTAGTCAAAACATATTCTTTCACATGACTGGTAATGAGAGCTTCCATTTCATTTTTTGAAATTGGGGCGTTGCCAATACTGGTCTTTACCTTTAAGGTTTTACAAATGTTGTGTTAAAGCGAAAAGCCTTGATATTTTCGGAATAGGGTAGGGTTTGCTCCTGCGAAAAAAAGAGGTTTTCTTTGAAATTTTCTTCTTTATCACTTGATCATTGTTTTCTTTATAAAAGTGTATGTACACAAACATACACTAATCCCTCTCAGTCTTTCAATTTGATCAAAATGACTAGTCATTTCATACTATATTTTGTTTTTCCAAAGATGTTTGTTCTCATGTTTTTCGACAGGCTTATTATTTGAAATTATTCTATATTTTGTGTATATATTTCTCCAGCATTGATTTGTATCTGCATCGCATCCGTATGGTCTACTTAGTGTCGTATACCCCATTTACACCAACGAGACCGACAACAAAATGTATATTCGTACATTGTCTTAATGACTCTTAACAATTACATGTATGCAATTTATATTTTTTGATGTACAAGCATTTTGCAACTTCCTTCTTTACCTCTTTTTTTTCATGTTTCTCCTCTCCGTTCTTCTGACTTCATGTTATATTCTGTTTTCTTATTTTTGCTGCCCAAGCAATATTATCGTATTAACTATATATATTTCAATATTGACAAATCAATTGTAACTGTATATTATGTTTGAAATATGCAATGAGTCTTTTAATCGTACACATGACCAATTCAGCCATTGGCCTGCCACACATGTTTGTAATAAACCTTGGATTGAATTGAATTGAAATGTCTACATTGCCTCCAATGGTGAAGTATCTGTCTGTTGTGAGCTGGTGTGGAGTCGGTTTTGCGATGTGACCGAGGTATTACTGTTTAGTCACAGAACCAACAATGATTGAGGGGCACATAACTCAATATTCCAGTCTTGCAACTCTTAATATTATTAAAACTGATTTTGAACAAGGACATACTGCGCCCTCTGTTGAATCAAATATAATAATTCCAGATACATTAGACTTGATATAGTTCACAATTCACCTGCAACAAAAGAAAGAATTTTATTTTTATATTATTATACAAAACTATTTAAATAATTTTATTTTCGGTGCTCTTTTATACATTTTTGATATTCTCCGTATAATCTTCCAAGAATTTGTAACGAAACTCATTACACTGAATAATAAGGCGCTAATATTTACGTTGTTTAAATTGCCTAATTGTCTAATTGTTATAATGTACCGAGGAGAAAAATGCCGTGTGATCAGCCATGCTAATACTTATGTTTTACAATTTTATTGAGAAACTTTCTTGAAAGACAACACGTTACCCTAAGGTGATTTTGGTTTTGTTGTTAGTAGGATAGCCTGATGGATAATTTAAAACTTTATATTTTTACTTCTGTTTCAAAATGTTTTTCTATGCTTTAAACAAAATGATTTCGGAGATACTGCAAATATTTTCAATAAATAAACCAAACAGGGAATATTATCTTGTATCCATTTGTGTATTTGAATGACTATTATTATTAGTTTTTAGTATTATTACTTGTATTACTATTTGTATTATTATAACCATTATTAGTAGCAGTAGTTGTTGCAGTAGTATCACAACTAACAGTCTTGGTATTGTTATTGATATATTTGTATTAACTTAATAGAACAAGAGAGAGAGAGAGAGAAAGAGAGAAAAATAAAGAAAGAAAAAAGTATAGAAAGAGAACAAGAAGACAAAAACAAGAGATAAAGAGAGAAGAGAAAAGGAGAGAAAGGAGGGAGAAAAGGGGATTTTTGTTCCCCCGCAAATGATTTTCTCTTATATTAGCAGTATCAATGACCCCACGAAGCGCTCTCGACCAATCCATGACCAAGAAAACTTCTATGATGGATATAATAATTGTTATCTGCATTCCTTGATAGCATGTAAACAACATGTGATGTGTCGCCGTCAGTTTAAACAATTAGATCATATTCTTGCTGAGCGACAGATAACCCTGACCAAGTTACAGGAAAATCCATGAAAATCTGAACAAACAAATGTCAGCTAGAACATCCTTCGTATGATAAGTTGGAAATATAAGTTCTAAATTAGAGTGTTAATTTTTGCCATGCTGATACATTTTTATTTTAATGTCTGGTCTTATAAGAAGCTCTCTGTTTTCTTCTTTGTCTCAACTGACGATAGTTTCTCATGTTAAAGCTTGTCTCTTAATTTGTTGTTTATCAGCATAAATAATTACTATTACACGATAAATTTATAATCACGATGTATACGGTACAAGCCAGCCCCATCAGGGTCATGGTGGTATTAAATGTAAAGATGTAAATTTTCACGTATCGTGCTGTGACGTTAATGTGCTGATTATGAAAAAGTGTTAAATTATGTGTGAACAAATACATCAAATACTTTACCTTATGTTGTTTTTCTTGGTGTTGATGTTTTAACTCATCATCCAATTCTATTATGTTCTCAGATGACGAATGTTGCTATAATTGTTACATTTAAACACATTGTGGTCTTTTTGAAAACGTGGACAATAAAGAGATTTTTCAGGGTACTTGACATGAAAAGTGTGCTCCAGTGTTGATTAGAAAATTCCATGTGAGCATTCTTATATCATTTGGAAGAATATTGTGATAGAAATGTCCTAGTGCCCTCTATGTAATAAATGACGAGAGTGCTGTACAGTTTGAATCCAAGTCCATGCCACACGTGTGTGTAGTCCTTAATAACCGTGTCTATGTGTACGCTTCTGATTTTTTGCCAATCTGGGTCTTTTTTTTATACTATGAATATGAATAATCTCACATGTTATATCAAAACCCCGAGTCAACATAGGCAGTTTATTTCACAGTGCAATATCATTACAAAAACTTAACTTTGTCTCAAAAATGTTAGTAGTATAGAAATAAACACATATATTCTTATAGTATATCGTAATATATTATATATTTGTTATAGTTGTATGTCTCAACATTATCCCAATGATAGAAAGAGAGAATGATGTCCGTCCTGGTAAAACAACAAATTAATAATACTGCCTATTAACTTTGTGGGGACACATTCTCTTTCCATTTAAAATATAATCCAAATAACCCGAGAAAGGTAATGAAAGAAAGTCTCAACCTTACGGATACGGAAGCGAAATTAAGAACATAAATGAATTTACTTATCTTTTTTTACTTTCAATTAAAAAGTACATTCCAATAGCTATGTACCGCATAAAATATTTCGCAGAAATAAAGTAAAGTAAATGTCGGTTATATCTTAAGTAATATGTAATACTTACGATAAATTGGCATCTAATTATAACGTCATAAATAACAGTTAATAAGTGCTTCAAACACGAATGAGCACATCAAAATTAAATATCAATAACGAGCATCAAACACATATAATTTACATAAATAGTAGATTGAATGTGATTTGGCCTAGGGATCAAACCGTTTAAAGGGCCCATGACATCGAAATACAAGTGTATTCCGGTTGGTGTGCAGTCCTGCATACATCTCATATTATGATATGTAAACTTCTGAAAAACCTCCAGATTCCATTCCCCTTGTGACATCAGTAGTATAGGTGTACGTATAGCGTCATACTAATCCTTATTGTTTACAAACAATAGAAATATGAATTATGATATGATCCTATTGTTTACAAACAATGGAATATGAATTATGGAAATATGGATCAATAATTATGAAAATATGAAATATGAAATATGGATTAAAATATGAAATATGGATTAAAATATGAAGTATGAATTATGGATTAACGGATAATAAATTATGAAATGGATTAAAAGCTTGATAACAATAGAATATGAAGGAAAGAGGATTAAAGAAATGAAAGACAAAGGAGGGATTACCTCGCTATGGAATTATCAACGATGGATTATAAATGTATGGATGATATAGGAAGGGATTATAACGCGAGGGATTAATCCCGAAGGGATTATACACGTATGAAAGAGTTTTGATAAGATGATCCTTAAAAACAATAGGGGGATTATAAACAATGACGTAGTTCTTGAAGAAAAACAAATGACGTCATTGGTACCACGGTTCAAATGACGTCATGGTGTTGCACAACGACCAAATGACGTCATCCATGCGACACGCCTCGACAAGACCATGAATTTGGCCAAGTACGAAACAAGAAATTTCATGTATAATCCTTAAACAAGAGAAAAGTAATGAACAAAAGGAAAGAGGTACAAAGACGAACCCGTTCACGGGTGACGTGAATACGTTAAAAATAGATTCTGGTGGTATAAAGGTGAAGGGCAAGACGCTGTCTATATTCATTATCAAACTCCTCCGTAGAAAACGAACCCACGTTTAAAGATGCCCGAATCTCCAAACGAATGGTGCAGAGACATGGAGACGACCGTGGAGAAAGTGGAACTTCTGATGCTGACAGAATATCTCATGATAGTGGAAACCCAATGGAGTATCAAGAACCAGGCAGACAATATATCCAGCCTTCTACCACCAGCCGACCCTCATTGCCTGGTTCATCACACAGTCAATTACCTCGATCCTCAGAAGGTGGAGCGATTTTACCCTCACGTTGCCAGGGTGCTATGGTTGAAACCCAATCAGGTAGACTGCAGACTCTACATGGCACATCTACAATTCATCCTCAAAGGGGAGACGGAGGCGGAATTGGAGGCGAGACGCAGAAACATTGCGCGTCATCTGGAGGGGATCGAAGCAGCGGTAGAGATTGTTTACCGTGCCATGGACGTGGACAGGGGGTTCCCACCGATGCCATGTCCCTAACTCTAGTAGCAAAGATTGTACGGGAGCTATGTCCAGAGATTACAGCGAGAGGGGTCACGACATTGACCAGCCTATGTCAGAGAATAATACATCACGATGACTTTCAACAAGTCTCTATCATCTATCGAAGGTTTGGAAGAAAAAGATCATCCTCATCTATGGACCAGAGCTGTGGTATTATTGTGTTACTTTGACAGCGTCTACAAAATGGCGGTCGTTTCGACGGGGAAGAAGGAAGAACTTTTCACATACTTTGTAAAGGCGATGGCGGAATACAATATTCCATGGCTAGTTGCGAGACCAAGATCGTTGATTGGACTTCTTCCATGGCTGTTTTCACCCACGGCGTTGAACCGGCTTGTATTCTTGTGTAACATGGATGTAAATAGAATTTTTCATTAAATGTATGTTTTTTGATACACGCGGAATATAAAATGAATGTAATAAAAATTGGAATTGAAATAGCTCGTCTCGTTGTTGTATATATGCATTTTTTCAACATAGATGGCGGTGTTCAAGTGTGCGTATGCTTATGTGTAGATGTTTGAGAGAGAAAGAGAGAGAGAGAGAGAGAGAGATATATATAACGTCGTTTCCGAGAAGGGAACATTCATTGAGTATAGTAGCTTATACAGCGTGAAGATCGAGAGAACATGAAAGGATTGGAGAGAGTTTTGAGAGATATTTATTCCAACCCGGAACATCGTGCAAGTTTTGGAAGTGTGCAAAAACTATGGCAGGCTGCGAAACAAAACGGTTTTCCCAATGTGAGGTTACATCGTGTGAAATCATGGTTAGAGAAACAAGATGCATATACATTGCATGCCCCCGTGAGAAAAAAGTTCAAAACCAATAGAGTACGAGTGCGTGGTATGGATGAGATATGGGAGTCTGATTCGATCGACGTACAGAATTTGGGCAAATTCAACCGTGGCTACAGATATATACTGACATGCATCGACGTGTTGTCTAAATTTGCATGGGCCATTCCTCTCAAGACGAAGACGTCACATATGGCTCCGTTTAGTCTCATTTCACGACGCCCCCTATCGTCAGAGCATGGTCAGCGTCAGCAGCCTAACATGTTAGCCTATGGACGTTTTTTTTTTAAATCGTTAAAAATTCATTTTTTGTTTAAACGAAAAGCACATCCACCCCGACGTACGTTATCACTAGCTCTTTCATTTGAGCCCTCATGTCTCATTGACTTTTGAAAGTTCACCCACCGTAATTTTTCAAAATAGGTTGGAAGCTCGCCATTGCCTATAATACACATGTGAAACAAGTCTAACTTTGGACTCAGTTTACCAAGCGATTTGAAGATTATAGGTCGAGCACACGAAACATAAAACGCATGAATTATCATAGATCACTTCTGCCTATTTCATTTTGTCCATTTCATCCAACCCCCCACCGTAATTTTTCCATTTAGAAAAAGCAAACATTTTGCCGAGTTTAGCAAAAACATGAATATTCATGAACGGTCAGACAATACAGCCTTTTAGTACGTAACGTATAGTGAATGGGAATGTGCGATGATTCGTTCAGGAGGTAGAGGTCAGTGGTTTGTGCTGGCAATGTTCACGCGAGCGAAAATGAGACAATCGGAGCAATATGAACGATGTTATTGGGGCTTTTAAGCAGATACTCGATGAAGGGCGCCGTCCTATCATGTTGCATACGGATAAAGGGAGTGAATTAATGAATAGAAAGTTTCAAACATTTCTCAAAGACAGAGACATTCAATTTTTCAACACGGAGAACACTGTGAAATGTGCGGTGGCTGAGAGATTCAACCGCACTGTCATGTCGAAGGTCTGGCGCTATTTTACGTTTAACAATACGTACAAATACATAGATGTTTTGACGAGGATAATGCAAGGGTATAACGGTACCGCCCATTCCAGCATCCGTATGAAACCTCAAGAGGTTACCATTGAAAATCAAAAGAGGGCGATGGAAGCACTGTATGGGGAGAGAAAAAAGGGAAAGTCGAAAAAAACTACAAGGTTTAAATTTGTTACGGGGGATCGGGTTCGCATCAGTAAATCAAAAATGCGTTTTGAAAAGGGTTACGAAACAAATTGGTCGGAAGAGGTATTCACGGTGAGTGCACGGGTGAAAAGAAAATTACCCGTATACAAGATACAAGATTATAACGGTGAACAGTTACGCGGTACATTTTACGAGAAAGAACTTCAACGTGTTGTGAAGACGGTGGACACGTCTTACACTATCGAGAAAGTATTACGTAATCGTATTTATAAGGGAAAGAAACAATACCTGGTAAGGTGGAAGGGTTATGGCAAAGAATTTGATAGCTGGGTAGACAGGGTTGAAAACCGTTAAATGACGGTACACTTTTGAAAACGACCTCATTTTGCTATCCGGAAAAGTCTGAAGCGGTTGATATACCATGGGGTCTCATTTCTACATGACACTGCCTAGCAACAGTAGTATGCAATATTACCCTAATAACAAGACGTGTAAGTTTACGACAAAACTGCATACTCCCCTCTCTCTGAACGGCGATTACGAGGTCGCGTTGGTTGACATTCAATTTCAATGTACATGGTATAATGTACGAGAAATCAACAATAGTATAACCGTATTTAACAAAAACACAGAAGATGGTGTACCGTTGGTACGAAATGTTACTCTACCGACGGGATACTATTATACGGGGGAAGAGTTGATAACCATGATCAATGCATCGGTAGACCAAGACTGGCGTCAAAGAGTTGGACTGTTTTACAAAAAATCATCGAGAAAGGTTTACGTTCAACTAAGAGCTGACACGGGGCTGCTGATACCGTGCAATTTGGCCAGGATGCTTGGATTTGACAGGGAATGTCATCTGTAAGAATCCACGGAGAGCCCTATGCCCGTGGATCCTCACATGGAATTCCATACTTTTTATATGTATTCAGATATTGTACAATATCAGAATGTAGGGGAAGTATCCGTGCCTTTATTACGTACAATAGCAACCAAAGCTAGAAAAGACCAGTACAATAGCGTCACCACATACAACACCCCTCATTACGTGCCGCTGAAACTGTATAACTTTGAAACTATCGATATTATATTAACCACCGAATCTGGAGAAGTGGTTCCATTTGAACGTGGAAAGTTGATCGTGAAGCTACATTTCCGTGAACGCTCCCCTAGTTTATAAGAAATTCAACCTTCATAAGCCATGAAATACAATTACCGAAACCCGAGTAACCTTTTTAGGCTGACGAATGCGTATTCACCCACTATCAGGAATCAGAGGGGTGGGACATTACCCGTTTTCCGCGGAGCACCTATTCAACGCGGTCACGGTCTAGGGAGTTTGGTGAGAGGACTTTTTCGATCTGCGGCGCCTCTCCTAAAAAAAAAGGCGCTATGGCTCTGGGGAAGGAGGCGATGGAAACGGGGTTTAATATCGCCAAGGACGTGAGCGCTGGACAATCGATAAAATCTGCGGCAAAAAGAAACGTGAAAAAGCGGGTAAACGTCTGGCCACCAAAACTGTCAAGAGGATTAAAAACAAGATGACATCGGCACGCAATAAAGGGGGAGGAGCGAGTCTATTGCTGGTGAGAAAGGTTAAAAGATAAGGGCAAAAACGTAAACGCATCATTCACACCCCGTCATCCCGTGGTAAAAGAGCTCGCTCGTCAGATATCTTCGACTAACTGTGTTCCGAAATTACTCCTAGTATACCATCATGTCTCTCCTACACGATAAAAGCGACGTGTGCTGTAAATCTGAATTGGATCTGTTTACCCTTCCCTTTACACAGATGAGTATCTTAAAAGGACCCTGGGTGGAATACCACCCCGTGAGCAATATCACGGATTCAGCCCCTATTGAGTTCAATGTAGCCGGCACGGCTGAGGAATACGTCGATCTATCGCAAACCATGTTAGCGGTGACTGCGAAAATCACGAACCCCGACAATACAAACCTTGCACAAGAGGCTCCCGTTGGACCCGTCAACCTCTTTCTCCCGTCGCTTTTCAGTCAAGTCGATGTCATGTTGAACGAGAAACTCGTGTCTCAACCTTCAAATACTTATCCCTACCGGGCAATGCTTGAAAGCATAATGCATTATGGGAAGGAAACAAAAGATTCTCAACTCACGCAACAACTCTATTATAAAGATGCAGCGGGGAAAATGAACCTTCTAAACCCTCTCTTAGCCGGAGAAAATGTCAACGAGGGATTGAAAAAAAGACATGAATTTATCGTCGACAGTAAAGTACTTTCCATGCTCGGGCCTATATACGGCGATCTTTTCTTTCAAGAAAGACTGCTTCTTCCGGGGGTGGATCTAAAACTCAAACTGAACCGTAGCAAAGATGCCTTCTGTCTACTTTCCTCAAATGCCGAAGGAAATTACAAAGTCAATATTTTATCTGCTGCCCTCTATGTTAGGAGGGTGAAAACGAACCCGTCCGTCATGTTAAACCATGCTAAGATGTTGGAGAAAGCGAATGCCAAATACCCCCTTAATAAAGTAGATGTGCGGTCATTCACGATTCCCGCTGGAAACATGTCTTTTAATAAAGACAATCTCTTCCTAGGACATCTCCCTAACCGTATCGACGTAGGATTTGTGGATAATGACGCCTACAATGGAACGTACGGGAAGAATCCATAAAACTTTAAAAATCTACTGTTGAATTACGTCGGTGTGACCGTGGACGGTGAAAGCGTCCCTATGAAACCCCTACGCCCCAATTTTCGAGAGGGTCCTGGCCAGGACTTCATTCACGCGTACAACTCTTTGTTCATGGGTTCCAACCGTCTTTTTCAGGACAAGGGCATCGATATAAATAGAGAGGAGTATGCACGGGGGTACACACTCTTTGCATTTGACCTTACACCTGATCTGTCGGATGGCTGTCATCTTAATCTCGTCAAACAGGGAAACCTACGCTTAGAGCTGCAGTTTGACAATCCCCTCCCGAACACTGTAAATTGCCTCGTCTATTCGGAATCACAGGGACTGATTCAAATCGACAGAAGTAGGAACGTTGTCTACGACTACCAGGGATAACGGGCGAGGTATTAACTTTTAACCACCATGGATACCTCCCAGATCGACTACGTTTTAAAACAGCATCCCTCTATAAGAACCTATTACGGAGGAACCTATCCATCGGACGCTCTACCACGTGATATTGGTTTGGACAAGCAATGCTTCGTCGTGAACGTGGACCCTAGCAGTCAACCCGGATCTCACTGGGTAGCTTTTTATTTTGAAGGGGGTAAAGGGGGAATTCCTTGACTCTTATGGAAATGAACCCTCGTTTTACAGTAAAAGATTTACCACGTTTCTTCAAAGAAATAGCGTGTCGTGGATTTATAATAGCAAGAGAGTGCAGGGAACGCTTTCTACCGTGTGTGGACAATATTGTATATTTTATAACCTCAAACGGTGTCAGGGTTATAAATTGACCCCTATAGTGAGTGCCTTTGGTAATGATTTTAATAAAAATGATAGCAAGATAAATAACTGGTTTAATCGCCGTTACGGTTCCTCATTTCCAGTGCACGATGTATCATTCGTTCTCAGACAAGTTGCAAAAAGTTTATCCATCTAACATTTATAGATTTGGTTGACGTGAATTTAGTTAGAATTGTGATAAAAGGGAAGGCTATTTGTAGGGGTGTTTGTATTCCTCTTCTCTCCCTCTTTTCTCATATCACGCGTATTTCTATCTCACACCTCCTTCAATTGTACATTCACGCATCTTCTTTCACTCTTAAGTCCTCGTACAAGCTCTCTTTCTCTCCTCTTATTTTACTATTTTCTTTTCTAGCATGTCTTTTATTCACGCTTCAATCGTTTCTAAGTTATATACTATACAATGTACACCGTTGTAATGAAAAGATGTATACAAAATTCAATGATTCAATGATGTTTAATGCATGAATACATGACGAATATTGTTCAACCATGAAACAAGTGTACAAACTGGTGGATTTATTTACACAGTGTCTATGTAAGCGGAAAGAGAGACAGAGAGAGAAATAGAGAGAGAGAGAGAGAGAGAATGAGAGGAAAGGGATAATGATTGAATGACACTCTCGTTAAAATACACGCTACATACTACAACTAAAATTATATACAAGTTTTGAAACCAGGTAAACGTGATGACTGTGAATATAACAGCCAAAGAAACCCCACACCATTATCTATAAACATAACAATTTACACAAAACATTTATAAGTTGAAGATATAAGTGAAATGGAAAATAAAGATTTCATTCTTGAAAAAGATTCAAGCCTGGTTTAGATTTGTTCATATCTTCGGTTTGTTCATCTCGTCGATGTGAAAAATAGTTGAAAAAAAGTGAATTGACTATGAAAAAATAAAAATAATACAGTAGACATTTTGAATCGAAGTAAACGTGATGACGACACTGAATATAAAAACCAAAGAAACCCCACACCGTAAACTATGAACGTAACAACACTCTCGTTAAAATACAAACTACATACTAAAAGAAAAACAAAATATATACAGAGTTTTTCGAACACCTATTACGTTAAAAAAAAACAGTTTTGAAACGAGGTTAACGTGATGACGACGTTAAAGATACAATACCAACTAAACCTCCTACTGAAATATAGGTACATAACAATACAAAATTAAAATTATTTTAACAAAAATACATTCGTAAAGCTAAGATTTAAACACACGGGTAATGAATATATCATTCTTGAAAAGATTCAAGCCTGGTTTCGATTCGTTCATTTCTTCGGTTTGTTCATCTCGTCGATAAAAAAAAAACATGTGAAAATAACAAAAATACAGTTGACATTTCACTCTTTAAAATGTAACGTGGCATAGCGTACAAAACTATGGTTACTGAAAAGAAAAGGAAAAAAAAAAAAAAGAAGAAAAAACATATACAAACAAATAAAAAATCCAATACATTCAAATAGTATCACGGCGGGCAGTGTCTGTATTACAGCCTTACGGTAACTCTATGAATTTAAAATGGGAACCAATCGGGGGAACGAGGACTAGTTTCGCGGCCTTTTTTCTTTCTTTTGGATTTGATACTAAGGGGTTTAGATTGTGGAGTAAGTGACACACCCTGACTCGCTGTAGAACTGGTAGACTCTATCCGCATACGTTTCAACCGTTGGAGTTCGCTTCTTCTTTGAGGATTGCTCACGATCGTTTCGGGCAGGTTGATGTTTGCCAACCCACGGATAAAATGTTCACTGCCACTCGGTGTATAACCCCGCCGTTCTCTGAATAAATCATAGACCAAGTCACACATATTCGTGCCCATCATGCGTTGACCGCGGAGAAGGAGTTCTCCGCTACCTGTCCATCCAATATCACCGTGTTGTTTCATTTTGTCTAGGAGTTGCGTAGCTCTTTTCACATACAGTTTCGGTACATGTTGTAGGATGTCACGTTCTACCGTATTCTCTTCTTTCAAAATGGGCGGTGTGTCCGATGCAGGAGTGGATGGTGAATAAGGGCCGTTTTTAAGTTCGATGGAGAGCGGTTGTTTCAGAGAATCCGTGGCATGGAGATATTGGCGGAGGTATTGGGAATACATTTGTGCTTTTCCGTGAAGATCGAGATCGTCTCGTTCAAGAACCGTTCTAATCTGCTCGTCCAACGCGTTGGTTTGTTTCTCTTTCACCGTGGGTTGTGTAGTTTGTAAATTTCGTAAAGTTTCTTGAGGTACCAACACCATTTTTCGTGTGTTTTCCATCCGTATTCAGCTCTATTTACCACCGGCGACAAGGTTTGAAAGTACACCCAAGACGGGGCCCACCAGTCTGGAAAGAAGAGGAATGAAGAAACCTCCTCGCTGGGTGATGATACGTTTTCTTTCCTTTAGAGGTGTCTTGCGGTCCGATAGTTTACGGAGATGGCGTTTGTGTTTGGCCAGTGAACGTTTGTGAACGGGTGAGAGTTTGACGTTTCCGCGAAGCACGTTGACGACACATTCGCAGATGGCATCGATGAGACCTCTGTCCGCAGTCTTGAGGAGCTGACGTCGATGTTTTGCTGAACAATGGGCCAATGTCTTTAGAAGCACGACATGTGTCCGTACTCGTCGAGACATCGTTGTTCAACTAAACCCCCTAGACAACTCGTTGATATTTTATAGTTTTGAAACGTATGCGAATTGAGTCTCTCCGGGAAAATGTTCGTACGAAGGCGAAAGTCCTCGGGTGTGTCGGGTTTGAGATCCACAAACAAATAACCCCATTTATCTTTAGTAGCATCGTTATAAGCTTCTTGGAAAAATTTAATACGCCTGTGATACATTTGTTTACCAAGACACGTTATTTGCAATTTATCCCTACAATTTTTAAAAAGGCAATAATATTGTGTATTAAGGGAAATGGTCCTCGACTCCTTACCACGGTGAAATAGATTTTGAGTTATATAAATGACACTAACGTTCCTATGGTGACAGCCTTTTGTAAACAAGGCGGACACCCTTTTATCGCCGGCGGCAACATCCATCAAATCGTCTATAACAAATAAGGTTGGCCTTTCAGCCGATGTAAAATCGTTAAAATCAGAAGGTAGATTTTCATGAAATTCAATGTTTGGAATGGACCGCCGCATGTTTGTATAACACGGTTGGTACTCGCTGTAAAACCACACTATTTTTTTCGGGGGTGGGTTGATCATTTTTGAGGCATTTTCAAGTAGCCGTTTCACAAATTGTGTTTTACCCGAAAAACTCGGTCCAACTACCATGCATGAAAAACTATGTTTTAACAGCGTGTCCATGTCGGACGATTCTGGTTTTATAATTGAATGTTTATCGCTGTATGAAGATGCTGTCAGATACACAGATAGGGGAAAAAGGATAAAGGTTAAGGCACATCGGTTTATCAACAAACGTAAAAAGTGAACGTAATGCTTTTAACGAACTTTTACCAAGAGATGTGGGTACAATTATAATATACAACTACCCTATTCAATAAGAAGAATGAATCAAAAATAACATATTCAAAGCAGAGGTCAAAGTAAAATATATAAAAGAAGATATCGTACAAAATATACAATATGACCGGAGGTCCTACCGGTCATCCAATTGGAAAAGAACTAACGTTCTCGTTAAAATACGAGTCGTTTAAATAGAAATTAGAATCTGTTTCGTTCATCGGATTGTTGTCTACGATTAATAGTTCAACATAAATGGTTAGGAAAAAGAGGAAAACGAACAATGCCAACACGTAGACATTGCGAGTGGTATTATCGCCCCTCATTGCTTTGCTAAACAATACTTGTAACATTCCCATACGATCACGATCCATCTCGCTTCTTTTAAATAACGCTTAATTGTTGCGATAGAGAATACAAAATGTACCGTCTTTTCCGGGGTTCTTTTTACAAATGATAGTAATTACTCACGCCTGCAATTTATATACATGTACGAGGAATATCGGCGTGCCCGTAAGGTAGTGTACGACCACCATCCAGACAGACCCTCTTGGTAAAAACAACCCTGTAGTCTTTTTTAGTCTGTTTTGTGTAGATTGTTTTGTTTTTATTGTCCCTTAATATTCTGGATTCGTGGATGGTTTTGGTTGTGCCCGGAACTCCCTGAATGAGTTCCTTCATGGTGTCATGGTTGATGACCATGGCATTGGCAGCATTCAAGGTAAAGCCTCTCACTTTACAGACCGCATTCCCCTTGTTCGTACGATAGCTGTAATTTTTTGGCCCCGCGCATAACCATGTTTCTTTGAACTCCTCACCCGTTTCGTCGATCTCATCAGTGAGGTCCCCTACAAAATCGCCAGTGGTAGGATCAAGGTGTTGAACAAGAGGGTCTGTCTTGAAAACGACGCTATCGGTATCGTAGTATAAAACCCTATCATCTAATTGTTCAAGTACAGTGTACAACTTAAGTCGCGCTAAAGCGGTTGTGAAAGAGGCTAAGATAATGTTTGTATTCACATTATGATCGACGAAACCTTTTGCCATGGTATGGTGTACCTCGATCAAATGTTCATTCAAAACAATAATATCCTGCACGACAATAGATTTGTCATTCAACATGTCCAATAATTCCGCGCTTGTTCTAACAAAAACGGTCTTTCTCAAATTGCTTCTTTCGGCAAACTTTCCCCAAAGTACATTGATAATCGATTTCGAAATAGCACGCAAGCCGGGATTTTTTTCGATTTTTGCCGGATCCAGAGCGATACCCTCGTGTTCGAGGTAATTCGCGATGTATCGCTCTTTGTCTGACGCTGTGACGACATGAGCGGGGTAACCCGAGGATTCTTGCTTTATTTGCATGAATTTATCGATGTAAGCGGCAAATAGCCCACCTTCGCGCTTCTGACAATTGTATTGTGTAGAAGCTGGAAAGTGCCATACTTCTTCTAACTTCAAGTTAGAATACCCCATTTCCATTGCTTTTTTCAACTCCTCCGACACCCACGTCCCCTTTAATTCGAGCTCGCTGTCTGTATGGGTACAAGGGCCTTGGTTTAAAGATGTAGTGCATGTTCTACATAGAGTGAAAGTCAACTTACACCCTGAACGGAAAGGCAAGACAGGGTGAAACAATTTCTTTGGCGGTAGAATGGTACATTTGACGAGGCCAAAGATGCTTTCTAAGGGAGGGAAATTCGAGTGCATGATGATGGGGTGACCGACGGGGTATTTGGCAGATTTATTGATGAAAGGGTAGAGACTTGTAAAGTCATAATATTTGATCTTTTCACCCGGTTTTGCCTGGTAGAAAAGTGAACAACCACCCGTTCTCCCTCCATAAAAAGAATCCCTGGGATTGAGTGGCTCCCGAAACACGTCTTGGAGGTGTGCAATGTGGGGGTTGACATCCGGATATTTCCGTATTTCTTTCCATTCACACTCCCACGTATAGCACACGGTGTAACCAGCATCTTTCAAGAGCTTGATTCTATGCATCGTCTCTTTGTATAATTGTCCCGCTGTTTTGCCTAGCTTTTTGTTTTTGAACCCCGGTCTGGGAAAGCAAGTGGTACAGCCATGGTAGAAACAGCCTAGAAATTCCCAGATGTATTTCTTTCCATCCTCCCCCTCCCCATACCCGTCTACATAACGACCATGCACTTTCCTTCCCCCCCCCCCCCCCCGTTGAAGTGGTGTTTAATGTCAATACCACTTAGCATTGCCTCGTGGTGTAACCACTCGCCCGCTATAAGAGATTGGTTCTTTCCGCGCGCGTAACCGTCCTGGGGGATAAGCGCTATTGTTTTGGGTTTTAGATTATTAGTACGAAACAAAAGGTTGCAAGCACTGGGGAGGGTTAAGCAACGTAAGAAAGGGTCGATTCCACCTTCGTTTGTCTCTGTCATACTGATGTATTTGAAATTGGCGCGGAAAACCTTACAACTTTGATGTAAGATGTGAACGTCACTTTGACAATAGTCAAGCATTTCTTTCTTGAAATCGAAAACATAGTTTTCTTTGAACAGCCCGTCGTACCATGCATGAAATTCCATCAGGGCACTTTTCCCCATGCTTCCAACACCGTAGAACTTTTTGTCTGGCAAAGGTCCTACGTAATTTGCATTTGCAGCGGTGTTGAAAAGATGGGGAAAATGTCCTTTCTTCATTTCATCCAGGCCGAAGGTTTTGGGCAGTTTTGAGAGGGCCATCTGAAAGAAGTTCAAGGAGTCTTTGACTTCGATTTTAGGGTCTTTTGTTTGGAGGCTTATAATTTTCGCACCATTCAGTATGACATGCGGTTGGACTCCTTGTTCTACCAGATGATTCAGTAAAAAGTAGGAATCATACGCCTTGGCATTGTGCGCTATGGCTACCGATTGATGGTTTTCAACAGAAAACAGCCACTTTGAAAAGTCAACGAGGGTGGAATCGCCCGAGAATGTGACGGACCTTCCGTCCGGAGGGCCACACCGTTCGCAATGGTGGTTTGCGTCATGCTTACCGTCCATACAATGTACACACTCCCAAGTGGCATGAACATAATTTGGAACATGTAAACCCGTTTCCTGCGTGCATTCGAAATCGAAAAAAATGTACTTTGTAGGGAAATCTTCCTTGCTTTTTCCTGTTTTTCTCTTTTTGGCGCGACGCGTGGAAGGCTTTGCATTTTCCTGTTGGAAAAAAGGACTTTGCGGGGGTACCTTCATATAACATTTATGATCGCGGCCATCTACGGTCATTTTACAGGTATTGCATTTCATGTTTGAACATTTATGAGCCGACCGTTCAATGCCTATCAAGTCGGTGTCAAAAATTTTCTCACAACTTTGGCATTTGAAATTTCGTTGGCAAGCGGTTTTACCATCAAAAATGTGAACGCTATGCATTTTAAAGCAACCTTCCGTAAGAAAGGTCACGTTGCATTTGTCACATACAAGGGTTGTGTTAACGGTCTCACGGAAAGTATCGCGATCACAATTCGTCGATTGACAATCTAAACACATTCGACAGCAGCTGTGATATCTCGGATCGCGATACGTCTCGTGACACTCTGTACACACAAACCTGGCACATAGAAATGCTTCGTGGTTCACTATCACATCGTAGTGATTGCCCGTCAAATATAAAAAGAGGGGTTCACCCGTCGGAGGACCCGCATAAATGAGAGCCTCTTTACGGCGACCCCTATAAACCATCAATCTATAAGCTGGTGAAAGAACAGCTTGAAAGGCATTGTATTGACTACTGTCGACCTCGCCTTCTGGTACACCCGCCAACCTGTGCAATGCACGCGCCTCGGATAAAAAACCAGCCGGTGAAGCGCGATCGTTCCTAGACCAATTTCGGTACTTTTGATGTTTTAGTTTTTGATATTTTGCAATGAGGATGGCTTTCGCAAAACACATACCATCATCACCCGCGGGAACTGTGACGATGGATTTTTTTTTCAGAGCAGCAAGAGTTGCGGATATGCCATCAAACTTGCGCGCACGACCCCCCGCAGGGTTCACAACATGATGGAATCGAATCGTGAATCCGGGATTGATAAAAAAATCCTGATTGCTATTGAGTACCTCTTCGATTCGATCCAGAATTGCGTCTATATCGAAATCCCTCACGGTGGCCCAGGGAAAGGCGATGGGGACGTTTAATTGATCAGACACCAGTACGAGTCTGACATAGTCTCGCTCCGATGTATTAGCCAATATCAAAGTCCTAAGTTCATCGAGAGACGCGCGAATGTATTCAAGCATGCCTTCGATCGTGGCAAAGGGGTTTGAATCACTTTTAAAGTCATACCATACCTCCCTAACCCCAAAACGTTTTGACATCCTCTGGTCAACAAACACCCATTTTTGAGAGGATGGTAAAAGATCGGGTATATCTGAGAAAACTTCATCTTCTTCTTCTTCTTCTTTTTCACCCTCCTCGGGGTATATAGCGATGGAAGGGTCCGTTGTGTTTTTTTTTTTTTTTTTTCTTCCCACCGGTTGAATTGTCAGAGTGTATGCGTTTCCCCCCAATTTGTTTTTTTAACCCATTTTGTACATTAGTGGGCGGAGGATTTGGGTAATCCTCTTCATCGGAAGAGAAGTTAAAATTAATGTGGGGTGGAGGCACATTTTTGGAGCTATAGCGCGCTCCTGGGCCATCGTGATGGGATGTTGCTGGGATTTCGCGAGGTGCAATTGGAGGCGTTGCAATTTCAGACTCGACAGAGCCACGCGCTGATTGTCCAGCGTTAGCGGGTGTATCGAGGACATGGTCACTATTATTGGAAGAACCCACATCTCTTAGTAAAAAATCGTTAAAAGCATCACGTTCACTTACCCCGTTTGTAGTACCATGATGAGCGCGGCTGGTGGATGAAGATGCACGGCAAACACCATCCCGTACACTTTCTGCGGCTTTTTCAACCGTAGATTGTAATTGAGAAGATGAAAGAGGACAGAAGGATACAACCAACTTTCTCAATTTCTCCTTAAAATTCAATGAACGTTGAGAGTTAGATTCGTGGGAAGACATACCGGTTAAAAAATAATAGAACTGATAGAACACCCTAACAATATATGACACTTGGCCGTTAATTAATACAGACACCTTAAGACCCCGCCGTGAAATGGTGATCCGTGGAGAGGGGTTACGGTATATCAGGTTGTGGAAGACAAAAGAAGTCCAAACAGGTCCACACATGTACGATCTTATTGAAGACTGGTTTAAAAACGTTTTGTTTACGTCTGTAAAGTTTAATTAAACCGTTCCGTCTAGGTCTGGGTCGTTCTTTGGCTTCATTAAACCGTCCCGTCGAGGTCTGTGGCGTTCTCTTTCACCGTCTTGACACATACCGTCCCGTGGGAGTCTGCGGCGTTCTCTCTCACCTCCCTGACACATTTGTTTATAAATATCGCGCGGCAAAAGGTATTTGTGTAGTCGACAGGGTTCCTACGTATATTAAAAACTTCCCACTCGAAAGAACCAATAAACATCTCCCTGCGAGAATAAAATGTCTGCCACGTTGTCACGTCCATCATCATACCATTTGCAGACAGCCGTATACTATCTCGTTCATTGTTAGGAAGTAGAAACTTTCGCAGGTGCATATACACCTGTCCATCGATTTTACACACGTGTGCATGGAGGGATGTTTTCTTGTATTTTGTCAAGAATGTCCTAACCCCCCTGGATAATCGGACGTTATAGATATTGTCGTTGTCAGGGGCATTTGCAGCACCGATTACTGCGTCGTTGATTTCTTCCATATGTACCAGGAAATGTTCAAACTCGTCGTCCATTAGAACTAACGAAGAACCCCCAAATACAATCTCACCCCCTATACGGTTAAATGTTCTAAAATGGGCGAACATTGACCCACTTTTTACTATAAGAGCAAACGCTTTCATTCCTCGAGTGTCTTCCGAAAGAACGAATAGCTCTCGGGGATGGGCAGTACCACGTCGATACAATCTTGCCCCTAATCCAAGTCCCATTTGGCGAGTTCTATATAGACGTTCTGGTATGTACTCGGTGTGCTCGGTGTGCTCGATATACACATCCTGGTTAGACATGATGCTTTGAAGAATAGTCTCGGTTTGCAGATGTAGCGTAATGTAAAAATAATATCACTTAAGCTATCTCATATTTATAGATGGGATAGCAGGCTTTCAATATCCACCGGTGTAGACACCGACAGTTTAACATGGAGGAGTTCACCCTCTCCCCTTTGATACGCCCAGACACCATGTGTATAGGTGCTACCCGCTTAACACTGCAATCAAATCAACGTTGTATTTTTTTTGTTTTTTGTTCTCGCTGTATATTCTTTAATCAGACCGTCTAGGCTATAGCAGGATGGTACGCTGTGTTTTCGTTCTTGTTAAACATGCTTGGATTAGACCGTCTGTGTTATAACAATAACACTTCTGTAAAAAGTCTTTCAAAGAGTAATTGCCATTTGAAACAGCTAGACGATCGCTGAAACGTTTAACAAGCTGTTCTCCTCGGTTTCTTTCAAAGAGTAATTGCCATTTGAAACAACGAGACGATCGCTGAAATGTTTAACAAGCTGTTCTCCTCGGTTTCTTTCAAAGAGTAATTGTTAATTGTAACATGTTACACCGAGATGATTACTGTCGTTTTTTAACAAGCTGTTCCCCTCGATAGATGCCTGCGTTGATTTTCTTCGTCACCGTTAGAAGAGATTTAAAGCTACTCGCTGGCAGTGTAATCCCTTTCTTTGTCGGAAAAAAAAGGCCTCCTGAACCATAAAACTCACGAATGTCAACGTACACCTTCCCCTGAAAACTCCTCACTGTTGCATATTTTGGTCGTTTACTATCACCGCCTATATTAAACTTACAAATATCCATACCACTGGAAGTAGCCTCGATGGCGGGGGGTTTGCTAGCCACGGCGATCTCATACTCTGGTTTGGGTTGTCCATGCACAGCTTTCTCTTCAAAACCCTCATCCTTCTCTATTTCACGCGAGGCGGTCGTTGGTACAGGGTCTGTGTACCCATGCATATCAATTTTTAACTTGTTTTCACGAGAGTTGTCCCTCGTCGGTGACATCGACGTCGAGCGTGAAGAATTGTAATAGCTGTACATCGTTGATGGAAGGTCGGGATGTTGATACGACAAGCGTGTCCGATTCCCACCTTTATAGCTTCGGCCTCCTTTAATGATTATGCAATTTTCTATATTTAGAACTTTAACGCTCTTGTCCATACTTGTTTCGTAAAGAACGTTTTTCTTACGTTTACAATTTCTTTACTTTTCTCTTGTTTAAGGATTATACATGAAATTTCTTGTTTCGTACTTGGCCAAATTCATGGTCTTGTCGAGGCGTGTCGCATGGATGACGTCATTTGGTCGTTGTGCAACACCATGACGTCATTTGAACCGTGGTACCAATGACGTCATTTGTTTTTCGTCAAGAACTACGTCATTGTTTATAATCCCCCTATTGTTTTTAAGGATCATCTTTTCATAACTCTTTCATACGTGTATAATCCCTTCGTCATTAATCCCTCGCGTTATAATCCCTTCCTATATCATCCATACATTTATAATCCATCGTTGATAATTCCATAGGGAGGTAATCCCTCCTTTGTTTTTCATTTCTTTAATCCTCTTTCCTTTATATTCTATTGTTATCACGATTTTAATCCATTTCATAATTTATTATCCGTTAATCCATAATTCATACTTCATATTTTAATCCATATTTCATATTTCATATTTCATATTTTCATAATTATTGATCCATATTTCCATAATTCATATTCCATTGTTTGTAAACAATAGGATCATATCATAATTCATATTTCTATTGTTTGTAAACAATAGGGATTAGTATGACGCTATACGTACACCTATACTTTAATCCATATTTCATATTTCATATTTCATATTTTCATAATTATTGATCCATATTTCCATAATTCATATTCCATTGTTTGTAAACAATAGGATCATATCAGAATTCATATTTCTATTGTTTGTAAACAATAGGGATTAGTATGACGCTATACGTACACCTATACTACTGACATCATCTGTCAGTCATCAATGAGCTAACTTGAGAAAGTGACATGTAACTTTGCCAAAGTTGACCACCGGTCACAATACCACAAACAATACCAACATATAAGTTGCTATATCAGACATGTCAGACTAAACTAATATTCTAGAATAGACAACGGTATGTAATTATCCCAGCTTAGCACACGTCCATAATATAATTACATGCTTCCATACATATGCACAATACATCATCATTGTCTGTGTCTTCCTGGTGATGCTACAGCATGTCTGACATAGCAACTTGTATGTTGCTATTGTATTACGTATTGTAACAGGTGGTCGACTTCGGCAAAGATACATGCCACTTTCTCAAGTTAGCTCATTGATGACTGACATATAACGTCAGAGGGGGATGAGATCTGGAGGTTTTTGGGGTGGAGCTTGAAGGTAATGCAAAGTTTTGGGAATTTTTGAAAATTGGATTGATAGTAATTCTGTAAATTGTTGATATATTAGGATGCCCCTGTGGATGTAACACAAGCACTAGAAAATTTAGCCCCTAAAATAATTCTGCTTTCGAGAAATTGAATAATCAAAAATTTACCGGTGCTCCCGGTAAATTTCAAATATTTCAAATAGCTCCTAAGGCCATTCCATTGTAGCTGCGACCGTGAAAATCTCAGAATATGCAGTTCTGATATATTATTTCCAAACGGGAATAGCAAATAAGTCGATAGTAGTCTAAAAGCATTGTTTTTTAAGCTAAAGTAATGCCAGTCTTGAGGGGGCGCTATACAATATAGAGAGTTTATTATTTACAATTGCATCACTTTAGACTCGATTTCAACCGCGACAACGATCATTGAATATTGTAAAATCGCATATGCTTCTAATATGTTCATTTGAACCAAATTCATTACCCCATACCAAAACTTTGTAATACCTTTAATAGCAAGTTTGAAAAACAAATATTTCAAAAAAATATTAAAAAATCTATAAAACAAATTCAGAAGTTTACATATCAAAATATTAGTTGTATGCAGGACTGCACACCAACAGGAATACACTTGTATTCCGATGTCATGGGCCCTTTAAGTCTATTGCTATTTGTTAAGCAAATATATTTAAGGCAAAGGCCTAATTCTAGTTCATCAAGTGCAATTGATTCCAGCTTTAGTTTGCAAACTTTAAATATTCATCAAATTCTAACCATACGTTATTAACAGCTTAAAAGTAACTGTAAAATAGAACAGGAAAATGGGTCCGATTCTATTACTAAGTGAAGCGTATTAGGTGGGTCAATAATGGGGACAAAAAGCAAAGCAATTTTCGTGCATGGTGGAAGGAGAATCAGTGTGAAATACATCTCTAAAATCATCGACATTTTGGAATATTCTGTTAAAAAACTATAAATATAGCTTCTTGTTTATGATGCATACAGATTGCCCTGCAAGAACTATATATCACGTTATATTATCATATTTCAAAGATTAGTATTGATATATGAATGTTACAAATTATGGGCTTTCATTATTTTGTATTAATTCGTCGAACTGGGAGAATCATCTTGTGTTGGAACAGGTATTCCGAGATGCTCCCTGTATACAGAAACAAGCACAACAACAACAATCATAAGAGCGATACATATTTATAATGTATGAATATTATCTAAAATGTTTGGGTGTTTAACAAGAACATACAATTAAGGGGAATATATTCAGGGATAGATATAAATATAGTTACAATTTTATTTGAAGAACTTTGAAACCATGACTACGTTTTATGTTGCCTCCAATCTAGATCTTCATTACAATTCATTAAGATTGATTATATACCTCACTTAAGAAATCCAGCCATCTGATTGGTCGAAATTGCATTCGTAAACTTTAACTATTCCTGTAAAATTCCCGGTAAAATTCCAAACCCATGTAATAGTTCTAAAATAATAGTTCTAAAATCCCAGTTACCATGGTTACCGGGACAAATATTCAGTCTTGGTGAAATACCCATAGGTTCACATGTTAAAAACTGGTTGAGCGATCGAGGATACCGTACGTGTGCGAAGAATTGGTCGGTGATTTCAAACCGAAGGCAAAAATGGCTGAAGAAACTCTCCCAAGATTTCAACTTCTTGATGATGATCAAATGCAAGACTTGCTGACAGCAGGGACATGCTAGACAGAGCACCAAAAAGGGTAGGTTAAATTCTCCATAATTTTTTTCTCCAAAGTCTAGGCCTAGATTCTAGTAAGTAGGTCTAGTAGTGCTAAAATCCTTCCCGTAGAGATTGCACGGAATTCAGATTGTGATACTCAATAAGTGAAGTGTCATATGAAAGCGCAGGTTCTTCTCCATATTCCCCACAGGGCCGGCTCACCCAAAAAATTGTAAAAATATCTTGCTTAGACTAGAATCTAGAACTAGTCTACTCTCAAAGATACACTCATAAAAAAAACGTGCATATAAACTAGAGAAAGGCCAAGGTGGTGTCATAAGTTGACTCTTTTGTTTTCGGCATATAAAAGTATTAATGACTGCTTTAATATTTGAGAAATAGTTGTTTTTCTCAAAGCAGTCATTAATACTATAATAATTACTGACCGACATGTTTATTGGCTGAATGTTCAAAACTTCATGCTATTATCAAAACTACTAGGCCACGTAATATTTGCATCCGCGATTTCATGAAAAGAGTTGCTTTTCTATTGTAAGGTTCTTTCTGAAAATATTTCCCTTCCGCTAAGAAAATGTTTACATTGATGTTATTCTTAAACAAATTTATAATTGAGTGCTGGTGGATAAAAAAAGAACAAGACGCAAACACACCATCCGAGGATAACATTATTGACCAATATGAGTTTGGGGAAATACTATTCTACAAACGTTATTCTACAGCGATTTTGTTTGTGTGTATTCTTTAATAGTGAGATGTACTGTAACTTTAGGTAAATATTATTACCTTATCTGGTTATCCCATTTACGATAAATGATGAACATAGTACTTCCAACAACCAAAGATACAACAACCATCAGGATGATGAATGATGCTGGAAGAGTATCTGTTTCTGTATGATAAACAGTGAGAAAAAAAATCAGGTTAGTCAAGAAGATCATTTAGCTTATTAAACGATTTGTTGATGATTTCCTGTTACCATAATTATTGCCATCAATACAATATAAAACAGAGCTTCCAAGTTGTCACAGGTGGATTCACATAGCTAAAGAAAAACAGCCAAGAAGTGACGCCGAAGACGACCATAACCTGTTTGCCGCGTTGAAAAAATGTGGTCACACTGTAAAAAAAGTTTGGCAATATTTTTTAACACTTTTCAACCCAACCATCTATTGGGCAATATTTTCGTATTTTGCCCAACAGCTGGTCAAGATTTACCCAACAAGTGGGCTACCGTAGTCGGGCATATGGCAAGCCGTTTTATCATTTAAACATATTTCTTGATATCAAGAAATGAATTCTTGATATCAAGAAATCGAATTCTTGATATCAAGAATTACCATTGCTTTACAACGTAAAATCATTTTTTGATATCAAGAATTCAATTCTTGATATCAAGAAATGAAGTTTAGATATCAAGAAATGAATTCTTGATATCAAGTAATCGAATTCTTGATATCAAGAATTGATTTTACGTTGTAAAGCAATGGTAATTCTTGATATCAAGAATTCGATTTCTTGATATCAAGAATTCATTTCTTGATATCAAGAAATATGTTTAAATGATAAAACGGCTTGTCATATGCCCGACTACGGTAGCCCACTTGTTGGGAAAATCTTGACCAGCTGTTGTGCAAAATACGAAAATATTGCCCAATAGATGGTTGGGTTGAAAAGTGTTGAAAAATATTGCCCAACTTTTTTTACAGTGCACTATTGCGCCTGTTTTAGGCAGATAGTCGAATAAACACAGACCAGAGTAAAATCATGCGTCGCAGGGCCCAACATTTCAGGAAGGTCCTTCACTATTCTCTTACCCTAAATTAAATGACTGTATACCAAGTACAACAAAGACCTATGGATGATGCACTTGTTCAACCATTTACGATGGAGAGGATAGAAAAAGGGAATAAGATCTGTAGTAACGGCAAATCACCGGGAAAATATTAAAATACCAGCGAAAGTCTTCGAATGTCGGAATAGGAAACTGAAAGACCATCTTCTTTACACCACCACTGAATCTTGGAATAGTAAAAACAATGCGGAGTGAGTACAGGGAATGCATCTCATCGTCACAGTATACAAACGGAAAAGGTTACAGACAAGTATGTGGTAACTATCATTGAATTCGTGGCCTCTCAATTGCTGGGAAACCTGACACAAATGAACAGCCCCATAATCGCGATGTGGATTTAGATTAAGTCGTGGTACTATAGACATTATTTCTCAATGTTCATTCATTATTTGAGATGCATATATTTTTTCCATCTATTCCCGTGTATTTGCAATTATGAGCCTACCTTCACATATACCGGCTCTTCCAGAGAACGTAGCATTAGCCTGGCATGTTCTGATTGCATCCCCATTCCAAAGCCGATAATTTAAGCCGCATGAAAAGTAGCACGTTGTACCAAAAGGAACAGAGCCGTATTCCTGACATCGCTCCAACTCTGAACCCATGTGGGAACCAAATTTACCGATCGTGCAGTTCACAGCTACAGGTAAAAGTCAAAGAGGTATTATTTTATGTTTTCACTTTCTAGACCACATTAAAGACTTGTTAAGATATAGCGTGGTAAACTGTCCCAAAGAACCTCTATATTTGTTTTTAAATACCTGTAAAATAAAAATCAACTGCGTGCAACAAAGGGTTTTAGGTCACCTCATATAAGTTCATACCCAATATCATATATCTGTTTTGTATATATATATTGAGTGAATAAATGAATTGAATCTGTTGTACCCAGCAGATCTATCCCCGGATGACCAACCCCAGTCAACTACCCCCTAGGACATCTACCCCCTAGGACATCCACCCCTAGGGAAACCACCCTCTAGGACGACTACCCCCTGGGACAACTACACCCGGAAAAGTACCCCCTCCCCCCAGTAAACTACTCCCTATGGCAACTACCCCTAGGAAAACAACCCCGGACAACTACCCCCAGACCTCTACCACCCGGGACAAGTACCCCCAAGACAACTACCCCATACGACAACCATCCTCTAGGACAACTACCCCCGGGTAGTTGTCCGGGTTTTTTGTCCTAGAGGATGGTTGCAGCAGGGGGTAATTGTCTGGGGGAGTGTAGTTGTCCGGGGCGTAGTTGTCCGGTGGATTGTTGTCCTAGAGGATGGATGTCGTAGGGGGTAGTTGTCTGGGGGGGGGGGGGGTAGTTATCCGGTGGGATGTCCAGGGGGTAGGTGTCCATATACGGTAACAAAGGAATTCACTGAGCTTTGTGTTAAGATACAGAAAAAAAAACACGCCGCGGCTTTGCTGTGTGATAGATCTGAACGAGTCTCAACGAACGAAACAATCCTTCGAAAAACACAATATTACATGTTATCAGTAGTAAAAAGAGACAAAGTTGTAGCTCTGATAAGACACTGTGATGTAAAATGCTCCCTATTCATAATTATGATTTTATGATGTTGTATGTCCTACAATTTCAATTTTCCCCGACGAACCTGATTTCTTCTGTTGCTTTTACTCAAGTTACTTTAACAGAAAATTGTATTTTATCCATCCATATGTGTATATAATGGAGGCATTCATTTTCGTCATAGCACCACTTTCTCTTCTCATGCAATTTCATAGCATTTGTAAAGAAATCATACCTTGACATGACGGTATTGGTGCTGAAAATCGCCCATCTGGTAAACACGATACGGTAGTATTTCGGGTTATTTGGTAGCCTTTTTTGCACTGAAAAGAACACTTGTCCCCTTCAATAATAACATCTTCTTCACAGCTCCTTGGGTGCAATTGCAACTCAAGAGAAAGTTCAGGCCAGGAACATTTTTCTGTAACATTAAGGTGTATTGAATATCTGGATCAGTATTATCGCGTAATAAAACTAACACGAGAAATCAAATTATTTAGCTAACACTAATGTCCATACCACATACAAATAAACAGGTATCACTCAAAGGCAAAATACGCCATGTGAAGCTAAAAGGTTAGTTTTTAAAAAACGTATCTCGTTAAAGAAAAAAGGGTGGGAGGATCTGTTTGCGTGTGTGTGTGTGTGTGTAAACAAAAAATCCAACTTTATGAACGGTTTATCCACGTCATAAACGAAGTGCTGTAGAAGTTTTTGACAAACGTTCCAAGCAATATCTGGAACAAATAGCAATCATGCTTTTGTATTTTGTATTTGTTGTGCATTTGTGTCAATTGCTGTCAAATAAGAAAAATTCCATCGGACGTTGCTTAGGGACCAATCACTAAAATACTCTTAAAGATAAAGGTGAGTTTTGGTAATGTGATTGCATTGTGAAAGAAAAGGTGTGGAATCGATCAGAAAAGTTGATCATATAGCATGTAAGTATTGCTGTGTAATGCAAGGTTCTGGAGTCATCAAAATCATCATAAATTTGGCCCAGTCTTGGTAAAGTATTACAATCACTGTACACAGAAAGAAGTATATGGGACAACACAAATAGTGTCGGGGCTAGTACTACCTTGATTTCCTTATCTTTCTATGCTCATTACTCAGCCAGTATACATTTTCTTCCAAAATTGTTTGGCACATGACATTTATTTGTATTCTTGAACATTCAGTGTAAGTTTCGTTAGATTCTGTGAGAATTCATTTTCTTTTTTTACCAGAACTCAAGTTTATCTTTAATTGAGCTGCATTGCATATGACGTTATTATTTCAAGAGAGAGGGAAATAAAATGATAATCCTACCTATGACTTCAAGTGTTATATTGCGTGAGTAAAGCACCACAGAGTATTTCTTCACGATTTTACATTGATATCTCGCATTGTCTTCCTTTGTCACGGTTGGAATAAGTAGGATTGTCTTATTTATGGCGGATACTCCTCTGTCTCCCCACGTGGTTGTCTTCCCATTTGTCTTTGTGAGTAGTGTTGTAGCGTTATCTGTCGTAGCGTTATAGCGTTTCCAGTAGAGTATATCATCTTCATTCAGATCAGTTAAGTTGGTACAAGCCAGGAAGGCGTCATGTCCAGCATACGCTTGGAACGTTGGAATGTCTAGGTCCAGAGAAGAAAAATAGATATAAACTAGAAATTTAATTCGTCACGAAGACGAATAAGGTGGTCTGTCTTCAAGTCTCATAATAGATTATAATATTTACTATATTGAAAAAGGGAGAAGTTATATAGACATGTAAACAATGATGATTATGATGATGACTATCATGATGATGTTGATGAGGATGATTATCATCATTATGATAATGATTATGATCATGATCATGAGCGTGATTCTGACATCTTATCGGAAAAATGAGGGATGATTTAGATAACATATAGTCTCAGCGACAACATACAAAAATTTAGGAGAAAACTGTTGAATAACAACCGAGATACTGGTCAAAACACATTGCCATGCAGATTCATGTTTTGAAATAAGTGACCTCCCATAGACATAACACGCAAATATGACAAATTATGCATTGTCGCATTTAATCGAATATTTAACTATGATGACGTCATCTAAATGAAAAATAAATGGCATATTTCTGGTAGAGAATTATCTCAGCTACAACATATCAAAATCTGGGAGAAGATCGATCACTGATAAGTGAGATAATCTCAAATAAACAAAGACAAAAATGACGTCATCAAGAAAATACATTTGTTTGAGTTTAGATGCCAATATGATGACTTTATTTCACTTTGTACGAGTCAGGGTGGTATGAAATCATATCTCCAACTCATGCTTTCTCCAACCATGATATAAAAATTGGGGGTCAATGGACTATCTGAAGAGCTATTTCGATTTTTAAAATGGCATGTTTTTGATCAAATTTGCATTATATTGCCCATAGCAGTACGCGCGGATTTTGAACTTTGACGCACGCTCACGGCCTTATGAAATATGAAGAGTGACTGAAATTAATGTAAATTGTCAATTACGTTAAGAGGAATCCAAATCATGTAAACATTTTGAATTTGACTTTTTCTGCGCGTCATGAGCGCGCGCACCGCGCGCGGGGACATGTACGGACGGAAAATTTTGAAATGCTTAAAATGACCTGATTCGTACTCTCTATTAGTAGTTAAGTGATTTTGAGCTTTTTAAAATTTTGACGCGCACGTACGCGCGCGTCATGACCTTTATGTGACCTTTGATGACATGACCTGTTGACCTTTGACCTGAAATATATGTGATATGAATATGAATGACCTTTGCTGATGCATCATGAAGATATGATGGATAACGTGATTTCACAAAATGGCGCCTGGATGACGTCACGATGACTTGATGACCTTGAAAATGTTCCTGTCACGTCTCATGACAATGACCTATGACTGTGCTAAAATTGAATGAAATTGACGAAACCGAACTTGAGTTATCCTAGGAACAAAAAACAGGAAGAAATAAAAATAAATAATAATAATAACTAGAAATTTAATTCGTCATGGGGACGATTTAGGTGGTCTGTTTTCATTTTTATGATCATTGAAAAGTCAAAAAAGAAAAAAAAAAGAAGAAAAAAAATTGTTGGAGACTCCCGGACTCGAACCAGGGACCTCGAGGTCGGAAGTCAAGTGCGTTACCGATATGCCTAAACATTTCCCATAGAGATTACACGTAAACGGGAAATGGAATTCTCAAATCCCACGTTGCAAGTGAAATATGAGCATGATCTCGGCATCTGATCGAAAAATAAAGGGCACACTTGTGATAGCTTATTGTCTCAGCTACAACACACTCAAAGCTCAGCGTAAACAAAGATAAAACGGCGGAGATATTGCTCGCGAAAGACGAGAATGTAGAATCCAGTTTTGAGAAAAAGTCATGTCCCATAGAGAATACACGCAAAATGTGAAAAATTGACATGCCTCCTTTAATCGCAAAAATACGCCATGATGCATTTGTCAAAATGAAAA
The DNA here is from genome assembly GCA_035222895.1 of Strongylocentrotus droebachiensis. Lineage (NCBI taxonomy): Eukaryota > Metazoa > Echinodermata > Echinoidea > Camarodonta > Strongylocentrotidae > Strongylocentrotus > Strongylocentrotus droebachiensis. The sequence goes on along the minus strand of JAVYIG010000169.1, from coordinate 406,912 downwards.
ATACGTCGCGACTTTATTTGTAGAGAATTGTCTCAGCTAGAACATATCAAAATCTGGAATTAAACCGATCAATATTCACAGAGATACAATCATTTTTCCAAAAATATGATGACGTCATAATATGCAAATTGAAATTTTGAGTTCGGAGGCCATTATGATGACGTCATGAGTTAATTGAGGGTCAAATGAGACATGAAATCATATCTCCGATTCATACTCTATCAAAATTTGAAAACAAATTAGGTTCACCTTCCATCCTAAAGCGCTACAATGGATTTTGTATAGGCATGTTTTTGCCCATATATGTTATGTATAACAAGAGCTCGCACGCACGGACATTATCTTAAACGGACGCTCATTCCGTTATTAATGGGCAGAAAAAGGTGAACAACGTATTGAAATGCTTGAGAAAATGTGTTAAATATGATGAAAGAAAAAAATTGGCGATTCTATGTTGCAAAATGCCATTACGCGCGGAAACGCGCGCGCAAAGCTGTGCGCACGCATTTTTTTTCGAAATGCTTAAAATAGCCTAAAACGTACTCTAATTTGATCAAAAAGTGATTTTGAGCATTTTTTAGTTTTTCGCGCACCGACGCGCGGACGTACGCGTACGCAGGCGTTTATTGACCTTAAGTTGACCGGACGGATATTGACCTTAATCGTTATAAATATGAATGAGAAATTATTTACGGTTATGAAGATATGATCATGAGTTGATTTTCAGAGTACTTCACAAAATGGCGCCTGGATGACGTCACGATATTTGAATGAACTTGAAAATGTTCCTGTCACGTCTTAAGACGATGACCTATGACTCTGTGAAATTTAATTGAATTTGCACGGTTCAATTTTGAGTAATCGTGGGAACAAAAAAGTGGTCACAAATTTATTTTAATTGAATTGTGTTTTTGTACAAATTCAATTAAAATACTAGAAATTTAATTCGTCACGAAGACGAATAAGGTGGTCTGTCTTCAAGTCTTATAATAGATTATAATATTTACTATATTGAAAAAAGGAGAAGTTATATAGACATGTAAACAATGATGATTAAGATGATGATGATCTTGATAGTAATGATTATGATGATGATGATGATGATGTTGATGAGGATGATTATCATCATTATGATAATGATGATGATCATGATCATGAGCGTGATTCTGACATCTTCTTGGAAAAATGAGGGATGATTAAGATAACATATAGTCTCAGCGACAAAATACTAAAATTTGGGAGAAAACTGTTGAATAACAACCGAGATACTGGTCAAAACACATTGTCATGCAGATTCATGTTTTGAAAAAAGTGACCTCCCATAAACATAACACGCAAATATGACAAATTATGCATTGTCGCCTTTAATCGAATATTTCACTATGATGACGTCATCCAAATGAAAAAAATATGACTTATTCTGATAGAAAATTATCTCAGCTACAACATATCAAAATCTGGGAGAAAATCGATCACCGATAAGTGAGATAATCTCAATTAAACAAAGACAAAAATGACGTCATCATAAAAATACATTTTGTTGAGTTTAGATGTCAATATGAAGACTTTGTTACACTTTGTACGAGTCAGGGTGGTATGAAATCATATCTCCATCTCATGCTTTCTCCAACCATGATATAAAAATTGGGGGTCAATGGACTATCTGAAGAGCTATTTCGATTTTTAAAATGGCATGTTTTTGATCAAATTTGCATTATATCGCCCATAGCAGTACGCGCGGATTTTGAACTTTGACGCACGCTCACGGCCTTATTAAATATGAAGAGTGACTGAAATTAATGTAAATTGTCAATTACGTTAAGAGGAATCCAAATCATGTAAACATTTTGAATTTGACTTTTTCTGCGCGTCATGAGCGCGCGCACCGCGCGCGCGGACACTTACGGACGGAAAATTTTGAAATGCTTAAAATGACCTGATTCGTACTCTCCTTTAGTAGTTAAGTGATTTTGAGCATCTTAAAATTTTGACGCGCGCGTACGTGCGCGTCATGACCTTTATGTGAACTTTCATGACATGACTTGTTGACCCTTGACCTGAAGTATATGTGATATGAATATGAATGACCTTTGCTGATGCATCATGAAGATATGATGGATAACGTGATTTCACAAAATGGCGCCTGGATGACGTCACGATGACTTGATGACCTTGAAAATGTTCCTGTCACGTCTCATGACAATGACCTATGACTGTGCCAAAATTGAATGAAATTGACGAAACCGAACTTGAGTTATCCTAGGAACAAAAAACGGGAAGAAATAAAAATAAATAATAATAATAATAATAATAACTAGAAATTTAATTCGTCACGAAGACGAATAAGGTGGTCTGTCTTCAAGTCTTATAATAGATTATAATATTTACTATATTGAAAAAGGGAGAAGTTATATAGACATGTAAACAATGATGATTATGATGATGATGATCTTGATAGTAATGATTATGATGATGATGATCATGATGATGTTGATGAGGATGATTATCATCATTATGATAATGATCATGATCATGAGCGTGATTCTGACATCTTATCGGAAAAATGAGGAATTATTTAGATAACATATAGTCTCAGCGACAACATACTAAAATTTGGGAGAAAACTGTTGAATAACAACCGAGATACTGGTCAAAACACATTGTCATGCAGATTCATGTTTTGAAAAAGTGACCTCCCATAGACATAACACGCAAATATGACAAATTATGCATTGTCGCCTTTAATGGAATATTTACCTATGATGACGTCATCCAAATGAAAAATAAATGGCATAATTCTGATAGAGAATTATCTCAGCTACAACATATCAAAATTTGGGAGAAAATCGATCACCGATAAGTGAGATAATCTCAATTAAACAAAGACAAAAATGACGTCATCAACAAAATACATTTATTTGAGTTTAGATGCCAATATGATGACTTTGTTTCACTTTGTACGAGTCAGGGTGGTACGAAATCATATCTCCATCTTATGCTTTATCCAACCATGATATAAAAATTGGGGGTCGATGGACTATCTGAAGAGCTATTTCGATTTTTAAAATTGCATGTTTTTGATCAAATTTGCATTATATTGCCCATAGCAGCACGCGCGGATTTTGAACTTTGACGCCCGCTCACGGCCTAATGAAATATGAAGAGTAACTGAAATTAATGTAAATTGTCAATTACGTTAAGAGGAATCCAAATCATGTAAACATTTTGAATTTGACCTTTTCCGCGCGCCGTGAGCGCGCACACCGCGCGCGGGGACATGTACGGACGGAAAATGTTGAAATGCTTAAAATGACCTGATTCGTACTCTCGTTTAATAGTTAAGTGATTTTGAGCAATTTTAAATTTTGACGCGCACATACGCGCGCGTCATGACCTTTATGTGACCTTTGATGACATGACCTGTTGACCCTTGACCTGAAGTATATGTGATATGAATACGAATGACCTTTGCTGATGCATCATGAAGATATGATGGATAATGTGATTTCACAAAATGGCGCCTGGATGACGTCACGATGACATGATGACCTTGAAAATGTTCCTGTCACGTGTCATGACAATGACCTATGACTGTGCTAAAAATGAATCAAATTGACTAAACCAAACTTGAGTTATCCTAGGAACAAAAAACGGGGAGAAATAAAAATAAATAATAATAATAATAATAACTAGAAATTTAATTCGTCACGAAGACGAATAAGGTGGTCTGTCTAAGTCTTATGATAGAATTGAGAATGGGAGAAGTTATATAGACATGTAAACAATGATGATCATGATGACTATGATGATGATCATGATAGTAAAGGTGATGATGATGATGATAATGATAATGTTATATGATGATAAAAACGATAATGTTAATTATGATGATAAGCACAAGCATGATCCTGACATCTGATTGAAAAAATAAGGAAATAATTAAATAGCAAATAGTCTCAGCTACAACATACTAAAATTTGGGAGAAAACTGTTGAATAACAACCGAGATACTGGTCAAAACACCTTGTCATGCAGATTCATGTTTTGAAAAAAGTGACCTCCCATAGACATAACACGCAAATATGACAAATTATGCATTGTCGCCTTTAATCGAATATTTTACTATGATGACGTCATCTAAATGAAAAATAAATGACATATTTTTGATAGAAAATTATCTCAGCTACAACATATCAAAATCTGGGAGAAAGTTGATCACCGATAAGTGAGATAATATCAATTAAACAAAGACAAAAATAACGTCATCAACAAAATACATTTGTTTGAGTTTAGATGCCAATATGATGACTTTGTTTCACTTTGTACGAGTCAGGGTGGTATGAAATCATATCTACAACTCATGCTTTTTCCAACCATGATATAAAAATTGGGGGTCGATGGACTATCTGAAGAGCTATTTCGATTTTTAAAATGGCATGTTTTTGATCAAATTTGCATTATATTGCCCATAGCAGCACGCGCGGATTTTGAACTTTGACGCACGCTCACGGCCTTATGAAATATAAAGAGTGACTGAAATTAATGTAACTTGTCAATTACGTTAAGAGGAATCTAAATCATGTAAACATTTTGAATTTGACCATTTCCGCGCGCTGTGAGCGCGCACACCGCGCGCGGGGACACTTACGGACGGAAAATTTTGAAATGCTTAAAATGACCTGATTCGTACTCTCCTTTAGTAGTTAAGTGATTTTGAGCTTTTTAAAATTTTGACGCACACGTACGCGCGCGTCATGACCTTTATGTGACCTTTGATGACATGACCTGTTGACCCTTGACCTAAAGTATATGTGATATGAATATGAATGACCTTTGCTGATGCATCATGAAGATATGATGGATAACGTGATTTCACAAAATGGCGCCTGGATGACGTCACGATGATTTTATGAACTTGAAAATGTTCCTGTCACTTCTCATGACAATGACCTATGAATGTGCCAAAATTTAATGAAATTAACTAAACCAAACTTGTGTTATCCGGGGCACAAAAAACGGGAAGAAATAAAAATAAATAATAATAATAATAATAATAACTAGAAATTTAATTCGTCACGAAGACGAATAAGGTGGTCTGTCTTCATGTCTGATGGTAGATTATACTATTTACTATATTGAGAAAGGTAGAAGTTATATAGACATGTAAACAATGATGATGATGATGATGATGATCTTGATAGTAATGGTGATGACGATGATGACGATGATAATGATAATGTTAATGATATTGATGATCATGAGCATGATCCTGACATCTTATCGAAAAAATAAGGGGTGATTTAGATAACATATAGTCTCAGCTACAACATACTAAAATTTGGGAGAAAACTGTTGAATAACAACCGAGATACTAGTCAAAACATATTGTCATGCAGATTCATGAAAAAAGTGACCTCCTATAGACATAACACGCAAATATGACAAATTATGCAATGTCGCCTTTAATCGAATATTTTACTACGATGACGTCATCTAAATGAAAAATAAATGCCTGTTTCTGGTAGAAAATTAGCTCAGCTACAACATATCAAAATTTGGAAGAAAATTGATCAACATTTAGCGAGATACAATCAATTTTCCAAAAATATGCTGACGAATTTTCGATACACTGCAATCAGTTTGCCTAGGGTGTGATTGTTACGTCACAATGGAGTTCGGGCATAGTGCGCATTTTGTTATTCACGTAATATACATTGTGATTGTCACCAGCAGCTGGTGCGCGATGAAATGTACAACTGGGTCAATTATTGCTCACTAGTTTCACACGCATTTTGCCGTTGACTTTTCAGATCGAGCAATAATATATTTTCTATACAGTTAATAATGTATTTCGTATAGGCATGTTTTTGCCCATATATGCTATGTATTACAAGAGCTCGCACGCACAGACATTTACCTTAAACTGACGCTCATTTCATTATTAATGGTCATAAAGAGATAAACATGGTATCAAATTGTTCGGAATAAAATGGGCAATACTATGATAGACAAAAAAGGCGAATCTAGGTTGCGTAAGACCATTACGAACACAAACGCGCGCGCAAATTTATGCGCGCGCAAAGGTGTGCCCACGCAAAAATCTCGAAATGCTTGAAATGGCCTAAAACGTACTCTAATTTGATCAAAAAGTGATTATGAGCATTTTTTATTTTTGCGCGCACCGACGCGCGGACGGACGCGTACGCGCGCGTTTATTGACCTTAAGATGACCGGATGTATATTGACCATAATTGTTATAAATATGAATGAGAAATGATTTACGGTTATGAAGATATGATCATGAGTTGATTCTCAGAGCACTTCACAAAATGGCGCCTGGATGACGTCACGAAATGTTGATGAACTTGAAAATGTTCCTGTCACGTCTTAAGATGATGACCTATGACTGTGTTAAATTTGAAAGAAATTGGACGGTTCAATTTTGAGTAATCGTGCACACAAAAGAGTGGTCACAAATTTATTTTAATTGAATTGTGTTTTTGTACAAATTCAATTAAAATACTAGAAATTTAATTCGTCACGAAGACGAATAAGGTGGTCTGTCTAAGTCTTATGATAGAATTGAGAATGGGAGAAGTTATATTGACATGTAAACAATGATGATCATGATGACCATGATGATGATCATGATAGTAAAGGTGATGATGATGATGATAATGATAATGTTATATGATGATAAAAACGATAATGTTAATGATGATGATGAGCACAAGCATGATCCTGACATCTGATTGAAAAAATAAGGAAATATTTAAATAGCAAATAGTCTCAGCTACAACATACTAAAATTTGGGAGAAAACTGTTGAATAACAACCGAGATACTGGTCAAAACACCTTGTCATGCAGATTCATGTTTTGAAAAAAGTGACCTCCCATAGACATAACACGCAAATATGACAAATTATGCATTGTCGCCTTTAATCGAATATTTCACTATGATGACGTCATCTAAATGAAAAATAAATGGCATATTTTTGATAGAGAATTATCTCAGCTACAACATATCAAATTCTGGGAGAAAATTGATCACCGATAAGTGAGATAATCTCAATTAAACAAAGACAAAAATGACGTCATCAACAAAAAACATTTGTTTGAGTTTAGATGCCAATATGATGACTTTGTTTCACTTTGTACGAGTCAGGGTGGTATGAAATCATATCTACAACTCATGCTTTTTTCAACCATGATATAAAAATTGGGGGTCGATGGACTATCTGAAGAGCTATTTCGATTTTTAAAATGGCATGTTTTTGATAAAATTTGCATTATATTGCCTATAGCAGCACGCGCGGATCTTGAACTTTGACGCACGCTCACGGCCTTATGAAATATGAAGAGTGACTGAAATTAATGTAAATTGTCAATTACGTTAAGAGGAATCCAAATCATGTAATCATTTTGAATTTGACTTTTTCCGCGCGCTGTGAGCGCGCACACCGCGCGTGGGGACACTTACGGACGGAAAATTTTGAAATGCTTAAAATGACCTGATTCGTACTCTCGTTTAATAGTTTAGTGATTTTGAGCAATTTTAAATTTTGACGCGCACATACGCGCGCGTCATGACCTTTATGTGACCTTTGATGACATGACCTGTTGACCCTTGACCTGAAGTATATGTGATATGAATATGAATGACCTTTGCTGATGCATCATGAAGATATGATGGATAATGTGATTTCACAAAATGGCGCCTGGATGACGTCACGATAACTTGATGACCTTGAAAATGTTCTAGACACGTGTCATGACAATGACCTATGACTGTGCCAAAATTGAATCAAATTGACTAAACCAAACTTGAAGTTATCCTGGGCACAAAAAACGGGAAGAAATAAAAATAAAGAATAATAATAATAATAATAATAATAAATAAATAAAGAAAATTCTGACGAAATCAATAGGTGGTCTGTTGACAACAGACCACCTAATAATAATAATAATAATAACTAGAAATTTAATTCGTCATGGAGACGAATTAGGTGGTCTGTCTTCAAGTATTATGATAGATTATAATGTTAACTATATTGAGAAATGGAGAAGTTATATAGACATGTAAACAATGATGATCATCATGATGATCATGATGATGATCTTGATAGTAATGGTGATGACGATGATGATGATGATGATGATCATGATGATGTTGATGATTATCATCAACAGACCACGATGACATCAGACTGAAAAAAATGAGAGAACATTTAGATAGTATATAGTCTCAGCTACAACATACTCAAAAATCAACAAAAATCAAGCCGAAATAACGGCGATATTGCTCGCAAAAGACAAGAATGTAGAATCCAGATTTGAGAAAAAGTCATCTCCCATAAGGATTACACGCAAAAAGTAATGGATCTAGTGATAATAGGGTAATAATAAAGTAAATATGGTTGTTTATTACATTATTTGCGCTTGTACGTGTTTTAATATTCAAAGGAGATGGTAGAGTGAAAGGTCAAAAAGAAAAAAAAGTGAAGAAAAAAAATTGTTGGAGACGCCCGGACTCGAACCAGGGACCTCGAGGTCGGAAGTCAAGTGCGTTACCGATATACCAAAACATTTCCCATAGAGATTACACGTAAACGGGAAATGGAATTCTCAAATCCCACGTTGCAAGTGAAATACGAGTATGATCTCGGCATCTGATCGAAAAATAAAGGGCACACTTGTGATAGCTTATTGTCTCAGCTACAACATACTCAAAGCTCAGCGTAAACAAAGATAAAACGACGGAGATATTGCTCGCGAAAGACGAGAATGTAGAATCCAGTTTTGAGAAAAAGTCATGTCCTATAGAGAATACACGCAAAATGTGAAAAATTGACATGCCCCTTTAATCGCAAAAATACGCCATGATGCCTTTGTCAAAATGAAAAATACGTCGCGACTTTATTTGTAGAGAATTGTCTTAGCTAGAACATATCAAAATCTGGAATTAAATCGATCAATATTCACAGAGATACAATCAATTTTCCAAAAATATGATGACGTCATAATATGCAAATTGAAATTTTGAGTTCGGAGGCCATTATGATGACGTCATGAGTTAATTGAGGGTCAAATGAGACATGAAATCATATCTCCGATTCATACTCTATCAAAATTTGAAAACAAATTAGGTTCACCTTCCATCCTAAAGCGCTACAATGGATTTTGTATAAGCATGTTTTTGCCCATATATGTTATGTATAACAAGAGCTCGCACGCACGGACATTATCTTAAACGGACGCTCAATCCGTTATTAATGGGCAGAAAAAGGTGAACAACGTATTGAAATGCTTGAGAAAATGTGTTAAATATGATGAAAGAAAAAAATTGGCGATTCTATGTTGCAAAATGCCATTACGCGCGGAAACGCGCGCGCAAAGCTGTGCGCACGCATTTTTTTTCGAAATGCTTAAAATAGCCTAAAACGTACTCTAATTTGATCAAAAAGTGATTTTGAGCATTTTTTTGTTTTGCGCGCACCGACGCGCGGATGTACACGTACGCGCGCGTTTATTGACCTTAAGTTGACCGGACGGATATTGACCTTAATCGTTATAAATATGAATGAGAAATTATTTACGGTTATGAAGATATGATCATGAGTTGATTTTCAGAGTACTTCACAAAATGGCGCCTGGATGACGTCACGATATTTGAATGAACTTGAAAATGTTCCTGTCACGTCTTAAGACGATGACCTATGACTCTGTCAAATTTAATTGAATTTGCACGGTTCAATTTTGAGTAATCGTGGGAACAAAAAAGTGGTCACAAATTTATTTTAATTGAATTGTGTTTTTGTACAAATTCAATTAAAATACTAGAAATTTAATTCGTCATGGGGACGAATTAGGTGGTCTGTCTTGAATTGATGGATGAAGTACTGATGAACTGATAGATTGAACTGATGTGAAATGAACTGAATCGATGAGCTAAAAGGATGAACTGATAAACTGAACTAAACTGATGAGCTGAACTGATGAACGAAATATTGAGAAATTATCTAGATGATGAATAATGATCATGATCATGATCAAATTTAATGCAAACAAATATCAAAATAAGTAGTCCTAATGAATATGACACAAAGTATTGAGAAATGAACTACTTGATCGTGATCATGATTGTCATGATGACGATAATGATAATCATGATGATGATCATGGTCATGATGATAATCATGATGATGATGGTGATAATGGTGATGAAGATGACGATGATGATGATTATGGTGATCATGATGATCATGATGATCATGATGATCATGATGATGTTGATGGAATGATTATCATCATAATGCCAATGATGATGATCATGAGCGTGATCCTGTAAGTATTGGAAGAATGAGGGGTGATTTAGATAACATATAGTCTCAGCTACAACATACTCGAAAATCAACATAATCCAAGCAGATATAATGTCGATATATTGCTCGCAAAAGACAGGAATGTAGAATCCAGATTTGAGAAAAAGTCATGTCCCATAGAGAATACACACAAAATGTGAAAAATTGACATGCCTCCTTTAATCGTAAAAATACGCCATGATGCTTTTGTCAAAATGAAAAAATCGTGGCGACGGCATTTGTTGAAAATTGTCTCAGCTAAAACATTTCAAAATTTGGAAGAAAATTGATCAACATTTACAGAGATACACTGCAAACAGTGTGCCTAGGCTGTGATTGTTACGTCACAATGGAGTTTGCTCATAGTGCGCATTTTGTTATACGCGTAATAGACATTGCCATTGTCACCAGCAGCTGGTGCGCGATGAAATGTACATCTGGCTCGATTATTGCTTACTAGTTTCCCACGCATTTTGCCGTTGACTTTTCATATCGAGCAATAATATTTGTTCTATACAGTTCATAATGTATTTCGGATAGGCATGTTTTTGCCTATATATGCTATGTATTACAAGAGCTCGCACGCACAGACATTTACCTTAAACGGACGCTCATTTCGTTATTAATGATCATAAAGAGATAAACATGGTATCAAATTGTTTGGAATAAAATGGGCAATACTATGATAGACAAAAAAAAGGCGATTCTAGGTTGCGTACGACCATTACGAACACAAACGTGCGCGCAAATTTATGCGCGCGCACGCAATTTTTTTTTTGAAATGCTTGAAATGGCCTAAAACGTACTCTTATTTGATCAAAAATTGATTTTGAGCATTTTTTATTTTTGCGCGCACCGACGCGCGGACGTACGCGTACGCGCGCGTTTATTGACCTTAAGTTGACCGGACGGATATTGACCTTAATCGTTATAAATATGAATGAGAAATGATTTACGGTTATGAAGATATGATCATGAGTTGATTTTCAGAGTACTTCACAAAATGGCGCCTGGATGACGTCACGATATTTCGATGAACTTGAAAATGTTCCTGTCACGTCTTAAGACAATGACCTATAACTGTGTCAAATTTAATTGAATTTGCACGGTTCAATTTTGAGTAATCGTGTAAACAAAAAAGTGGTCACAAATTTATTTTAATTGAATTGTGTTTTTGTACAAATTCAATTAAAATACTAGAAATTTAATTCGTCATGAGGACGAATTAGGTGGTCTGTCTTCAATTGTTATGATCAAGCTCATCTTCAATTGAATTACCCAATAAACTGATGTTAATGTAAAATGATGTATTAAGATATGAATTAATTAATGCAGTACTGATGAACTTATAGATTTAAATTATGTGAAATGTACTGAATCGATGAGCTAAAAGGATAAACTGATGAACTGAACTAAACTGATGAGCTGAACTGATGAACGAAATATTGAGAAATTATCATGATTCATATGATCATGATCAAATTTAATGCAAACAAATATTAAAATAAGTAGGCCTAATGAATATGACACAAAGTATTGAAAATAAGCTACTTAATCATGATTATCATTATTGTCATGATGACGATAATGATAATCATGATGATGATAATCATGATCATGATGATGTTGATGAGGATGATTATCATCATTATGATAATGATGATGATAATGGTGATGATGATGACGATGATAATAATGATAATGATGATGATAATCATGATCATGAAGATTTTGATGGGGATGATTATCATCATTATGATAATGATGATGATCATGATCATAAGCGTGATCCTGACATCTGATTGAAAAAAGTGAGGAAATATTTAGATAGCATATAGTCTCAGCTACAATATACTCAAAAATCAACAAAAACCAAGCGCAAAAAACGGCGATATTGCTCGCAAAAGACAGGAATGTAGAATCCAGATTTGGGAAAAAGTCATGTCCCATAGAGAATACACGCAAAATGTGAAAAATTGACATGCCTCCTTTAATCGCAAAAATACGCCATGATGCTTTTGTCAAAATGAAAAAATCGTGGCGACGGCATTTGTTGAAAATTGTCTCAGCTAAAACATATTAAAATTTGGAAGAAAATTGATCAACATTTACAGAGATACACTGCAAACAGTATGCCTAGGGTGTGATTGTTACGTCACAATGGAGTTCGCTCATAGTGCGCATTTTGTTATATCCGTAATATACATTGTCATGGTCACCAGCAGCTGGTGCGCGATGAAATGTACAACTGGCTCGATTATTGCTCACTACTTTCCCACGCATTTTGCCGTTGACTTTTCAGATCGAGCAATAATATTTGTTCTATACGGTTAATAATGTATTTCGTATAGGCATGTTTTTGCCCATATGCTATGTATTAAAAGAGCTCGCACGCACAGACATTTACCTTGAACGGACGCTCATTTCGTTATTAATGGTCATAAAGAGATAAACATGGTATCAAATTGTTCGGAAAAAAATGGGCAATATTATGTAAGACAACAAATGGCGTTTTAAGGTTGCGTTCGACCATTACGAACAAAAACGTGCGCGCAAATTTATGCGCGCGGAAAGGTGTGCGCACGCAAAATTCTCGAAATGCTTGAAATGGCCTAAAACGTACTCTAATTTGATCAAAAAGTGATTATGAGCATTTTTTATTTTCGCGCGCAACGACGCGCGAACGGACGCGTATGCGCGCGTTAATTGACCTTAAGTTGACCGGACGGATATTGACCATAATCGTTATAAATATGAATGAGAAATGATTTACGGTTATGAAGATATGATCATGAGTTGTATTTTAGAGTACTTCACAAAATGGCGCCTGGATGACGTCACGATATTTTGATGAACTTGAAAATGTTCCTGTCACGTCTTAAGACGAGGATCTATGACTGTGTCAAATTTAATTGAATTTGCATGGTTCAATTTTGAGTAATCGTGCACACAAAAAAGTGGTCACAAATTTATTTTAATTGAATTGTGTTTTTGTACAAATTCAATTAAAATACTAGAAATTTAATTCGTCACGAAGACGAATAAGGTGGTCTGTCTTCATGTCTGATGGTAGATTATACTATTGACTATATTGAGAAAGGTAGAAGTTATATAGACATGTAAACAATGATGATGATGATCTTGATAGTAATGGTGATGACGATGATGACGATGATAATGATAATGTTAATGATATTGATGATCATGAGCATGATCCTGACATCTTATCGAAAAAAATGAGGGCTGATTTAGATAACAATAGTCTCAGGTACAACATACTAAAATTTGGGAGAAAACTGTTGAATAACAACCGAGATACTGGTCAAAACACATTGTCATGCAGATTCATGTTTTGAAAAAAGTGACCTCCTATAGACATAACACGCAAATATGACAAATTAAGCAATGTCGCCTTTAATCGAATATTTCACTACGATGACGTCATCCAAATGAAAAATAAATGTCATATTTCTGGTAGAGAATTAGCTCAGCTACAACATATCAAAATTTGGAAGAAAATTGATCAACATTTACAGAGATACAATCAATTTTCCAAAAAAAAGCTGACGAATTTTCGATACACTGCAATCAGTTTGCCTAGGGTGTGATTTTTACGTCACAATGGAGTTCGGGCATAGTGCGCATTGTGTTATACACGTAATATACATTGGCATTGTCACCAGCAGCTGGTGCGCGATGAAATGTACAACTGGGTCAATTATTGCTCACTAGTTTCACACGCATTTTGCCGTTGACTTTTCAGATCGAGCCATAATATTTTTTCTATACAGTTAATAATGTATTTCGTATAGGCATGTTTTTGCCCATATATGCTATGTATTACAAGAGCTCGCACGCACAGTTATTTACCTTAAACTGACGCTCATTTCGTTATTAATGGTCATAAAGAGATAAACATGGTATCAAATTGTTCGGAATAAAATGGGCAATACTATGATAGACAAAAAAGGCGATTCTAGGTTGCGTAAGACCATTACGAACACAAACGTGCGCGCAAATTTATGCGCGCGCAAAGGTGTGTCCACGCAAAATTTTCGAAATGCTTGAAATGGCCTAAAACGTACTCTAATTTGATCAAAAAGTGATTATAAGCATTTTTTATTTTTGCGCGCACAAACGTGCGGACGTACGCGTACGCGCGCATTTATTGACCTTAAGTTGACCGGATGGATATTGACCATAATCGTTATAAATATGAATGAGAAATGATTTACGGTTATGAAGATATGATCATGAGTTGATTCTCAGAGCACTTCACAAAATGGCGCCTGGATGACGTCACGATATTTTAATGAATATGAAAATGTTCCTGTCACGTCTTAAGATAAAGACCTATGACTGTGTTAAATTTGAAAGAAATTGGACGGTTCAATTTTGAGTAATCGTGCACACAAAAAAGTGGTCACAAATTTATTTTAATTGAATTGTGTTTTTGTACAAATTCAATTAAAATACTAGAAATTTAATTCGTCACGAAGACGAATAAGGTGGTCTGTCTTCAAGTCTTATAATAGATTATAATATTTACTATATTGAAAAAGGGAGAAGTTATAGAGACATGTAAATAATGATGATTATGATGATGATGATCCTGATAGTAATGTTTATGATGATGATGATCATGATGATGTTGATGAGGATGATTATCATCATTATGATAATGATGATGATCATGATCATGAGCGGGATTCTGACATCTTTTCGGAAAAATGAGGAATGATTAAGATAACATATAGTCTCAGCGACAAAATACTAAAATTTGGGAGAAAACTGTTGAATAACAACCGAGATACTGGTCAAAACACATTGTCATGCAGATTCATGTTTTGAAAAAAGTGACCTCCCATAGACATAACACGCAAATATGACAAATTATACATTGTCGCCTTTAATCGAATATTTAACTATGATGACGTCATCCAAATGAAAGAAATATGACTTATTCTGATAGAAAATTATCTCAGCTACAACATATCAAAATTTGGGAGAAAATCGATCACCGATAAGTGAGATAATCTCAATTAAACAAAGACAAAAATGACGTCATCAACAAAATACATTTGTTTGAGTTTAGATGCCAATATGATGACTTTGTTTCACTTTGTACGATTTAGGGTGGTATGAAATCATATCTCCATTTCATGCTTTATCCAACCATGATATAAAAATTGGGGGTCGATGGACTATCTGAAGAGCTATTTCGATTTTTAAAATTGCATGTTTTTGATCAAATTTGCATTATATTGCCCATAGCAGCACGCGCGGATTTTGAACTTTGACGCCCGCTCACGGCCTAATGAAATATGAAGAGTAACTGAAATTAATGTAAATTGTCAATTACGTTAAGAGGAATCCAAATTATGTAAACATTTTGAATTTGACCTTTTCCGCGCGCCGTGAGCGCGCACACCGCGCGCGGGGACATGTACGGACGGAAAATTTTGAAATGCTTAAAATGACCTGATTCGTACTCTCGTTTAATAGTTTACTGATTTTGAGCAATTTTAAATTTTGACGCGCACATACGCGCGCGTCATGACCTTTATGTGACCTTTGATGACATGACCTGTTGACCCTTGACCTGAAGTATATGTGATATGAATATGAATGACCTTTGCTGATGCATCATGAAGATATGATGGATAATGTGATTTCACAAAATGGCGCCTGGATGACGTCACGATAATTTGATGACCTTGAAAATGTTCCTGTCACGTCTCATGATGATTACCTATAACTGTGTCAAAATTGAGAAAAATTGGTTGGATGGATATTGAGAAATCGGTTGCACAAAAAAGTGGAGAAATAAATAAAAATAAATAATAATAATAATAATAAATAAAGAAAGAAAATTCTGACGAAATCAATAGGTGGTCTGTTGATAACAGACCACCTAACTAGAATTTAAATCGTCACGAAGACGATTAAGGTGGTCTGTCTAAGTCTTATGGTAGATTTGAGAATGGGAGAAGTTATATAGACATGTAAACAATGATGATCATGATAAACATGATGATGATCATGATAGTAAAGGTGATGATGATGATGATAATGATCATGATCATGATGATGTTGATGATGGTGACATTGATGATGATGATGATGATGATATTGATGATGATGATGATGATGATGATGAGCATGAGCATGATCCTGACATCTGATTGAAAAAATAAGGAAATATTTAGATAGCAAATAGTCTCAGCTACAACATACTAAAATTTGGGAGAAAACTGTTGTATAATAACTGAGATACTGGTCAAAACACATTGTCATGCAGATTCATGTTTTGAAAAAAGTGACCTCCCATAGACATAACACGCAAATATAACAAATTATGCATTGTCGCCTTTAATCGAATATTTAACTATGATGACGTCATTAAAATGAAAAATAAATGGCATAATTCTGATAGAGAATTATCTCAGCTACAACATATCAAAATGTGGGAGAAAATCGATCACCGATAAGTGAGATAATCTCAATTAAACAAAGACAAAAATGACGTCATCAACAAAATACATTTGTTTGAGTTTAGATGCAAATATGATGACTTTGTTTCACTTTGTACGAGTCAGGGTGGTATGAAATCATATCTCCAACTCATGCTTTTTCCAACCATGATATAAAAATTGGGGGTCGATGGACTATCTGAAGAGCTATTTCGATTTGTAAATGGCATGTTTTTGATCAAATTTGCATTATATTACCCATAGCAGCACGCGCGGATTTTGAACTTTGACGCACGCTCACGGCCTTATGAAATATGAAGAGTGACTGAAATTAATGTAAATTGTCAATTACGTTGAGAGGAATCTAAATCATGTAAACATTTTGAATTTGACCTTTTCCGCGCGCTGTGAGCGCGCACACCGCGCGCGGGGACACAAACGGACGGAAAATTTTGAAATGCTTAAAATGACCTGATTCGTACTCTCGTTTAATAGTTAAGTGATTTTGAGCAATTTTAAATTTTGACGCGCACATACGCGCGCGTCATGACCTTTATGTGACCTTTGATGACATGACCTGTTGACCCTTGACCTGAAGTATATGTTATATTAATATGAATGACCTTTGATGATGCGTCATGAAGATATGATGGATAATGTGATTTCACAAAATGGCGCCTGGATGACGTCACGATAATTTGATGACCTTGAAAATGTTCCTGTCACGTCTCATAATGATGACCTATGACTGTGTCAAAATTGAGAGAAATTGGGTGGATGGATATTGAGAAATCGGATACACAAAAAAGTGGAGAAATAAATAAAAATAAATAAATAATAAATAAAGAAAGAAAATTCTGACGAAATCAATAGGTGGTCTGTTGATAACAGACCACCTAACTAGAAATGTAATTCGTCACGAAGACGAATAAGGTGGTCTGTCTAAGTCTCATGATAGATTTGAGAATGGGAGAAATTATATATGACATGTAAACAATGATGATCATGATGAACATGATGATGATCATGATAGTAAAGGTGATGATGATGAAAATGATAATGTTATATGATGATAAAAACGATAATGTTAATGATGATGATAATGATCATGATCATGATGATGTTGATGATGATCATCTTCAGACCATGATGATGATGATGGTGGTGACATTGATGATGATGATGATGATGACGATGATGAGTATGAGCATGATCCTGACATCTGATTGAAAAAATGAGGAAATATTTAGATAGCATAAAGTCTCAGCTACAACATATTAAGATTTGGTTGAAAACTGTTTTGAATAACAACCGAGACACTGGTCAAAACACATTGTCATGCAGATTCATGTTTTGAAAAAAGTGACCTCCCATAGACATAACACGCAAATATGACAAATTATGCATTGTCGCCTTTAATCGAATATTTCACTATGATGACGTCATCTAAATGAAAAATAAATGACATATTGCTGATAGAAAATTATCTCAGCTACAACATATCAAAATCTGGGAGAAAATCGATCTCCGGTAAGTGAGATAATCTAAATTAAACAAAGACAAAAATGACGTCATCAACAAAATACATTTGATTGAGTTTAGATGCCAATATGATGACTTTGTTTCACTTTGTACGAGTCAGGGTGGTATGAAATCATATCTCCAACTCATGCTTTCTCCAACCATGATATAAAAATTGGGGGTCGATGGACTATCTGAAGAGCTATTTCGATTTTTAAAATGGCATGTTTTTGATCAAATTTGCATTATATTGCCCATAGCAGCACGCGCGGATTTTGAACTTTGACGCACGCTCACGGCCTTATGAAAGGTCGAGAGTGACTGAAATTAATGTAAATTGTCAATTACGTTAAGAGGAATCCAAATCATGTAAACATTTTGAATTTGACCTTTTCCGCGCGCTGTGAGCGCGCACACCGCGCGCGGGGACAAGAACGGACGGAAAATTTTGAAATGCTTAAAATGACCTGATTCGTACTCTCGTTTAATAGTTAAGTGATTTTGAGCAATTTAAAATTTTGACGCGCGCGTTTGCGCACGTCATGACCTTTATTTGACCTTTGATGATACGACCTGTTGACCCTTAACCTGAAGTATATGTGATATGAATATGAATTAACTTTGAGTACGCATCATGAAGATATGATGGATAATGTGATTTCACAAAATGGCGCCTGGATGACGTCACGATAATTTGATGACCTTGAAAATGTTCCTGTCACGTCTCATAATGATGACCTATGACTGTGTCAAAATTGAGAGAAATTGGGTGGATGGATATTGAGAAATCGGATACACAAAAAAGTGGAGAAATAAATAAAAATAAATAAATAATAAATAAAGAAAGAAAATTCTGACGAAATCAATAGGTGGTCTGTTGATAACAGACCACCTAACTAGACATTTAATTCGTCATGGGGACGAATTAGGTGGTCTGTCTTCAAGTCTTATGATAGATCATAATATTTACTATATTGAGAAAGGGAGAAGTTATATAGACATGTAAACAATGATGATCATGATGATGATGATGATGATGATCTTGATAGTAATGGTGATGACGATGATGATGATCATGATGATGTTGATGATTATCATCAACAGACCACGATGACATCAGACTGAAAAAAATGAGAGAACATTTAGATAGTATATAGTCTCAGCTACAACATACTCAAAAATCAACAAAAATCAAGCCGAAATAACGGCGATATTGCTCGCAAAAGACAAGAATGTAGAATCCAGATTTGAGAAAAGTCATCTCCCATAAGGATTACACGCAAAAAGTAATGGATCTAGTGATAATAGGGTAATAATAAAGTAAATATGGTTGTTTATTACATTATTTGCGATTGTACGTGTTTTAATATTCAAAGGAGATGGTAGAGTGAATGGTCAAAAAGAAAAAAAAGTGAAGAAAAAAAATTGTTGGAGACGCCCGGACTCGAACCAGGGACCTCGAGGTCGGAAGTCAAGTGCGTTACCGATATACCAAAACATTTCCCATAGAGATTACACGTAAACGGAAAATGGAATGCACAAATCCCACATTGTAATTGAAATATGAGCATGATCCCGGCATCTGATCGAAAAATAAAGGGCACACTTGTGATAGCTTATTGTCTCAGCTACAACATACTCAAAGTTCAGCGTAAACAAAGCTAAAACGACGGAGATATTGCTCGCAAAAGACAGGATGTAGAATCCAGTTTTGAGAAAAAGTCATGTCCCATAGAGAATACACGCAAAATGTGAAAAATTGACATGCCTCCTTTAATCGCAAAAATACGCCACGTTGCCATTGTCAAAATGAAATATCGTGGTAACTACATTTGTAGAAAATTGTCTCAGCTAGATCATATCAAAATTTGGAAGAAAATTGATCAATATTTACAGAGATACAGTCTATTTTCCAGAAATCTGCTGACGTCATAATATGAAAATTAAAATTTTGAGTTTGGAGGCCATTATGATGACGTCATGAGTTAATTGAGGGTCAAATGAGACATGAAATCATATCTCCAACTCATGCCTTTTCAAACCATGATATAAAAGTTGGGGTCAATTGACTATCTGAAGAGCTATTTTGATTTTTAAAATGGGATGTTTTTGATCAAATTTGCATTATATTGCCCATAGCAGCACGCGCGGATTTTGAACTTTGACGCGCGCTCACGGCCTTATAAAAGGTCAAGAGTGACTGAAATTAATGTAAATTGTCATTTACGGTAAGAGGAATCTAAATCATGTAAAAAATTTGAATTTGACCTTTTCCGCGCGTTGTGAGCGCGCGCAACGCGCGCGGGGACACTTACGGACGGAAAATTTTGAAATGCTTAAAATGACCTGATTCGTACTCTCGTTTAATAGTTAAGTGATTTTGAGCATTTTAAAATTTTGACGCGCGCGTACGTGCGCGTCATGACCTTTATGTGACCTTTGATGACATGACCTGTTGACCCTTGACCTGAAGTATATGTGATATAAATATGAATGACCTTTGCTTATGCATCTTGAAGATATGATGGATAATGTGATTTCACAAAATGGCGCCTGGATGACGTCACGATGACTTGATGACCTTGAAAATGTTCCTGTCACGTCTCATGACAATGATCTATGACTGTGCCAAAATTGAATGAAATTGACGAAACCGAACTTGAGTTATCCTAGGCACAAAAAAGTGTAGGAAATAAATAAAAATAAAGAATAATAATAATAAATAAAGAAAATTCTGACAAAAACAATAGGTGATCTGTTTTCAACAGACCACCTAACTAGAAATTTAATTCGTCATGGAGACGAATTAGGTGGTCTGTCTTCAAGTATTATGATAGATTATAATGTTTACTATATTGAGAAAGGGAGAAGTTATATAGACATGTAAACAATGATGATCATCATGATGATCATGATGATGATGATCTTGATAGTAATGGTGATGACGATGATGATGATGATGATGATCATGATGATGTTGATGATTATCATCAACAGACCACGATGACATCAGACTGAAAAAAATGAGAGAACATTTAGATAGTATATAGTCTCAGCTACAACATACTCAAAAATCAACAAAAATCAAGCCGAAATAACGGCGATATTGCTCGCAAAAGACAAGAATGTAGAATCCAGATTTGAGAAAAAGTCATCTCCCATAAGGATTACACGCAAAAAGTAATGGATCTAGTGATAATAGGGTAATAATAAAGTAAATATGGTTGTTTATTACATTATTTGCGATTGTACGTGTTTTAATATTCAAAGGAGATGGTAGAGTGAAAGGTCAAAAAGAAAAAAAAGTGAAGAAAAAAAATTGTTGGAGACGCCCGGACTCGAACCAGGGACCTCGAGGTCGGAAGTCAAGTGCGTTACCGATATATACCTAAACATTTCCCATAGAGATTACACGTAAACGGGAAATGGAATTCTCAAATCCCACGTTGCAAGTGAAATATGAGCATGATCTCGGCATCTGATCGAAAAATAAAGGGCACACTTGTGATAGCTTATTGTCTCAGCTACAACACACTCAAAGCTCAGCGTAAACAAAGATAAAACGGCGGAGATATTGCTCGCGAAAGACGAGAATGTAGAATCCAGTTTTGAGAAAAAGTCATGTCCCATAGAGAATACACGCAAAATGTGAAAAATTGACATGCCTCCTTTAATCGCAAAAATACGCCATGATGCATTTGTCTAAATGAAAAATACGTCGTGACTTTATTTGTAGAGAATTGTCTCAGCTAGAACATATCAAAATCTGGAATTAAACCGATCAATATTCACAGAGATACAATCATTTTTCCAAAAATATGATGACGTCATAATATGCAAATTGAAATTTTGAGTTCGGAGGCCATTATGATGACGTCATGAGTTAATTGAGGGTCAAATGAGACATGAAATCATATCTCCGATTCATACTCTATCAAAATTTGAAAACAAATTAGGTTCACCTTCCATCCTAAAGCGCCACAATGGATTTTGTATAGGCATGTTTTTGCCTATATATGTTATGTATAACAAGAGCTCGCACGCACGGACATTATCTTAAACGGACGCTCATTCCGTTATTAATGGGCAGTAAAAGTTTAACAACGTATTGAAATGCTTGAGAAAATGTGTTAAATATGATGAAAGAAAAAAATTGGCGATTCTATGTTGCAAAATGCCATTACGCGCGGAAACGCGCGCGCAAAGCTGTGCGCACGCATTTTTTTCGAAATGCTTAAAATAGCCTAAAACGTACTCTTATTTGATCAAAAAGTGATTTTGAGCATTTTTTAGTTTTGCGCGCACCGACGCGCGGACGTACGCGTACGCGCGCGTTTATTGACCTTAAGTTGACCGGACGGATATTGACCTTAATCGTTATAAATATGAATGAGAAATTATTTACGGTTATGAAGATATGATCATGAGTTGATTTTCAGAGTACTTCACAAAATGGCGCCTGGATGACGTCACGATATTTGAATGAACTTGAAAATGTTCCTGTCACGTCTTAAGACGATGACCTATGACTCTGTCAAATTTAATTGAATTTGCACGGTTCAATTTTGAGTAATCGTGGGAACAAAAAAGTGGTCACAAATTTATTTTAATTGAATTGTGTTTTTGTACAAATTCAATTAAAATACTAGAAATTTAATTCGTCATTGGGACGAATTAGGTGGTCTGTCTTCTTGATCATGATGATCATGATGATCATGTTAGTAATGGTCATGATGATAATGATAATGGTGATGATGATGATGATAATGATAATGATGATTATGATGATGATGATGATGATGTTGATGAGGATGATAATCATCATGAAATACGCTTAGGCTGAATGACGACGCTGTAGCTTATATGCAAATGAGGCAAATGGGGGTGGCAAAATACGCTTAGGCTGAATGACGACGCTGTAGCTTATATGCAAATGAGGCAAATGGGGGTGGCAAAATACGCTTAGGCTGAATGACGACGCTGTAGCTTATATGCAAATGAGGCAAATCCGCGCGTGCTACCTTTTCGTGTAAAATATGTTTTATTTGTCTATGGTGTCTACCCAAAAAAGTGCGGGGCGCCGTTCAGCGGCCCATGTTTATGTAGAATGGCATTATAAAAACTTTTGTGTTTACAAATTGATGGTTGACTCTTTATTTGTTGAAAATATGAAAGGGTGATTTTCAGCATTTTTTCTTTGTAGAGAGGGTTCGGGGGGGGGGCCGGGGGGGGGGGGTCTGAATGTCCTCATTGCAAGGGGGCCGTATCAGGCGTGACAAGAGACTCGCCAAAAGCACCCTAAACAAGTATTAACGTGATGCAAAAAATACACCCTGTATCGTTACGTGTAATTTGCTACCCTAAATAAGTAGGCCTAATCATTTTTTGTAAATCCCTAAGCAAGTGTTCCTCCAAGGCTGAGTTCGCCATAGAGCCGAATTAGGACAAAGCTGCATTTTTTCTACCGGGGTACGGTGCCGTGGCACCCTGTAGCCCGCGCAATAAAACACTACAGTTTATTTGATTTATGTAAAACAGGCTATGACTTCAGCTTCAGCTAGAAATGGTGATTGTAATTTGTTCGAGTGTTGAATGACTCTAAGTTGATTTTTTTTTACCCTAAATGCGTAAATCATCACTTTAAAAATGATACCCTTTTTCTTGATTTTTGGTGATTTTGAGACCCTATTCACGTTACGTACGTAACGTGCCTGATCGTGAAAAACAACCCTTTTTACGTGATTTTTTGGTCGCGCCTGATATCTCCCTTGCAATTATGAGGACAGACCCCCTCCCCCCCATGGTTGAAACCATAGGGAACACAAACTAGGCGGAAAGTAAAACTTGGAGTGGTTATGAGTGTTCTAATTGGCACACTAATATAGTCCCTAGGGAATCCAGGTAGGGGCATCTGCTGTTCTTTCATCATACTGATGTGAGCCATTAATTTTCTGTCTTTTAGCTTCACACATATATGAACAAAGACATTCAAATGGCTATTATTGATTTATATGAATTTTTGTATTTTTAAAAATGAGGTACTGACCCCGTACTGATCGGAGGGATATCAAAACAGCGGCTTATAATGCTTAATTAACTAGGCCAGGCTAGCACGTGTCTTAGACTTTGTCGCGTTGGGGGAGCTGAAAGCTATAGGTCTACTTTGTATGCCTATTTTTTATTGAATATTCAGCTTTGTCATATTTGATGATGGTTTTGTCAACGATCAGAGCGATGGTCATAGAGAGTTTCTGTGAGAGGAGAAGGGCAGGTTCACAGGAATCATTCTTGGTCGGAACGATCATTGAAGCTGTCGATCGTGTCGATGATACTACTCACCTTAATGTTGATGGATGCGAGGGAGTTGGATCTGGAGCCAGTGCCAGTGGAAGTACTGCTAGTGCTACTACTAGCAAGAAGGAAGTTCTGCATTGCTATGTAAACAATATTTCTGAGGATGTCTTGAAGCAGAAATTGCTTGACTTGATTCCGAGGCAGAAGATAATATTGACGAATGTGCTGAAATTTCCTAGTAGCTACAGGCTATCTGAAAATTCGAAGGTAAGAATTTTCTGTCAAGTGTCATGTCTGTGCACTAGGGTCTTTAGACCCTACATGTCTTACTACTTACTAGGCCGGTCCGTCATCTTTATATTACACACACAGTACTTACGCGATCGAGGTTATAACGTCGCACAATTAATACCTCTGTATTGTGAGCAGTTGCCTCCCGTAGGCAGTGTGTGGTCTTGTACAGCAAATGTTGTAAGGAAAGGACCAAGCTCAGCAGCTCAAAAAGCTTGAAATTTCATTTGGTTGAGATGATAAGATTTTTTTCGAAGCATCTGGTGTGAAAACAGATATTATCCCTTGCAAAAATAAGATGGAATTATTTTCTGAGAATTTTGCTGATTTTTGGGAGAGGTTGTGACTGCCACTGAATTGACCCCACATAGTAATGGCTCTGTGTGTGTAATATGGGACTGTCATGACTGTTGCACATTCACTGTTGCAGTAATCAAAACAAGACATCAGAATTTCTCTAAGCAAGATATAATTTTGTCAAGTTTGATAGATTACCTGATTCATGGGCACTTCAGCTCTTATTTGTGCTGCAAATTTGAGGATTTAGAGTAGAAAATGAAATTTAGTAATTATTTTCCTCTTGAACTGTGAATGAAGTAGTGGGCAAAAGGGTGCGGCGATAGAGGTCTACACACAAAAGCTATTGTACTAGTTGTACTTCAATTTGAAGCCTATTCGCCCGTGAAGACTATCTTGGAGTATAAGCTTATCTTCAGATAAGCTTGTACAAGTGATTTTTGTGTGACAAAGACAGCCATAATTGTCCATGATGTCAGGTTGGGTTGACTGTCATTCTGAAAATTAACTTTGCCTTTGCTTTGGCTTTAAGCTGTTCACTAGTACTTTTATGGACCTTGTTCAGGGCTCTCTTGGTTCAGTAGGCAATGGGTCACTTATGCAATGTTCAACATGTATAACTACAAGATTAGGTACGCCACATTAGCACTAGAGAGCAGTCTCTGTTTTGTATCAGAATTGCACAGGCATTTTTGTACACAAGGTAGTCAAGGAATTGCAAGTGAATGAGGAACGATATTTTTGAAAATCTACTAATGGTGATAAATTCAACTTATTTTTTGTAGCAATGAATTATTTCAGTCCCACATATTTTTGAAATTGATGACATTGCAGAGGGTCGCAATGTCCCTAGGAGTAGAGGTGGATAGTTTCACTTGGGGCTGAGTGGTTCTGACCTATGAGTGTAATGGGTTAATCTTTTGATTTATAGGGCCCTGCACTGCAGCCCAAATGCAAAACCAACTTCCAAGTTGATTTCCATTTGGTGCACATTGTTGGTATGGGAAAGATTTTCATAGACATGAGACATGCCTTATGTACCCCCTTTGAAAAAGAGAACATGGAGGAAGAGCTTTCTGAGACAACATTGATTTATAATTCAATTCAAGGCATCATAGAAAGGAGAGGGCCAGCGTGAGTTGGAACTGTGTGCGGATCGTGGTTTAATTTGAAATAAATTTTTGTTTTTGATCTTTGTAGACTATGACCAATATTTTATTAAATGAGTTTGGAAAAAGAAAGAAATAATAATAATTTTACCAAGACATTAAAAGAAAGAGATGCGATGAAATTGGCAACAATAGTCAAAATTGACTAATAGCCATTATAATACCAAACGAAGAAGAAGAAGAAGACATTTTATATTCACTCTTTTTATTTTTATTTATTTTTTGTTATTGTCTTGAATTTGTTACCTATATGTAAAAAGATGATAATACTGTCAGGCTTTATCAAATGTCATAATAAATATTGTCATGAAATTAGTATCTTTTCAGAGCTGAATAGATACTCTATTACTAGTGCAAGTTAAGTGTGTTAATATTTAACTTGCAATATTGCATGAGAGAATATAAAATGGTGAGGGTCAGAGGGTGGCCAGCGAGCTAAGTTTGTTTTTGTTATTAATTTTCCTTGTGTATATAGTGGAAAACATGTGATAGGATTTAAAATTATCTTGTGTTTTATTCTTTTAACATTTAGGTGATTTCGAGGGTTTCAGATTTCGACGTTGATGAGGCCAGTGTTGAGAATTTCATCAGGCCTGATGTGGTGTCTGTGGCGGAGGCGCGGGGCTCACCATCAAAAAGGCGCCTCAGTGTTTCTGGGGATGTTGTAGAGGTAATAATGATAATTTTACAGGATTGATGTAACATCATATTTTTGTGTACATGTTCATGCCACATGTCTTTTTTATCATTTAATTTTTTGTTTGATGAATTTAATTGTGATGAGGTTGGGTCTTATGATAAATAAATTTAGTGGATTTTTTTTTTTTTTTTTCTTTTTTTACTTTTTTTTTTGCTCTTGTTTGTGCTTGTAATATTTTGTTTGTTTATTTATTTGGTCTGTGTGTTTGTAATATCCTGTGGCATGCATGTTAGCAAATTAAATTTCTATGATTGATATGGATATATAGAAGTTCTAGAGTGGCTTTAAAAAAAAAAGATAGCAGTAGTTGTAAAAATGAAATGGATAAGTGGAGTAATACCACTTCTATAAGTGATTTAGTATGAAGATTTATTGTAATGGTGGTAAAGGTACATTATATCAAAAATAGAATGTATTATTGTTGTGATGCAGTAGTGGAAATAAAGGTAGCAATGACAGAAATACTCTTTGAAAGTTTTGGTGTGATATTGCAAATATTTGTATTAATGTTACGTAAAATAAAAGCAGATGTAAATATTTAAGTGTGCAGATAGGTTTACTGTAATGAATGTTATGGTTAGATAAATTTAAGCATTTTATGTTTGATTAGTTTGTTGTGTAATTTGTAATGTGATTGTTTTTTTTTTTTTTTTTTTTTTTTTTTTTTGTATATAGGTGGGACCATGTGTTAACACAGCTGCTTTCAAACGGCGGTGCTTGCAAATGGAGGGTTGTGGAGCCTCAGTAGAAGTTGTGTTGTGGGGAGAGGCAGCCTTGAAGGATGTATCTTGTGGTAAAGCTGTAATTACAGCTTTAGTGAAGGATGGAGGGCGGCTGACTTCGACAGTATCAAGCCAAATAGAAGTAGGTTTATGATAATTTGATATATTTTTTTATTGTAAAAATGAAATATATGAGAATAGTGGTATGGATTTATAATGTTTGCATGTTTACTTGACAAATATTAAAGGTAAAGGAAACGCGGGAATCAGTATGCTTTCAGTCATGGTTCTCACCAGGGCCTTTACACATGGCGGGGCCACCATGCATAAATTTCAAAACCACTTTTGCCACCATGTGTAAATTTAGAAGTAGAAATGCCACCATGTGTAAATTTCAGAATGAAAGTGCTTTTTGACACTCTTAGTGTGCACTAAATGCCAAATTAAAACAACACCATTTGTAAATTTATCTGCACCATGCGTGAATATTTCCTACATGCTGAACATTACATTTCCACCATGGGTAATGAAAATCTTGCTGAGAACCCTGCTTTGAGTATTAAAATGGGTATGACAATACTGAAAATTTGAGCAAAACTGAACTATTTGTTTAAAAGTTTTGATTGTTCAAAGTTTCAATAGATCTCTGTTATGGAGATTTTTGAGTTTACATCTTTGCTGCATTTGCGATGTAATAGTAGCAATTCTCTGTTCCTTTTTGTGTATGAATTTTCAATAAAATGGATAAATAGGGATTTTTATAATCAGGAGTCCGCATAATTCTTATCGAAACGCTTGCTGAATTTTGTAGCCATGTCATACTCAAGCAATAAATTAAAAGAATTGTTATTTTTATTGAAAATGATGGAAATCTGAAATTTTGTGTGTAATATGAATGGTGAGTTCTTTACTATGACATCACAGATGCTGACAAAGCTGCGAACTAAAAGGTCTGCATAATAAGGATTTAATGAATCCTTCAAAGTTTATAAATATTGAACAGATTGTGTGATTTGCTTAAATTTTCATTGTTTATTCTTGTTAAGTGGGATGGCTAATGCAGGATAGCCTCTTGGGCTATGAAATATGCTTTGTAGCATTGCGAATATGTGTTCTATCTTTTCTCTAGACAGTGGTGACACAACATTTGCTCCTGCGACATTTGTTCCGCCATCTATATCTTGAAAGGTCTAAGATGAAGGTCATGATTTTTTTTTTTTTTTTTGCTCAGGACAATGTGAAGATTAGGATTAGGGTTAGGGTTAAGGTTAGGTTTAGGTTCAAGATTAACATGGCAAAGTTAGTCTGGAGGAATTGTCACAGGAGCAAATGTCATAGGAGCAAATGTCATAGAACCTAGACAGCAGCTATTTCACTGTATTATATTAATCACAAAATGATAATTTCATAATTCATTTATTTTCTCCATTTAGGAAATAGGTATTGGAAATTGAAGCACAATTTGATACCATTTCACAAATTTACACATGAGCAGAGAGATATTATGTTCTCATCGACTTGTTATAGGAGTGTTAAATGTCATTTAATTTACAAATATTGTTTTGTTTGAATATGTGGATGTAGGTGTATGTACATGTATGAAATGTTGATTGCTATAGCTCAAAATAAAGTTTTCTTGTGAAGAGGATTTTTATGCCTCCGCCCACCGAAGGTGGTGCCGGAGGCATTATGTTTTCGGGTTGTCCGTCCGTCCGTCCGTCTGTCCGTCCGTCCCGCCCCGCTCGTTTTTGCGATAATTAAAGAACCATTTGAGGTATGAACATCAAACTTGGTCCGAGTATGTATCACCATAAGAAGACGATCTGATTAGATTTTGGGGTATGTGGGTCAAAGGTCAAGGTCACAGAGATCAATTGCTGATATTTGAGGTGTTAGTCTCGTTCTCGCGATAACTCAAGAACCATTTGAGGTATGAACTTCAAACTTGGTGCTAGTATGTATCATCATAGGAAGACGATATGATTAGATTTTGGGGTATGTAGGTCAAAGGTCAAGGTCACAGAGATCAATTGCTGATATTTATGGTTTTAGTCTCATTTTTGCAATAACCCAAGAACCAATTGAGGTATGAATTTCAAATTTGGTGTAAGTATGTATCACCTAAGGAAGACAATCTGATTAGATTTTGGGGTATGTAGGTCAAAGGTCAAGGTCACAGGAGTCAATTAATGACATTTCAGGTGTTATTATCTTTCTTGCAATAAGTCGAGAACCAT
Organism: Strongylocentrotus droebachiensis; assembly: GCA_035222895.1. NCBI lineage: Eukaryota > Metazoa > Echinodermata > Echinoidea > Camarodonta > Strongylocentrotidae > Strongylocentrotus > Strongylocentrotus droebachiensis. Next base: position 376,846 of record JAVYIG010000169.1, on the reverse strand, counting down.
TTTAGGTTTGAACCTCAAACTTGGTGCTAGTATGTATCATCATAGGAAGAAGATCTGATTAAATTTTGGGGTCATGCAGTTGAAGTTCAAGGTCAGAGAGTTCAATAAAATACATAAAAATGGCTTGTTCTTGTGATAATTTGAGAACTATTTGACGGATCAACTTCATTCTTGGCTTGTGTATGCATATGGAAGGGGCAATGATTTGATTAGAATTTGGGGTCAAGTTCAAGGTCATAGAGTTCAATAACATATATAATAATCGCTCGTTATTGCGCTAACTTAAGAACCATTTGATAGGTCAACTTTAAACTTGGTTCATGTATGTGTATGGGAGGGACAATGATCTGACTAGGCTTTAGGGTCATGACGTTAAATTTCAAGGTCACAGAGGCTATAAAATACATGAAAATGACTAGTTCTTACTAGAATTTCAAAAATTAAAATGAATATGCCATTCATTTCCGATCTGGTGATGGCGGAGGCATAAATTTTGACCGCGCGTGGTCGAAGATCCATCTAGTTTATGTGAATTTGGTTGCATTTTTTTTAATACTATTTTGTTATTTTCTTTTGCAGAGTAGTTCATCCGTAGTGGCCAGTGGGGTCATTGTAGGAATGGAGGACGCAGAGAACGGGTATGTTTTTTTTTTTTTTTTTTGTTGTTGTTTGTTTTTGTATTTTGTATTGGTTTGAAGAAAAAAAAAGATCATAGAAGGATCAAGTGCTATATTTTGAACATTTGTTTGAAAATCAAGGCTGCTCTATTTTATGCCATACCAGTTGTTTATTGGGGGAGTGAAGCCCAGGTATCAGTGTGTTTCCAGTCCATGAAGAATAATGAGAAAAGTAAACTGAACATTTGAGGAAAATTGGACACTTTGTTTAGAGTTATGGACTTCGAAAGTTTCATTAAATCTTTATTCTACGATTCTGGACTATTAACCATATTTTGTGGTTTGGCACAATAACTTTTGATTCAGAATCTTTCCAAAATACACCAGATGCATCATTAGAAAGAGTACATATTTTTGTATAGATTGTGTCCATTTTTGTTGCAGACCATATTGCATTTGACACCAGGAATTTGAAAATGGAGAAAAAGCTTTTAAATCCTTAGATTGGCAACATATTGGAGGGCTGAAAATCACTGTTTTATCAAAATTGACATTTTTAATAACTTTTTGTAAAATTTCTTAAGCATACATGATGTATGTGTAGGTTTTATTGTTGAGCCCACCAGAGGTAAGGGGAGACAAAGGGATTGCCTGCAGTGTCTGTCTGTCCGTAGTCTGTCTGTCTGTCCATCGTCTGTCCGTAACGTTACAAAAACCTGAATAACTCTATACTGAGGGCTTCAATTTCAATCAAACTTGGAGGGTAGAGTGGTTATGCAAAATTACACATTTTACCAAACAGCAGGGTAAAGGTGAAAGGTCACAGATAGGGGTCAACAATATTTATTGGCCAAAGTAAAGTTTTTAGGGTGCTTTTTGACTTTTGATCTACATGTCTGCTTGGATTTAAACTTAGGTGGTAGATGTGTCTTGGGGAGTTGAAGGTCAGCACAAGATCAAAGGTCGCAGACGGGTCAATGTCATTTTTTTAAGGGCATGTTTCGATTATAGCTCATAACTTTTGATCTACTTGTATGCTTGCAACCAAACTTGGGTGGTGGATGTCTTTTGGCTTTTGGGGAGTTGAAGGTCACCACAAGGACAAAGGTCGCAGACAGGGGTAAACAAAATTTTTGACGCCAATGTCAAGTTCTTTAAGGCGCGTTTCAGTTATGGCTCATTTCTGTAGCAAGTCACTATCATTTGTTCATATATATGCTTTGCTTTGATTCCACTTTTTATAACAATGAAAGTTAGATTTGTAAAAATGTGTTGTGGTACGTTTGTGGGCGAGACACATTTCAGCACTTGCCTTGTTGTAAATACATATCATTTTTATTAAAACATGTTGGAATTAACGATTTAACCCATTGGGTGAATTGACATGGAATCACCAAATTATTGAAAGATATATTTTCTGTATTCACATGATGATTAATGTATTTATTTTGATATGTGTATTCATGTTTTTTTTTAAACATATGTTTTGTTCATTTTAAGGTTTCCGATTGAAGTTGTGCTACACAATGGTGAATCTCTCTTCATAGATGAATCCCTCTTCATTGGTGACTTCAACTTTGATATGAAGTTGCCAGTAAAGGTGGAGTATACAGTAGCTTCTGGAGGGCACGTTAAAAGGATTGCTGTAGGGAAACAGTGAAACATTGGGTTTGATCTGAAGTTATAACATGATATTAAAGTTTTTGTTTCAAGTTTAATTTTTTTTTTCATTTGGAGTTGTGCAAGCTATTGTTTATATTGTGTTTTGATAATTTTATGATAAGGAAGATTAAAGGAACATCATTAATTGTTGAAGATATGTGGTGTCTTTGATAAGGTGCCAGTAAGGGGGAAGTATACGGCAACTTCTGGAGGGCAAGCATTGCTGTAGAGAAGGAGTGAAGCATTGAGATTGGTCTGAGGCTATAACATGACATTACAGTTTGTTTGTTTGTTTTTCAAGTTAGGAATTTTTTTTTCAGTTGCAGTTGTGCAAACTGTTGTTTTTATTGTGTTTTGATAATTTCATTATAATTAAGATTAAGGGAACGTTAGTAATACTTGAAGATATCATGTGTCTTTGCTATGAAGCTGCCAGTAAAGGTGAAGTATGTATGCCCAAAAAAAAAGTAGAAAAAGAAACAAAATTTTAAAAATCCACTAAATTCATGATAAGACCCAACCTTATCATGATTAAATTCTATTCTCATATATTTCATTTTTCCAAAAAAAAAAAAAATCAAATTATCATAAACCTACTCCTATCTGCACACTTAAATATTTACATCTAAACAGAAGAAAACTCATGATCAGGTGAAACTGAGGATCATATAGGCGTTTTAGCTTGACGTTTTCTGTTTGTGCTGTAGCTGTTTGCATTGTAGTGTTTGCACTAGCTGAATGAGTCTCAAACTTGCTAGTTTGAGTGCTTATCATATATGCTAGATTGCAGCGGTTACGTATTATATTTTAATATTGCATTTTGATCCAACTTTTCTATGGTAATTTTGTGGAATAGAACTTAAAGTATGAAAGTGTAATATGAAATTGTAGGTTACTTTGTAACAGCATTAGAATATTTTATGCATCAGCTTAATATAGATGTTAACAATAAAATGTAAGATGGTAGACTATGTGAGATAGGAATGCAAATATTGTTGGAATTGTTTTATTCAATATTTTTGTTATGATTTTTTTACAGAGAGATCATAATGAAGGCTTGTGAATCATGAAATAATGCTTTGTATAATATAAAGTGGTCCAGATATCTAATCATGGTATAATTGAGTTTGACAAAAAGGTGAGATATTTTTATTACCGTATTTACAAATTTTTTATTGCTTTTATTTAGATTAAGGGATTGTTTTTATACAAAAATAATACACAGGTGAGAGTGTGTTAGTGGTGATGCAGCACACTCAAGAGTATTACATTGGAAATACCCGATATGCATGCATCACCACTTACATAACGAACTTATAACTTGTGCATTGTTTGTTTTATAAGATGGGTCGGCAACATGAATATAAGGGGGAAAAATACAATGTGTGAACAAATAGTCCAGAAGCTACATGTAGGCTGTATGTCACTACTAGTAGCATAGCTAAAGGTGAAATAATGCCTCGTTTGTATGCACATGTATTATCAGCGCGCATTGGGTTGTATGCATATAAGAAATATTGTACGCAATGTAGGGTACTGTTATGCTTTTAAGCAGATTTTGCAAGGTGGTGCATGTTAGTGCACAAATTAAGGAACATACCTATGAGTCATTGAAGGACATGTGATTGGATACATTCTCAAACTTATTTTATAACAGTATCTGTTTGTCTGTTACACATTTTGGTTGTGAAATTATGTCGGGTGTGAAGAGTGTGTTTTGTGTTTAATTATGTGTTAGGACTTACAGGATAATGATTAGTGATTGATTCACTTGAGATGTTTTGAAATTTGAATTGTAAGTGATACTAACGTTGAGTGATACAGTGGTGTTATTTATTTCAGAGGTTACATTTGTTTGGTTGATACATCTGTCAATGGTTGATAAAATGTTCATGAGTTTCTTGCCAGTTTAAAGTTTATTTTTAATTGAGTTTGACAAAAAAGTGAGATATTTTTATTACCGTATTTACAAATTTTTTATTGCTTTTATTTAGATTAAGGGATTGTTTTTATACAAAAATAATACACAGGTGAGAGTGTGTTAGTGGTGATGCAGCACACTCAAGAGTATTACATTGGAAATACCCGATATGCATGCATCACCACTTACATAACGAACTTATAACTTGTGCATTGTTTGTTTTATAAGATGGGTCGGCAACATGAATATAAGGGGGAAAAATACAATGTGTGAACAAATAGTCCAGAAGCTACATGTAGGCTGTATGTCACTACTAGTAGCATAGCTAAAGGTGAAATAATGCCTCGTTTGTATGCACATGTATTATCAGCGCGCATTGGGTTGTATGCATATAAGAAATATTGTACGCAATGTAGGGTACTGTTATGCTTTTAAGCAGATTTTGCAAGGTGGTGCATGTTAGTGCACAAATTAAGGAACATACCTATGAGTCATTGAAGGACATGTGATTGGATACATTCTCAAACTTATTTTATAACAGTATCTGTTTGTCTGTTACACATTTTGGTTGTGAAATTATGTCGGGTGTGAAGAGTGTGTTTTGTGTTTAATTATGTGTTAGGACTTACAGGATAATGATTAGTGATTGATTCACTTGAGATGTTTTGAAATTTGAATTGTAAGTGATACTAACGTTGAGTGATACAGTGGTGTTATTTATTTCAGAGGTTACATTTGTTTGGTTGATACATCTGTCAATGGTTGATAAAATGTTCATGAGTTTCTTGCCAGTTTAAAGTTCATTTTTAATTGAGTTTGACAAAAAAGTGAGATATTTTTATTACCGTATTTACAAATTTTTTATTGCTTTTATTTAGATTAAGGGATTGTTTTTATACAAAAATAATACACAGGTGAGAGTGTGTTAGTGGTGATGCAGCACACTCAAGAGTATTACATTGGAAATACCCGATATGCATGCATCACCACTTACATAACGAACTTATAACTTGTGCATTGTTTGTTTTATAAGATGGGTCGGCAACATGAATATAAGGGGGAAAAATACAATGTGTGAACAAATAGTCCAGAAGCTACATGTAGGCTGTATGTCACTACTAGTAGCATAGCTAAAGGTGAAATAATGCCTCGTATGTATGCACATGTATTATCAGCGCGCATTGGGTTGTATGCATATAAGAAATATTGTACGCAATATGTAGGGTACTGTTATGCTTTTAAGCAGATTTTGCAAGGTGGTGCATGTTAGTGCACAAATTAAGGAACATACCTATGAGTCATTGAAGGACATGTGATTGGATACATTCTCAAACTTATTTTATAACAGTATCTGTTTGTCTGTTACCCATTTTGGTTGTGAAATTATGTCGGGTGTAAAGAGTGTGTTTTGTGTTTAATTATGTGTTAGGACTTACAGGATAATGATTAGTGATTGATTCACTTGAGATGTTTTGAAATTTGAATTGTAAGTGATACTAACGTTGAGTGATACAGTGGTGTTATTTATTTCAGAGGTTACATTTGTTTGGTTGATACATCTGTCAATGGTTGATAAAATGTTCATGAGTTTCTTGCCAGTTTAAAGTTTATTTTTGAGAAATAAATTTATTTTTAAAGAGAAAAATGAAATCATTTGTCTTAGTTTTACATGTATAATGTTGCTTGTAGTGAATTGAAAATTGGGCATTTGTAGTTGTTGATTCTGAATATTGCAGTGAAAACTGTTGTGTGTAGGAATGTTTTAAACGTTTGTAAGTTTGCTTTTTTGTGTCGTGTTTTGGCTGATTTTGAATGTGATTGTTGTGACTAATAATGATAGGTGAGGGTATTTAACTTGAAATGTGTTAATAAGGAATTATGGAAATTAATTTAGAATTAATTGAAATTAGACCCCCCCCCCCCCAAAAAAAAAAAGAAGCTATTTTTTAAATTGTACATTTGTGGGGAAGATGCATATCACATAATGGATTCACTTGTTAAATATATATTTCAGCAGTATAAATTTTGAGATAAATTGAATTTTTTTTTGGATTTGGATAATTTGATTTATTCTTTTTAGGTTTGTAGGCATAATGGATGAAGTGAAGTTGATTTAGAAAAAAATTAAGTCCATTGTATGTGAGGTGTGACGCAAATGAAGATATTTAAAATTTGAGATTGATTGATAAAAATTGGGAAGAAATCTGCCAATGAGGATCATGATATGTGTTGTATATGATTATCGATCATTTATTTATCAAAGAAGAATTTATTACAAGGAATTAATGCTTGTAATTCTGAATTTCTCAGCTTTAATATTGACAGGAAGATTGTACGTTTCAGAAAAATATGATGGGAAAAAACTATAATGTCTTTAACAAAAGGTGGCGTTTTGCTTTCTCGCGCACGTATATTGTTTTGATTTGGTGTGCAAATTATGCAAATTTGGTTGGCTCGCTGCAATATATATAAATTTCCCTACACATTTCATTCACGCCGTCGAAGGTGGCGTTATCAACAAACTCATAATTATGCTCACAAACGCCTCCGGGCGTCCTAATTTAATGATCACGCCATAATCGGCTGGTAGCAAGTAAGTAGGGTGAGGTAGTGTTGGTGTGGTGGAGATCAAAATTAAATAGGCCAGAATCTGGACTACAATATCCATGCCCATGGTTGGATTGATATCATATTCTTTTAAAAGTAATTCGGTCGTGAGCTGGCAGACCACTGATCTCTGTGGCAGACATATCATTATCAGAAATCCGGGCTAGCTCGCCCCACGTGACATCTCGCCCCGGCCTCAAAGACTGTTTGTGCTCATTGTGCCATTTCCAACCACAATATGTAATGGAATTGTGTTAAATGATGCTATTGAAGACAATCTATAACTTCTTTTTATGTAAAATGACAATCTATAACTTCTCTTTAGGTAAAGTGACCAAAAAATGGCTTCACAGCTCGCAATTTAAATTAAATGTGCGTTGTATCGACTCGGACCATTGAAATTCGAGCAGTGTTTTTGTCAGTAAATCACTGCAAAAATATCATTTTCATAATGTATGAAGGTCTATTTTTGATTCCTGTTATAAATTTCGTTATTGAGAAGTCGAGTGTACTACATTTTAAACGAGCTGGCTGATGTTTGTTCACATTCTTTCGTCCTGGCCGTAAATTAGCAGACTACTGCTAGTGCTACCGTCGGGACATCTTGTTCCAGTCTTTGAGGCTGGGGCGACATGTCCCGTGGGGCGAGTTAGCCCGACTCCTAGTTTGGGCTGATGATACATGTACGTCATCGTGAACTTTTTCATGCCAGGGAAGTTTTTGTTAGTTGAAAAGCAGTTGTAAGCTGAAAATTTCGTTATCTTTTAGCGGAGGTAAGTCGAAATTTCGTGATTTTTGCTGTGGACTTTGTCATTTTAATAATCGGTTATTTCGTGGCTTAGGACATATGACGGCCCAGTACGCGCGTAGGATAGGGTGTCTGATGGCGCACCCGATGTCGTGTATTGGACGCATCCCACGTATCAGCACGGCTCGCGGTATGTACGCGCGTCTCGACATTACCAGGGCGCTGACATTTTGCCCGACTGCGCGTACCTTGACCGCTAGCTGGCGGTGTGCTTTTTCGGGCGATTTAAATTTTTACGATACATCGCTAAGGTAAACAAAGAAGATGCCTCTCCTTTCGCGGGCCTATGAAGTCATAACAAGGTCACCTTCATGATACATTGTCAAAATATGAAAAATCAATAATGCCCCGCCCATCTGAGATATACGTCGACCGGCTTTGCGTTTCTAGAGCCGGCCTCTTCCTCCCCCTTACGTACGTGTGTGACTGAGTCAGTATTTACAGTTATTTTGATACAATATTTACACATCATTTTCAGACCAAATTCACACCCATTTTAGAACAAAATACAATTTTTTTTTTGGTGCTCTTTGTAGTTTTTGTGTTTTTTAGGTCATTATCTATAACTTTCTCATTTAGTTTTACAAGTCTCGTTGGGCAGATTTTTTTAAAAATTCAATTTGAATATTAGCATGTCTGGCACTCCCACTGGCAGTGCTAGTGCCAACTGTGCACAAACCAATGGCAGTACGTGTGCAGTGCCAGGGGGGCTGGATTTGCACTCGCAATGCCTCCAGATGTTCTGTAGAATTTGTGGAGGGAAGTTTAAGAGTAATTCTGGAGGAAGTAGGACATTTAGGGAGAAAATTCATCCTTGTCAAGGATACAAAGATCAGTTAAAAGAAATTCTTGGAGTCGATGTAGAATGCGATCACAATGATATTAATCCGCCCTCAATGTGCCAATCATGCTACTGTGAGATCATGATCCATAAGAAAAAACCCAATATCGAAAACGTCAAACAGTGGGCTGCCCACCCTAGGATTGGAATATGTGATATTTGTCACACCCAGAAGTCTGGAAAACCTGGCCGTAAAAAGAAGAAACCAAATATGGGTGCAAAAAACCTCCCAAAATCCTTCACTGAAACTACTTCTAGCATCAAACCCCTCATCGACAATACCAAGTACACAGTAATCTGCAAGAGTTGTTCAAACCCAATAGACATCACAAACATATCACAGCATACATGCACTCATACAGATACAGTTGATCACGATCATACATATGCAATATCACATAACCTGACGAGTCTGACGAACTCAGAGAGGGAAAGAATTGCAAAAGAGGTGGTCCAGGAGAAAATTAAGGAGTCTCCTGATGGAGCGACCATCATCCTGACAGGAGGGAAAAGAACACAGGTGCGCAATGATTTTTTTTAATTTTTTTTTTGTAGCTTAGACAATTATGATGTGTTTATATGAAGAGGCTAAGCTCATGACAAAATCAAATAATTTATTAGTACTGTAGTCAAGCTTGATTTGCATATGCCACAAATTCCCCAAGCAATATGATATAGATACAAAGCATAAATATTTTCAATATATCTCTTAATCGTTTTCTAGGAAAACAAATGCTAAGTAGAATAACGTAACGTTGATGAGCTCCACCATGTGGTATAAAGACTGTTGAGTGAGAGGAGATATAGGATATATTTAGAACAGGAATAGTGGAGAGGAGAGATAGAACGATAGGACTAGTGCATAACTTTGATTTGATTCTCCATAAATGAAATAGAGTTTGTTTATCCGAAAATGAAATAAGGTTTATTAATCAATTTGTTCATCATAACCTTTGGAATAACGAGCAGCCTCTTTTAACAAAAATATTAACAAGGAATATTGTCTTATAGATATGTTAAACTAGTGCTTATTTTCGTTATTAATAGGCCGTGTTGTTGAGGTACTGATATCACTATTGTTGTAACCAATATTAATGTTTATATAATGAACATATAGTAATAATAATTAACGTTAATATAGCACATCATACATAAAGTTTGTTAGCACTTTATATAAAACATTTAAAAAATGAACATAGATTAACTGAACAACTTAAAGAATAACGATTTAACTTCACCATTCATTTTTTTATTAAAGGAACTCTGCTTTACATTGGTACAATACAATAAAAATCGTTTCCATCTTTTATAACTGAAGGACATCTGTACTCGGAAAATAGATCTTCCGCGCAAGCCATCATCAATGGTGAAAGCAAAGACAAAAAGTTCTAGAGATAAGTGCATGAGGGATGTCCACCTGTTGACACATATGGAAGACCAGGAGGAGCAGGAGGAACAAGAGGAATGCAGCTTGTACCTAGACAATCAGGACATAAGTGACCTCAAGTCCATGATGGGAATTTCTTGGCGAAAGCTCGGAAAGCTGAAAAAGTAAGGAAAAACCTAAAGTAAAAGAGTAAGGTCCTTTAACGTGAAATAATTAATGAAATCAATCTGACAACATATCTATTATACACATATATATATATATTTTTTTGCAGTTGGCTTCTGCAAAGGAAAGTCAAGTCTGCAGGAGAGAAAGCGGTGAGGACCCTCCACAAGACCATTTTAGATGGTAAACTCCAAGCGATCCTCCTGCCTTTGCAGCACTGGGAGGATACAATCTGCCAGATCAGACCATCTCCTTTCATAAGTGTGCAAAATCTACCTGATATGGTGATGACGCTACTTGATGAATATGATGAGTAAGTTTAAATCATTTAAACCTAGAGCAAAAGCCTGTTTAATGATAACAGATATAAAATTATATAATACTACTAGATGAGGGCTACCCTCAGCATACAGGTGTACACTCCATCCAGTGCCTTTAAAAATTATATATTATACAAAAATATACTTCAGTGTATGTACGTATGAATGACTCTATCATTTCCTACACAGACTTGGTGAGCTCACCTTTCATGACGGAATGCTGGAAGAAATTTGGGTGAAGATCGGCGGTGATAAGGGTGGAGATACCTTCAAGCTTATGCTCCAGATCGCCAATCTGTCGCATCCTAATAGCCTCAGAGCCACTAACATCATTGGCTTGTTTCCTGGCAAGGACACACCATTCAACTTGGATGTAACACTGTCAACCCTTGTTGAGCAGATAGATGTCCTGCAGAAAGCAAAATGGAGGTAAATATGTTTGAATTTGTGTTAATTCATAATCCAAATATTTTAGAGACACTGTATCCATCAATGACGTAACATTGACAAAATTCACAAGTTTACATGCATGTCATCAAAAAGTCAACACTGGGCTGAAATATACCTTTCATGTTTTTATTGTCTTCTCAGAGGAAAGGCCATACGCTGTTTCTTCTTTGGGGATTATGAGTATCTCTGCAGGACGTACGGTCTCTCTGGTCCAAGTGGTGTGTATTTTTTCTCTCTGTTCAGTTGAATATAATAATCAAGTAAGAATTATGTGCATGATGTGAAATGTAATGTTTCTGTTGTGTGTCTATGAACAGGGAGACACTGCTGCCTCTACTGTGTTGCCACCAAGACAGAGATGGCAACTCCATTAGCAAGCAGAGGCCGACTGCCAGAGAGAACATTAGACACCCTGAAGGAGTCACTGGCCAAGTACAAACACTCCAACGTCGCCAAAGAATCAAACAATGCGATCAGGCCACCCCAATTCAACATTCCCATCAATCAGGTTAGTATTATCTATTTCGTTTTTACCTGTAACAAAATTAGATTCAATGACTTCTGTTGCAACCTGTCCTGTAAGTATGTACGTTCCCAATGTTAGTTTACCATACATAATTTTTTTTTACTATTTGACTTTTAGGTGTGCCCACCCGGCCTCCACTTCTCACTGGGGATCTACAATAAACATTATAAAAGTATGGAAGTGGCATGTCATGAGCTCGATTTGAAGGCGGCCTCTCTTCCACATACATTCACAACGCGCCTCGAAGTTGCAGCATGCAAACAGAAACACCTGCAGTGTATAGCTCAGAAGGAAGAGGAGCGACAGGACATATTGGATCAGCATATGTACCTGTCCATGGCATATCCGGACTCTCAACCAGCAGCGCTGTTGTTGGAAACAGCAGAGGATATCCAGAAGGAGATAACAAAACTGGTAATTATTTTTTAAAGTTCCATTGTTCAAGAGCCTTTTTCATTGAGTATCAGATAGCTTTGTATGCTTGTAAATATTATGATTGTAAGTGTTTTTATCCGACTGCATTAATTCTCTTACAGAAAGCAGAGGTGAAGAAGCTCCCTGACCTGAAGGTTGGTGAAGGACCCATAGCCCAGTCACTGGATGAAGTTCTTAAAAGTATTAGTGTCCAGAGACAAGCTTTCCATGGGAAGAGCTTCGTGGGGAACCACGTACACAAGTGTCTAAAGGTAAATTATAAAAGAAATATAGAAATTCAATAGGTGTACACTGTAAAGCTTGAATCAATGTTTATATAATGAGAATCAAATTGTGCTTTTAAAAATTCTGATCTTTTATGGTTGCGTTTATTTTATCAATGTACATAATTTAGAATTTGCTACAAAATGTTACAACTAGTGCAAGATTAAAACACTGTATAAAAGTTGAAAATCCATTTTCATATACCAATATGTTAATAAATAAAACATGAATGAATGATAAAATGCATTTATTGCCAATATAATATGTTAATAAAGATATACAGCTAAAATTTCTAAAGCCATGCTCGTCATCAGCAGCCAGGACATGGCATTACATACCTGTTGCCTTTAATCTGTTTCTGAATCAAAGTAGTACAGTCCACTCCCGTTATAACGAGCACGGATGCAACAAGATTTTGTTAAAACAAGGTCATTGGCTTGGTCCTGAGCATCTCGTTATAACGGGAGTGGACTGTATAACTACTTGATCCTGGCCGTACAGATTCAACAACCAAATCTTGCATTTGTGTATCTGGCCCTTCTGTCTGATCTTCTGTATAGAAGCAGTTGAAAGTATTTGTCTGCATCTGTAGCAATAAGATTTTAAAAAGGAGGGGGGGGGGGGTACAATACAGGCATAAGTTTGGTGTCACTTGTCTAAGAAGCATACTTACCCTCTTTTTTCAGGAGGAAAACATCAGGAAAATAACAAACACCATAGTTCAAACAGCAGATGAGGTGTGTCCGGCCCTGCATAATGAAGCGCTAAGTATAGCGCATCGTTATAGTGAGTGTTTCAAGCTCTACGGATCTTGCGATCATCTCTTCAACAGAGGAGACTTCCTGACACCCGAACACATTCATATGCTGGGTAAGAAAAGGCTTAGTTATTACGATAGCATTAATTTTTTTTGTCAGATTACACCCCAATCTGTTAACTGACATTAAAGTTTAAAGTAATCTAAAATTGCTTTATTTATGGTTTGACATTAAAATGTTATTTCTTTTTATCACTGTCTTCATAAAGATGATGCCATCAGAGAGTATATGACCTTCGTCCGAACTACCTTCCCATCCGAGTCCATCACACCGAAGATGCACCTGTTGGAGGACCATACTGTGCCATGGTTCGAGCTATGGGGAGCTGGACTCGCGCTCATGGGGGAGCAGGGAGGAGAAGGTATGCACGCGCATCTAAACCGAATCCGTGAACATCTACGGTGCTACTCCCTGACGGATGATCTCCAACTACATCTACGCTCCGTGGAGGAGCAATGGGTCCATGCGAATCCCAAGTCATACCATAGAAATAAGAACAATTAAACCTATCGCAAATTACAATGAATAGAAGACAGGTACAAATCTCATCTTCTTCAAAGGTTTTTCTTTAATTTTATTTTCATTTATAGCTTATGTCGCATATTCATATTCATTATATTCCTTCTCATGATATGCAGATTGTGCATCTGATCTATCACATTAGAGGTTACAGCAAAAACAAGTGCATCGTTTCAAATTACTGTTAGCATTTGAGATTAAATACCTCTCACTATTTTCACTGGTCTTAAAACCTCTAATATCAGGGTTTTCAATAATCAAATTGTCAGTATGTACTTCCAATTGTTACCACGTTGTAATTGTACATGTGTCAATATTATTAAAAGTACTGTTTACACAATGAGGAAATTTACCTTAATAGGTTAGCTTTCACTAACTGGAGCTAGCTGCTTGCATCTTCACACCAATGGCGGAGGAGTTGTTGTACTTCTCATGCTGTTGAACTTGAAGTAAGTCGAACTGTGTAAAGAGTATGTAATCATATGTAAATAATCTGAAAAGCTTTGATGCTTGAGAATAAAGCAGAATTGTACAGTACTCAATCTTGTTGTTCTCGTTATTTTTTACTCCACATATATAGCGAATAGTAAAAACTTTTATTTACAGGTAATCAAACAAGGGATCCCATTAATATTTATTGAATGATTTTGATGATTGCTTTGTGGTCTCGAGACACCACCTGCCAGAACAATTCATCGCTGGTTTCTTGAACCGACGCGCTTTCATATGGGCTTAACAATTGCTCATTTACACCGGTTCACAAAACCAGCAACGAATTCTTAACATAGACATGCATATTGCGAGGTTTGTGAGAATGCGATGTGTTGATGTTTGGGACAGTATTATCGTGCATGAATGTTAACATCGCCCCCCTCAATTGAAAAAAAGTCTATCTGGGTCACATATGGGGCCCTTTAATATAACAGCACATAGTTTTGTGCAATTCAATTCAATAAAGACTTTGTACTTTTTGCAATTATACAAGTAGGTCTAGATTACATTAACCCTTGCTCGATATACTCTAGACCTCTACATTATGATACAACATATATTATAGATCTACATAGGGCCTACATCATACATGTAATCTACTTTTACTTTTTAGATTATAATAATTATCATTTAGGGTCTAAATTAAATGATTCTAAGACAAAGGTATGCATAAGTACATAACTCATAACTCTTTCATAGTTTTATTGTTGGGGGGGGGGGGGCAAATAATGAAATATTTTATATATCAAGACTATGCAGATCACCCCCCCCCCCCCCATCCCACCACATGGCCACAACCTCCACTTTGAGTTAAGTGTGCACGTGTGTTTTCATCACAATAAAGAATAATTTAGTTCATAGCTAGCTCTCAATGGTTTTATTGTTGGGGGGGGGGGGATAATAATGAAATATTTTCTAAATTGGGATTATTGGGCAGACCCCCCCCCCCCCCCCCCCTCCCACCAACATCCACTCTCCAGCCACGGCCAAGGTCAAGTTTGGTTTCATCACAATAAACAAAATCAATTAGATTCTACACGCTCTTGATCTAGATCTATGCCAAATTCTGTTGCACACATGAAAAATAAATTTTTAAACTGTAACAAAAGTTACACCTGGCTCAGCTTCAGTTAATAACATAACACACATCACTCATCAGGCGATAAAAAATTTCCCCTGACCATGCTCAAGAAATATTTGATTTTCTTTTAATCTAATAGAAAAAAAATCTTGTGACATGTGCATATCTAAAAACAACATTCTAAAGAAACATAATCTAAAAATGTCATGATAAAATTCAATTCGAGCGATTTTTAATATTTTTTTAAACTTGTGTTTATGCTTCCAAATGTGCGCAAGACACATTTATCTGCATGTGGGATTGTTCACACAACGGTAGGGTGGCGTTACACTACCCTGACCGAAGCGGGCTAGACGTGTTCGCGTACACGCTAAATATATAAATCAGCTGCTTTTGTTGTATTTTCAAACTCAGTTTAGTATTTGTTTCACGTTATAAATCTGCAAAACTAGGTAATTAAATCATCAGAAATATCATAATAAATTGTATGATAACTATCAATTCTCGTATCTTGCTCCATATTCAATAATGTACTACGATTTCAGGTGAAAGGTGTGAAATTAGGAGAAATTGGAAAAAATTACCTTATCTTTGAGGACTCGTAGCTTAAAATCTGCCCAACGAGACTTGTAAAACCAAATGATCAATTTGAGGAGAAAATGATGAGCAATCAAAATATATACATGAGATCATTAAAAAAAATTGTATTTTATTGCCATGAAAACTTTAAAAAACCCTTGAATTTTAAGTGTCGTAAAGTGACAAATAAGGTCATTTTCAGATCCCATTTAGAATATTTTGGCACAAACAAATATGGACAAATAATATAGTTTTGGAACGAGCTTGATTAACTGAACCTAGAGGTACAATCAAAAATCCTGGTTATCGATTCGACAGTTGTTCAGGGGGAAATGAATATGCATGAGATGAGAAGAGAAAAAGAACGTATTCACGCACAGAAATGTGAAATTTAGTGCGCAAAATGGCCGCGCCCATCTAATACCGGCCGTGCCGATACGTGATATCCCGATGTCACTATGTGGGCTACGTGCATTGTGCGACCATGCAAAATTGGTCAATGTCAATGATTTTATGAAACAATTTGAAATTCAAACCTTTAACTTAGGACTCGTGATCCTGAAGGTGAAACTCAATAAATGAGGTGTCATATGAAAGAGCAGGTTTTTTGTGGTGATTTTAATCAATTAGTTTTTCCTGCCAATTTTGGAAAAAACAGTTGTTGTAAAATTAAAACTAGAACTAGATCTAGATCTAGATCTAGACCTAGAAAAAAAGTCTAGACTCTACCTAGAATCTAGATCTAGATCTAGGGTCTACCTAGACCGAATTTTCCGTCTCTTTCGTTCGTTAGCCTCTTATTGGGGTAGGGTTGGCCGGCTCTTTCTTTAGAGACGGAAACCGTCTATACACATTCCCATGATAACGCCACGGCCATTTCAAGTCGTAGCGTTTTGCCCCCAAAATCCCCCAAAATGTCATTTTACCTCGTGCATGTTATATTGTAAATTAGGCCTAGGCTATAATAATTCAGTTTCACTTACCAACTTGACTGAAATAATTCGTTTAATGGTCTCTTTTAAGGAAATTATGGGTCAAAATCGACATCCATGTTGAAAATCTTGCAAGCCGTGTTAAACTCTCGCTGCCGGAGTCATCTAAATCAATATCATCCCTTCTAGTCTACGCCGAAGGCAAAATGATTATGAAGGAAAAACTGTGCGCCATCTACACGTTCGTAATGGCGTTACCACAGTTTTTCCTTCATAATCATTTCGCCTTCGGCGTAGACTAGAAGGGATGAGATTGATTTAGATGACTCCGGCAGCGAGAGTTTAACACGGCTTCGGCTTGCAAGATTTTCAACATGGATGTCGATTTTGACCCATAATTTCCTTAAAAGGGACCATCAAACGGATTATTTCAGTCAAGTTGGTAAGTGAAACTGAATTATTATAGCCTAGGCCTAATTTACAATATAACATGCACGAGGTAAAATGACATTTTGGGGGATTTTGGGGGCAAAACGCTACGACTTGAAATGGCCGTGGCGTTATCATGGGAATGTGTATAGACGGTTTCCGTCTCTAAAGAGAGAGCCGGCCGACCCTACCCCAATAAGAGGCTATAACGAACGAAAGAGACGGAAAATTCGGTCTAGGGTCTACCTAGACCGAAAGCTTCAGTCTCTATAATCGTCGGTTGTTCCACTGAGACTACGTCTGGCTCCACTAGACCTCCGGTTATAGAGACTGAATGACCGCCTATGCCATCGTATGTTGAAGATATCACGGCTAGATTTTAGCCGTTGGCCCCCTCCCACAAACATGACAAACTTGCCACGGCCGTATTGTTATGCCCCAAAATCCCCCAAAATGTCATTTTACCTCGTGCATATCCAATTTTAAATTAGGCCTAGATTAGGCTATAATAGTATACATCGGTTCCACTTACTAACTTGATTGAAATAATCCGTTTAATGGTCCCTTTTAAGGAAATTATGGGTCAAAATCGACATCCATGTTCAAAATCTTGCAAGCCGTGTTAAACTCTCGCTGCCGTCAATCTCATCCCTTCTAGTCTACGCCGAAGGCAAAATGATTATGAAGGAAAAACTGTGATAACGCCATTACGAACGTGTAGATGGCGCAGCAGTGCGGGGCAATGAAAGACAATCGAAACATGCGGGTTGATGTGATTGTTACATTTTGGATTTGCCGATATTGTGTATTGTGATGCATGAAAACAATACTGAGTTTATAGTAGGGAGGCCAATGCCCAAATCTAACTTTTTAATTACGAATTTGTTTAAAATAAAACAAAGATTAAAAGAAAGCATTTACTTTCACTAAGAAAACTCACCCATCTGCCGACTCCAGAAGTTCCATAAAGTAGGAGATATCCAGCTTTTAAGCACTCCCTTCCTTCTACGCTTGGCCGTACGCAAGAGCCTTGAAACAATCAATTTCATGGTCCCAAAAATTACGTCGAGAATTAGACAGGCCCGAGGGAATGGGCGTGTCATCATGGTCATTGCCCGGACAACAAGTTCAAAACTTCGCGCGAAAGTACATTCATCATCACCGGCTAGCCTTGAATTAGTCGCACACACCGACACAGTACTACAGGCCGTCCAGGTACGGTAATTGCATGCAAGCCGCAATCGAGCCATGCTAGCCATGCCATAATGAGAGAAAGCTCGAAAACCACTCATTGTAAATTAAGAAAATGATTGAAATAAATAAATAGGCCTACCTTAGTTTTGATATGTATTCCAATTATTTCCTAATGAGTAAAGATCAATCTGACACTGCAAAATCCAACAGTTGCAGCGAACACAATACGATCGATAAATCCAACAGTTGCAGCGAACACAATACGGAATCAAACAGTCAATAGGACTGCACGCATTGATAGACGTGTACTGACGGAGATATTTCTCTCCCTCTCTCTCTCTCTCTCTCTCTCACTAACCATGATGATATCATACACTAAAACACACACGTTCAAATCATGGCATTCATTACACTTCTCAATTGGAGTATAGACTGCTCACGTAGACTTTTTTTTTTTACTGAAATGTCTTTTTTTACACTTCTCATACATTACAGCACGACACTGGTGTCTAGTGCTGAGAAAAAGGTACTATGTGTGAGACTACGTCAAATTTGTTTTGCGCGCGATGAGACTGGACCTCATACATATTCATATTATGATGTCGCAAGACTTCTATTTTGGGCTGGAACAATGACGTCTTTGTTCACAGTTTTGCTCCCCAATTTGAGATGGCTCTAGCTATGGGGCTCAAACCAACGCAAGATTGACAAAAACATCGTACTCTATCTACCTTTGACTGTGCAGTTTGTAAAAATCTGCAATTAAAAAGATATAATCCTTTTTCGTTATATTTTCTAGTTGTTAAAAGTGACATTTGTGCACAACTGATATGTTAATCTCTATCAAAAGTTCTTTGATATTAAATCGATTCCATATTTTTAGGCGCTACCTTCAGTCATTGAGAAGGATTTTAGTGAGCTAATCTCATCGCCCTCTAGGACCCTTCTAGTTTCTCATATGTGCGCGCCAAGGTCGTCTGCTAACAGAATTATTGGATCTAAAAACGTCAAAATCTGCAAGATCGTCAACAAATAGTGAAAGACCGTTACAGATCCGTGATTATAGGTATGTTGTGGAGTGTGTAATTGTGTATTTGTTATACATTTTATTCCATAGATATTTGTTTTCTTTTTTTTCCCCATTTTTTTTCTTCTGGTAATTTTCTGACTTGGACGACGAGCGCACAAATCGTAGGCGTAGAAGCCTTACGCCCGGGCATTGGCCTCCCTATCTAGATACTATATCTGACTATAGGCCTAGATCATAGATCTAGACTAGACCTAGATCTAGATCTAGTCTAGATCTATTAATTTCTAATTCCAATCATGAATATCTTGATAGTTGATAATTAGACAGGTCACAGCTGACAGGCGATCGGCTTGTAAAAGTCATGGGATAATATTTATCCCCTCGCCAAAGTCAAAGAAGGAGGGGATCTAGACCCCTGTATTATGCTGCTCGCTGTCGAAGCCCTTCCTTCTGTGTGCCTTAAGTACAAATCTGGTTTAAAATCAATAACTTTAGAGTAATGTTTGACGGATTTTAATGAAATTTGATATGAAGGTAAATGGTATAAAAACACTGCATAAGTTCAATTTCAGAGTATGTAGGTCAAAGGTCATAGCTCATTAAATATGCGAATCTGGTTTCTGTTCGATAACTTTAGTAATATTTGATGGATTTTCATGAAATTCGATATGAAGGTACAGGGTATAAAAACGAGGCATAAGTTCAATTTCCGAGTATGTAGGTCAAAGGTCATGGCTCATTAAATATGCGAATCTGGTTTCCGATTGATAACTTTAGTAATGTTTGACAGATTTTAATCAAATTTGATATGAAGGTACATGCTATCAAAATACAGCATAAGTTCAGTTTCGGAGTATGTAGGTCAAAGGTCATAGTTCATTAAATGTGCAAATCTGGTTTCTATTCGATAACTTTAGTAATGTTTGACGGATTTTAATGAAATTTGATAGGAAGGTACATGCTATCAAAATACAGCATAAGTTCAGTTTCGGAGTATGTAGGTCAAAGGTCATAGCTCATTAAATATGCGAATCTGGTTTCTGTTTGATAACTTTAGTATTATTTGATGGATTTTCATGAAATTCGATATGAAGGTACATAGTATAAAAACACAGCATAAGTTCAATTTCCGAGTATGTAGGTCAAAGGTCATGGCTCATTAAATATGCGAATCTGGTTTCCGATTGATAACTTTAGTAATGTTTGACAGATTTTAATTAAATTTGATATGAAGGTACATGCTATCAAAATACAGCATAAGTTTAGTTTCGGAGTATGTAGGTCAAAGGTCATAGTTCATTAAATGTGCAAATCTGGTTTCTATTCGATAACTTTAGTAATGTTTGACGGATTTTAATGAAATTTGATAGGAAGGTACATGCTATCAAAATACAGCATAAGTTCAGTTTCGGAGTATGTAGGTCAAAGGTCATAGCTCATTAAATATGCGAATCTGGTTTCTGTTTGATAACTTTAGTATTATTTGATGGATTTTCATGAAATTTGATATGAAGGTACATGGTATAAAAACACAGCATAAGTTCAATTTCGGAGTATGTAGGTCAAAGGTCATAGCTCATTAAATATGCGAATCTGGTTTCTGACATCGATAACTTTAGTAATGTTTGAAGGATTTTAATCAAATTTGATATGAAAGTACATGGCATCAAAACATGGCCTTAGTTTGATTTCCCAGTATGTACCCTGCGAGGGGATGCTATGCTTTGCGTTGACTTGTTTTATTTATGTCATTTAGCATTATGAATGAGGGCTCATTATTTGTATTTATTGTAATATATTGATATTGGTATTTTATTAAATGTAATTTTTTGTTTTGTTTGTATTTTAGGTTACTGAGAGTTGAAGAGAGAGTTGCAGAAAGTAAGTTGATATGCTTAGAAAGGCTGAAGTCAAGTAGTTTTTAAATTAAAGCTATGATGGAATGAAACAGATCCGCATAATTGGGAACAATTGAATGCAGAATACGAAAGCTATGGCTTTAAGAAATTTTCTATATAACTTTTTGACACTACCAAGTTACTTTTAATTATGTCAGTAAAGGTATAGACCAGTTTTGGAAAAGCCCCCCTCTCAAAAAATGAAATGGTACCTTTTTTTAACAATCATGTGAAAGAATATGTTTTGACTAATACCTGATGATACAAATTTTGATACTAATTGATATATTTGGTAAATTATTATATCTATCCGGAGTGGATAGATATTGCGCATGTGTCGCATAGTTCCATATACATCTTTCTGTGTACAGTGCTTGTAACTTTACCATGACTGGGTCAAATTTCTCATCATTTTGATGATCCAGAACCTTTCAGTACACACCAATACTTACCGTATATGCTAGATGATCAACCTTTTGTGATCGATTTCACAACGTTTTTTTCGCAATGCAATCGCATGACCAAAACTGGTCTTGAATGAGGGCTCACTATTTGTATTTATTTTTGTAATATATTCATATTGGTTTTTTATAAAATGCAATTGTTTTTTTCTTTTCTTTTTTTATTTCTAGTGCTTTTAATCAACAAATGTCAGTTTGATTAAAGAAATGACCCACACCAGACGGTTATTTCTGTCTATGACTCTCTATGTTTTGCTGGAGTGTGGGGTGGAGGGGGGGGGGGGGGGGGTCACAGGTTGAACATTGGCACATAGAGAGGTCAAAAGTCATTTGAGGTCAAGCGTTAAAGTTTACCTGCAACCTCAGCTACACTACAAACACAAACACATTTTACCTTCACACATGTAAAATATCAATGCAATAATTTTACTCATATCAAAGGGGGAGGGAGTAGATGCAGTGGAAGCAGGTGAAAGGCAGTAGCATATCATGTAATACCCCTTCTCAAAGTTTATGGGATGTTGCATTCTATGGCAGATATTTCAAAATCAGCTTGCGATAGGCCCTACAATTCTTATAGATGGCAATGGACATTGCGATATTCTAGTTATTTTCACAAGTGGGCGAGACACAACATCGCTAATGCCTTGTTTAAACTGAAAAGTCATCCACAAAGTAGATGAGGTTTAGACATTGGTCAGTTAAAAATTTATGTTGTGCCACCACCCATGATAATGTCATTACAGAAATGGTACAATTTGAAACAGGAAAAGAGCTTAAAATGAAAATGCATTGAAGTACTGTACCTAAACCAAATATTGATATTAACATTATTTCTGAACTGTTGGTTCGTACAAAAGTTATTGATTTCGGTCTAAGTTGCAGTTTGGGATGTAATGTGGTGTTTGAATCTTTCCATTTCAGATTTGATAGATCTACTCTTACTGTTGGACAGTTACTGAGAGAGAAGCAAGGAGGCAGAGGTAAATTCAGCTCTTACTGTTGGACAGTTAGTGAGAGGGAAGCAGGGAGGAAGAGGTGAATAGAGCTCTTATTGTTGAACATTTACTGAGAGAGAAGCAAGGAGGCAGAGGTGAATAGAGTTGTTACTGTTGGACAGTTATTGAGAGACGAGCAAGGAGGAAGAGGTGAATAGAGCTCTTACTGTTGGACAGTTACTGACACAGAAGCAAGGAGGCAGAGGTGAATAGAACTCTTACTGCTGGACAGTTAATGAGAGAGAAGCAAGGAGGCAGAGGTAAATAGAACTCTTATTGTTGGACAGTTACTGACACAGAAGCAAGGAGGCAGAGGTGAATAGAACTCTTACTGTTGGACAGTTAATGAGAGAGAAGCAAGGAGGCAGAGGTAAATAGAGTTGTTACTGTTGGACAGTTATTGAGAGACAAGCAAGGAGGAAGAGGTGAATAGAGCTGTTACTGTTGGACAGTTACTGAGACAGAAGCAAGGAGGCAGAGGTGAATAGAGCTCTTACAAAATGTTATACAATTCAACATAGTCAGAAGTAAAATCACACCAAAAAAATAAAATGAATAAAAAGCATTGGTAACTTAAGCATTGATAAAGTTAATTATCGTGCATAAATCAAAAAGAAAACGAACAGACTACCAGCAGCAAAGTAGGGTTTAAGATTTATGTAGTAATAAATAAAAATAATAATAACCATATAAGCATTTTCTTTTTCAAAAATATTCTTTCATTACAAATGGCATATATGTGAACCTGTTATACAAAGTGGCATTATTAAATGTATGTCCCATTTGTTTCCTACTCGTTGTTTTATGTTACTCTAGGTACCCAACTGTGAAGTGATCAAGCTACAGATCTATCTACAGTGGACTCTCATTATAAAGAGCACTGATATAACAAGGTTCTATTATAACAAGGTAATTTTTATGGCTCCAGATTGTAATTTTCTTCTGTATTTTATTATTTTTGTAACCCTGATAAACGAGGTTCATTATAACGAGCATAATCCTCTGGTCCCAAGGACCTTGTTATCACTTACCATCTAGGCATTTAACAAAACTCCCTGTAAAGTTGAGAAGTATGTAGAAAAGGCATTGACTGGTATCCCTGTTATGAGAACAGGGTTTTAAATTGTTTAAAATGGCTTTGAGCTTTACAATCTTTTTTCTTTTTCTCCCTGTTCAAGCAATAGTGATGACAGTAGGAAGCTTTTGATGCACTTTGTAAGAAAACCAGAATTGCAGGGTGTTGTAAAATGGAAGGGGGGTGGAGGTAGGGGTCTCAACATGTAAATGAGCATGTTATTTTATAGGAATCATGTATAGTGTCCCAAAATAACGAATTTATGTACATTTTGTGGATAAAAATGATTAATATCTGTATATATATATATATATATATGTATTGTAGCATAATCTTACCTCACAAACCTTAACATTTTTGCCTTCTGAAAGATGGATGATGCTCCTTTTCATTTTAACAAACCTTTTAATATTTACCCCCTCTCCTTACAGGTGTCTGGCTGTCACTTATGTGTTTGTGTTTGTCTCCAGGAAAAGTAATTGTTTTATGTTGACATCTTTTCATTGTATACATTTGAACCAAAGAACCTTCATCTCACCTCTTTTCCTAATCTCAGAAGAGATCCTGCTCTCAGAAGAGAGTGTCCCACACTCAAGAAGGGTGTGCGTCTTTATCCATTTCATCACATTTCACCCACGGGAGACCGTGGTAGAGTTGTATAAAGAATCCACTGAAGAAATATCCGAAAAAGAAAACAGAAATATCCGAAAAAGAAAACAGGAACCAGGTGAGACTCCTGGATATAAAAATCAATAACAGGAACCAGGTGAAACTCCTGGATATATAATCAATAACAGGAAGCAGGTGAAACTCCTGGATATATAAGCAATAACAGGAATCAGGTGAGACTCTTGGATATAAAAATCAATAACAGGAACCAGGTGAAACTCCTGGATATATAATCAATAACAGTAAGCAGGTGAAACTCCTGGATAAATAAGCAATAACAGGGACAGTGTGTTAGAAAAACAAACAGGCTTGATAGGAATAAATACAATTTATCAAATTACAGTTTTGAGAAATAAAAGGCAAGTTTGCAAAAAGTGGGAAACAAACTTGGGATATTTTCAGTTGTAGGGATACAATAAAGTGTGTTTGCTTACAAAGAACTTTGGGTGAGCGTATTGGAAATTCATTAACCAGTGATAAGATTAATTAATCAGAAGAAAAGCAGGATATTTGATCGTTTACAGATTTTTTTCAAAAGGAAGTAAGCGTGGTAAAATTGAAAAAGGAGTGGGGAAAATTGAAGAAAGAAAAGAAGGTTTAGAAATACAAGTGAACTAGAGTAGTTGGATAGAAGATATTTGATTACAGAGGTTTTTAAGTTAAAAGAAAAAGAAGTGAGTTTGAAAAATTACAAAGAGAGTGAGTAAAATTGAAGTCAAGAGAACAAGTAACCTTGAGTAGTTTGAAAGAGCATATTTTATTACAGAGAGGTTTTTTTAAAGAAAGGAGTAAGCTTTAAATTACAAAGAGTGAGGACGATTGAAGAGAGTAAGGTTCAAAAGTTTATAGAGTTAGAAAAAAAAAAGGAAGTGACTGATAAATTATACATACTGAAGTCAAGTGTGGAGAATTGAAGAGAATTAAGTGCAGAGATACAAGTGGGCTTGAGTAGTTGCAGAGAGGGTATTTGATCATTCACAGATTTTGTTTAAAAAATCCCTGATAAATTACAAAAAGATTGAGGAAAATTGAAGTAAGAGGAAACGTAAATACAAGTGAGCTTAGGTGGTTGGAAAGAAATTATTTGATTAGAGAGTTTTTAGAATAAAAAGACCGGAACTTGGTAAATTACATATTCGTGAGGAAAATTAAAGCCAGAGAACAAGATTGAGAAATAAAGTGGGCTTAAGAACTTTGATAGAGGATATTTGATGACACTTTTTTTTTTAATTTAAGAAAGAGGTAAGCTTGATTAATTACAAAAGCGTGAGAAAAGTTGAAGTAAGAGAATAAAGTCCAGAACTTACAGAGTTTAGAGAAAAGGAGGTGTCTTTGATAAGTTGAACATATTAAAAAAAAAGAAAAAAAGGGTGAGGAAAATTGAAGAGAATAAGGTTCAGAAATACAAGTGGGCTTGAGAAGTTGCAGAGAAGGTATTTTATCATTTACAGAGTTTTGGAGAAAAGAAGGGAGCGTGATAAATAAAAAGAATAAGGAAATTATTAAAGAGATCAAGGTAGAAAAATACAAGTGGGCTTGAGTGGTTGGAAAGAAAATATTTGATCACAGATTTTCTTTTCTTTTTTTTAAAGTGAGCTTGATAAATAACAAAAGTAGAAAAATTGAAGTAAGAGAACAAGGTTTAGGAAAAACATATAAGCTTAAGTAGTTTCATAGAGAGTAGGAAACGTGTTAATATAACTAATATTCAAGTAATTAACTAAAGTTTGTTGATAAAGAAGAGAGTTGAAGGAAATTTTGATAAGATATTCAGTGTTTGTATTAAGTGACTTTCATTACAAGGAAAATAACATTATAATAAACCCTTAAGTGTGAAAAGGGGATAAACAATTTTGCATCGAGAGTGACAGAGTCCACTTGCGAGTCTGCTTCATTGACAAACAGATTTTAAAAATTGTCAGGGAACTAAAAGTTTTTAATAAAGTATTGCACTTTGAAGAGATATATTGCAGAATAGATACAAAGATTCGTACGTGAAATCTTTAAAAGTATTACCTTCTTGTACATCCAAAACACATCAAGGCATTTATTTGAATATTACTAATTAGACTGTAAACTTTTAATATTGTGCATTTTATGCCTATTGCGATAAAGAGATTGAAAATGGCTGCCACTCAATTCAGCTCTATTGTTCATGAGATTCTAAGCATGCTTTCCAGTTACACATCGATGATCAACACAGATGTTGATGAATGTTATTGCATGGATAAGATCAATAAAAGTGACAACTATGTAACATGCGAGTCTTGTACCAACCATTTCCATGTGACATGTGAGGAATACTTGAACAATGACAAACTTGCTGACCGGAGATTGATTTGGATTTGCTCATGCTGTGGTCATAGCAATATTGGCGATCGAATATTTGACAAAGTATGTATTCCATCTCATTATAACAGATATGAGCCTCTCATGTCAGCAGATGATGATGATGACAATGACGATGAGAACATGGAGATCTTCAAACAGACAAGACGAGTAAGGACATCAAAGAAGAGGTATGTTAAAGTAAAAAGGAGCACGCTGTTTGCAGAGCCATGTAGCAGATATGAAAATGGTGTAACAGACAATCTGTCTCATTTCATAGATCAAAACTTGCTCAATGAAGAAGTTGACGATAAGTGGGTGAAAGTGAAATGCAAGAGAGCAAAACTGATGGCAAGAAAAAGAGAAGAAAGATTGCATTCAAATTCAAAAGAAGAAAATGAACAGGACAAAAGGCAGAAAAGATCAATTCATGGTGTATTGTTGGAACCAGGTGTTACCTACATTGGCAAAGCATTCAAGACATTTTATGGGAGTCGTAAGAGAAAAAACACAGTACACAAAAAAGAGTGTAAGGTGAAGCAGAAAATGAAAAATGAAGAAGAAGATGTCAGTGTGCAATCCTATGCAGAAAATCTATTGAGCATTTATGCTTGCAGTGTGCAATCTCTACATTCTATGAAGGTTTACAATGAAGCCTGTGAAGAAATGGAAAGAATGCAAAATCAATCATACGCTGACGTAACTGCTAGTTTGTCTCCATTGTCAAAACCAGATTCTGATCAACGCTCTAACCAAAGAACTTGCAACATTCTGGAAAAGATGCAGGATTTGAGACGATACAGAGTCTACGCAGGAGGTAAAAGAGGAAGAGGTCGAAAAAGGAACATGAAAGGTCAGTCTTCCAAAGCCGGGAAAAAAGGCACTGATGGAAATCACTCTTGTGATAAATCAGAGATTAGATTTGACAAAGATGAAGGAATAGAATTAGCAGTAAAGAATGAGAAGCTGGATACAAAGAAATCTATGAATGCAAGTGACCAAGGACTTGATCCAAATACATGTAAAAATGATGAACACTCAGACCAGCATATTTGCAATATGAAAGACAACAAAGGTTCAGATGGAGTTGTGCAGGACGATTCAAAGAATAATCTGTTGCAATCAAATTTTGATGAAAATAGGGAAATTGAAACAGACGATGATAGTGGCAGTGATGTTCATATACCAGTGAAACGTTCGTGTGCAAGGAATTGTATAGAATCTGATAGTGATACAGACACAAGTCCTGGATGTGATTTATTCGATAGAAGTGTTTCACCAGAACGCAATATGCCTTTGAATGTTTGTGATAGACCAAAAGATATGCCCAGAAATGAACCAGTAGGCAATGTCTGTGAATCGGTATTGGAAAATGATGATATGATGAAAAATGATTTTTCAGATGTTTCAGATGGTGTAGAAGAAGATGCAGTGTTTGACAGTGACCTGAAGAATAGAAGCTTTGATACAGTAAAAGATGGTACAGACAATGATACTGATATGTCATTTAATGATCATGCTCATTCAAGGAATCCTTTAGAATCTTCTTCAGATTCAAATATCAAAGATGAAGACATTGAAAAGGCAATAGATGCTAATATGTACACATGTACTGATGAAACAGAAACAGAAGTTGAATTTGTAGCAGATCTTGGATTACGTGAGAGACCTGATAAAGATTTCAAATTTGTACCCCTCCAGAATAATGACAAACGGAACATTTGTTCAAAACTGAATATCAGATATATAGGCAAAGGCTGTGATTCAAGGTTAGATAGAAATAGCTCTATTGGAGTTCCTTTACAGAGTAAACAAATTACTGGTGATGGCAATTGTTTCTTTCGTGCAATTTCCTATGTAATTTCTGGAACTGAGGGTAATCATGCAATTCTAAGAAATGCCACTGTGAAACATTTATTGCAAACCAAGGACATGTTTAGTAATACATTGAGGCAAGAATATAGAACAGTCAGAGAATATGTTTTGAAACGTAGAATAAAGGAAGACGGAACGTGGGCTACAGACACTGAAATTAGCGCTTTAGCAAATTTAATCGATACTGATATTTATTCATACAATGACCAAGTACCATGTTGGCAATTGTACTCTGCAAAGAAATCTGGAAGAATCAATATTGTTACATCTGATAAGGGAATTTATATACTGTACACAGGAAATGTTCATTTTAATGTTGTTGAATCTGTAGATTTTGGCAATTTCAATTCATTGGAACAGACAAGAACAACTAAAGAAGATAGAACGTCAAAGAGAACTTTGCCATGTCCATCAATTCAGGCTGATGTTAAAGTAAAGCATGTGTTCAAGAAGTGTAGATCCAAGTGTCAGATAGAGGAAGAAATTGATGAAGTAGTGGATAAGTCTCCTGAAACATTTCAAAACCATGTTGATCCAAAGGGAAAAAAACGTAGGCTCACGTTGGAAACTGGTACGATAAATCACGATGAGAGGAAAGGTACTGCAAATCTTTTGGACATGACATATGAACAGTGTGCAAGTAATCAGTCTGAATCAGTCGTTCACAACGAACGTAACACCAAGGATGAAACCCTTGAAAGTGATCACAAAGACAAATGCACGAGAGTCGATACACAAATAACGCTTGTTGCCCAAGGGACATTCAATCAAGGTGATACAAGATTTGGTGACTTAAGTGGAAAGCAGTGTGTTACCAATTCACTATCTGCACTGTTGTATAGCAAGATAAAAAATGCCAATGATTGGAAAAGTACAGATCTAGACAGGATTTTGAATAACGGTAATGAATTATACTGTTACATACGGCGATCCACTTCACTCGACAACCAATACTTATTGATATCTGATCTATTTGAATATTTGGATGCGTACAATGAATTGTTTAACATAGTATGCCGTGAACCAGTCACTGGATTGTTAGATGGAGATGAATTGATATTGGCCCAGTCTCTTTCGATGACATTGAAGCAAGCAATTGAAAAAGAACTCTGTACTGATTCTGATGCATGTTTTGTGACATTTGCTAGAAGTACTTTCATTGTATTATCTGGTCAAGATGGTTTTTTTATATTTGATTCACATTCCAGAAGCAGTCGAGGTTTCCTGATTTGTAACGGACACAGTGTTGTACTTCGTACTCAAAGCTGGCAAGGTGTGTACAAGCATTGCATGAGGTTAGCAAAATCAATGGGATGCCCCCTTCACACCGAATATGAAGTAACTAGTGTATGTGCTAAAGCAACTTCCGGTAAGAATGAAACCTTGAAAGGCTATCCACAGTTACAGGATTTTGTTTGTAATCCAATTCCTTCGTCAAATACGCACAGTGAAAGTCAGTCTGGAAGCTCTGGATGTTCCATACATTGTGAAAGCTTTGATGAAGTTCAAATATTGGATGAGAGTGTTTCCCCACAAAAGATGATTGATAACCCAAATGTATTTCTCTTCCCTGAAGAAGCAAATGAAACGATCATTCATGATGTACATTATAACGGTCAGCACCCACAAAAGATGATTGATAACCCAAATGTATTTCTCTTCCCTGAAAAATCAAATGAAACAATCATTCATGATGTACATTATAACGGTCAGCAATTAAAACTGAAGAATGTGACAATTGGCTTAACCAAATTAAGAGAATCACAGCTAAATAATAGTTGTCTTCTAAACGGAAATGACTCTATAAATACAGAATATGAAAATGAACCAAAAGGAGATTCCGCCAAAAATTGTACTAAATCCGGGAATGACTCTGATAGATTGAATTTAGTGAACAAAGTTCAGAATTCCAACTCTATCTTAAGCAGAAAACGAAAATGGAGTAACCTCGAAAGCGATGCAAAAGTTGATGTCGACCTTGGCAAGGAAATTCGAAAAACCAAATTGGTAAAAATGAATGAGAACGACAGCTTAAGAGTTGATGCAAGCAAATGTGTAGATAGTCATGATGAATTAATAATAATTGGAGAAGTTCATGTTGGAAATGTAGACCATGGAAAGAAAAAACGTAAACACAGAGAAAGTTCTAATCAAATTAGGAAGCGCAAGAGACAGCAAATGAGAGAAAAACGAGCCCTGGCCAAAGATGAAATCATTAAGAAAAAGGAAAAGTGTCTACACAATGCGCAAATGAGGAAAAATAAGTCGAAGAATAAATATCGAAATGATTTAACCTACAAAATCAAAAAAATAAATGAAGTAAAACAAAGACAAAAAGAGAATTACAACACTGATTTATCACACAAAATAAAGCAAGGAGCTTATGTCAAACAAAGGCAAAAAGAAATGTATAAAGAGGATTCAAATTTCAGGAACATACAGCTAAATATTATGAAAACCAAATATCATTCTGATTTACATTATAAAAAGAAAATTTTGTATAGAAATAAACAGAAATATTTGATAAATGAAGGATTCAAAGAAAATGTTAAAACAGTTATGAGGACTAAAATGAAAAATAAATATTGGAACAATGAACATTTCAGACGAATGCATAAAAGTAAAATAAGAAGTAAATATTTGAACAATGAACATTTCAGACAAATGCATAAAAACAAAATAAGAAGTAAATATTTGAACAATGAACATTTCAGACGAATGCATAAAAGTAAAATAAGAAGTAAATATTTGAACAATGAACATTTCAGACGAATGCATAAAAGTAAAATAAGAAGTAAATATTCGAACAATGAACATTTCAAGGAAAAACATCGAAATACCATGAAAAAACGAATAAAGGAATTATATCGCAGCAATGAACATTTCAAAGAAAAACAAAGAGATACCATGAAAAAATTGTCAAAAATTAGATATAAAGGTAAAGAATTTAAGGAAAAGAAATTGATGAGCTTAAAAATGAAATATAAAATAATTGAAAAATATAGGCAAAATGTAATAAAACGAAATCGAAAAAGGTTAGCACTTCGAACAGTAAAATTGTCCAAGTTTGATATTGTACTTGAAGAATTTAGAAAGATAATTTCTCATGGCCCAGAATATGTGTGCTGTGTATGCTTAAAACTTCTCTTTGAGAACCAAGTATTGAAATGTAAAAAGAGTAATTATAACATTCAGACATGTATAAGTGAAGAATATTTGCATGTTTGCAATTCAGAATGCCGGTCAAAATGTTTAATAGGCCAGTCAGCCAGATCGTCACTATGGATATGCTTCACCTGTCATAGAAAATTGAAAGCTGGAAAAGTACCTCCAGAAGCAAATATGAACAATTTACAATTACATGAAGTTCCAGAAGAACTTGCCAATCTGAACAATTTAGAACAGCATTTGATTGCATTGAATATCCCTTTTATGAAGTTAATGGCGTTGCCTAAAGGTGGTCAAAATGGAGTCCATGGCCCAGTCGTGTGCGTGCCTTCAAACACTTATGAAACAGTAGATATGTTGCCAAGACCACAGACTGAAGATCAATTGATCCGTGTTAAACTCAAACGAAAATTGTCGTACAAAAGCTATTATGAGTACAAATTTGTAGATAAATCTAACTTGCTTAATGCTCTGCAGTATTTAAAAGCAAATAATAAGTGGTATTTTGATGTTACAGTAAATGATAAATGGGAAAACTCACTTGAACGAAATGAAAAGGATAATGAAAAGGAAGAAGCAGTGGAAATCGGTGGTAAAGCTCGTTTAGCGAAATATTGGAAGGAAATGGAAGAACAAATTGATTACATTTTGTCCAAAGACAAAAATGCTAATGAAAACATGCAAGACAACATTAAACTACAACAAAAAATAGATGACAACGACACTGAAGACGATATGGAAGAACGCTTACGCGGTATTCAGTTAGACTCGTGTCTCCAGCCAGTAGATATTGGACAGGAAATATTAGATCAGTATTTTGAAGACATAATATGTTGTGCTCCTTGTGAAGGAAGAAGCCCGGTATCAATTCTACAAGATGAAAGCAATGAGGCCAAATGTTTCCCAGTGTTATTTCCTAAAGGTCAACCAACATTCCATGATAGAAGAGATGAAAAAATAACATTAGGACGTTATCTGCATAACCGACTGATGCACGTGGACAATAGATTTGCTCAGAATACAGATTACATCTTTTATGCACAATATATCTATGAAATTCAACAGGTTATATCACAAGTTTCTATCGCTTTAAGGCAAAGTCCAAACAAAAAAGATGATTCGTCTTCAATAACTGCCTCAGATTTGAAAGATGCAGAGAAAGTTAAAAAAATACTAAAATCAGACAAGGGCTATAAATTTTTAAAGCAAATTCGTGGAACACCTCCATTCTGGCAAAAGACACAAAAAGATGTTCTCGCAATGGTAAGACAGCTTGGAAAGCCCACATGGTTTGCTTCTTTCTCATCTGCCGATATGAGATGGCCAGAATTAATGAATACATTGCTTAGACAAAAAGGAGACACCAGGGAATCGAGTGAATTAGACTATACAGAAAAATGTAATCTTTTAAGATCAAATCCAGTTACAGTTGCCAGAATGTTTGATAAAAGATTTCACACTTTTATGAAGAGAGTTATTTTATCTCCCGCTGCACCGATTGGTAAAGTAGTTGATTCATTTTGGAGAGTAGAGTATCAAGCTCGTGGTTCCCCTCACATTCATGCCTTGTTCTGGGTTCAAAATGCTCCACAGTTGGGTATCGATAAAGATGATGATGTCGTACAATTCGTAGATAAATACATTTCTTGCCAGAAACCGGATGAAAAGGAAGATCGAGAACTGCATGAAATAGTAAGCAAGGTCCAACAACACAGTAAGAAACATTCTAAATCTTGCACAAAAACAGGGAAGGCGTGTAGATTTAATTTCCCGAGACCACCATCTGGAAAAACATTCATTGTAACACCTGTTGAAGAGATTCCAGCTAAAGATTGTGGGAAAGTGCAAAATAAGGGAAAGGACAATGATCAAGTTAAAGCTTCTGAAAAGACTAAAGATGATGCAGAGAAATTGTTGAAGTCAGTTAAAGATGCATTATCCAATGGAATCGAGTACAACAGTGTAAACCATCTCTTTGAAAAGCTTAGCATTACACAAAATCAATTTGAGAATGCACATAATGAATTAGCATCACAACAAAGTATAATCATCAAAAGAGAAATACAAGATGTATGGGTGAATCAGTTTAATCCAAGTTTACTAAGAAGCTGGAATGCCAACATGGATTTGCAGTTCGTAACAAATGTATTTGCATGCGTGGCTTATATTGTATCCTACATGTCAAAAGCTGAACGAGAAATCGGAATGCTATTGAGTCATACACTATCAGAAATGAAAGAGGGAAATGAGAACGCAAAGGAAAGCATGAAAAAACTTGGCCAGGTGTACATGCAAAATCGTGAAGTGTCTGCTCAAGAAAGCGTCTATCGTGTTTGCAGTCTTAGATTGAAAGAATGTTCTAGGAAAGTGGAATTCATTCCTGTTGGACCCGACCCTGTCAGAATGAGTTTACCATTAAGCGTTATAAAGAGCAGACCAGATAACGATAATGATGATGATGAGAATGTTTGGATGCCTAGCAAGCTCGACAGATACAAAGCTCGACCTAAAAACGCAGAATTCAGTGATATGTGTCTTGCAACGTTTTGTTCTCAGTACAGAATCTTAACTGCATCCCAAAAGCCAAGTACAAGAAGTAAAAATGTCTTTAAATTAGATAACGATCTGGGATATATTCAAAAGCGTACTCGTACGGGAGATGCAGTTGTAAGATATCCCCGATTCTCACCCATCATCTCACCCGAAAAATATTATTTGAGCATTTTGCAACTCTTTCTGCCATATTTTGAAGATGGACAATTAAAGCCCCCAACATTTGAAACACATGAAGAGTTCTACGAGACAGGTTCTGTGAAAATATGTGGACGTGAATTGGAGAAAGTCTGGTCAATTGTCTGTACTAACCGAAAGAAGTTTGAAATGAACGCCGATGCAATTGATCATGCACAGGAGCATCTTGACAAATTTGGTCCACACGAAGATGCATGGGGTCTTTTATGTCCGGAAAAGGAAGTAGAGCGACTTGAACATCCCAAAGAAAATGTAGATGTCGAAGATTGTGATGGAGATCTTGATATCCCAGATTTAAAGAATGAACCGAAAAAAGATGACTATAGCATCGAACTACGTTCAGTAAAAATTTCCAAACAAGATGGACATTCTTTGATGAGGTCTTTGAATGAGAAGCAACAGAGTGTTTTTTACAAAATACGACAGTGGTGTTTAGATAGAGTAAATGGAAAATCGGTCGAACCGTTTCATATGTTTCTAACTGGAGGTGCTGGCACTGGAAAGAGTCATTTGATCAAATGTCTTTACTATGAAGCAACACGTATACTAGCCCGAATGTTGCCACATCCTGATGATGTTTCAGTATTGAAAATGGCTCCAACCGGAGTAGCTGCATACAATATCAATGGCCATACTATACATAGTATTCTTTCTATTCCAATCAATGCACAAAGACTGTATCAACCGCTGAGTGATGAGAAAATAAGTGTCCTTCGAAATAGGCTGGCTGAATTGCAAATTTTAATCATAGATGAAGTATCAATGGTAGATCAAAAGTTGATGTCTTACATTCACGGCCGCCTACGACAAATAAAACAATCACGAGATCAAACTGCTTTTGCTGGTGTTTCAGTTATTGCTGTGGGAGACATGTATCAGTTACCTCCAGTCTTAGGAACTCCTTTATATAAAGACACACTCAATGGTGCATTGTGGAATGCTAATTTCAAGAAAGTAGAACTTGAAGACATTATGAGACAAAAAGACGATACCCAATTCGCTTTTCTCTTAAATAGATTACGTGTAAAACAAGGGGAAGAGATTCTCTGTGATGAAGACCTAGCAATGCTCAAGTCCTGTGAGACTGGTGAAGAATGTGAAAATGCTCTGCATATCTATGCATGTAACAATGAAGTAGATGCTTGGAACAAGAAATTATTGCATAAAAAATGTGGAGATGTGATATGCGTAAAAGCACAAGACATGGACAAAGATGTTAAAAAAGGAAATCAAATACGGGAAAAACCTTATACAAAGATGAAAACCCAGTTGCCTCGTTATTTGTGGATTGCAGTTAATGCTAGAGTGATGTTGCTCAAAAACATTGATGTTAGTAAAGGCCTGACAAATGGATGTTTCGGAAATGTAACAGAAATAATAACGGATCATACAAATTTGAATCCAGTTTGCATCAAAGTTAATTTTGAGAAGGCCGATATTGGTATTCATTCAATCGAAATGTCTCAAGAATCCATTGGTAAGAAATATGTGAGAAAACAATTTCCACTTAAGCTTGCTTATGCTTGCACAATTCATAAAGTACAAGGTTCGACATTAGACAAAGCTGTTGTATCATTAAAAAATGTATTTCAATCTGGACAGGCATATGTTGGGCTTAGTCGCGTTACTTCGTTATCTGGACTTGTGATAGAACATTTCGATCCTAAACGTATATATTGTAATCCAGAAATTAAAGAACGCATTGAGATTATGAAGCCGTTTATCGAGAATGAAACTTCTGAAGATATTCACGATTATAACTTTTCTTTGGTAATGCAAAATGTACAAGGATTAAAACAGCATTTTATCGATTTCAAATCCCAGTGCCAATTTGTGAATGTAGATTGTATTTGCTTGACCGAAACATGGATTAATGATGATGATCTCTGTGACGTTGTTTTAGATAACTTTCGATTTTATCATCAGCCACGACATCTGTCATACTGTAATTCTGGAGTTGGAAATGTACTCAAAGAACAATCGCACGGAGGTGTTGCAATGTATATCAAGAATAGATATTCAAGTAGATTAAACATATCTGTCGACAACTTAGAGTTTATCGCAATTCTTGTCACCAAACCAGTTTCTGTTGTGATTTCAGTTGTTTATCGACCTCCATCATATAGTATCAAATCATTCTGTGAATCATTAGACAATTTGCTAGATGCATTACACAAAAGAAGCATTAGGTGTATTGTGATGGGAGATTTTAATGAGGATTTGTTTAAAGGTTCTTCACAGGTAAACAAGCTGATGTGTAATAAAGGTTACAAACAGCATGTTGTTAATGGTACTACTGAGAAGGGAACATTGATAGATCATGTGTACAGCAAGGGACTAGATTTATTGGAAACAGAGGTCATCCCTACATATTATAGTTACCATGAAGCTGTTAAGATTGCATTTTGATATTTATTGTAAGGCCAAATAAAAAATAAAACATGTTTAGCGTCCTGTTTTTTTGAAAAAAAGGAAGGAGGCCCTTTACACCTGGAGTAATTTGGCAATTCTATGACATATCTTTTTGCTTTGAAAATGTTACATTGGGGTTGCATAGACAGAATACTTTTTATGTCAAATGCGTTCATTAATAAGGTTAACACTTTTAAGAAAGAAAAATTCAGTACTGTTCATATTCCTAATCTTCAAATGATTTTTTTTATTTCACTTCATATAACTCCTTCAGATGACTGCAAAGCGCAACATTGCAAAGCTCATTTCTACAACCCTAGTCACCAATGGCAGTGCACCACCATATCCCTTTGCTCACCAGTTCAAACAAACTACCGCCCTCGAGTCAGAAGGCTGTCCTCATCATCCAACACACAGCGGTAACATCACCCAAGGACTTCAGCCCTCCGGTGATACCTCGTTCAGCAAAGACTAGGCCTTGGGGAGTGTTTATGGCTCTGTCATCATAACAGCATTATGGCAGAAGTATGGAACACCAGCATATACAGGGTAAGGAAAGATTGCCAAACTAAAATGTTTGAAAAAGCCTAACCCTACTGTACTGAGTTATTTCAAGCTCCTCCGGATAGATGGTTGACCTCGGCCACTACACTGTTGATTCCCACAAAATTGGCACACCTGGAGTAAATTGGCAATTCTATGACATATCTTTTTGCTTTGAAAATGTTACATTGGGGTTGCATAGACAGAACACTTTTTATGTCAAATGCGTTCATTAATAAGGTTAACACTTTTAAGAAAGAAAAATTGAGTACTGTTCATATTCCTAATCTTCAAATGATTTTTTTAAATTTCACTTCTTGAGATAACTTCTTCAGATGACTGCAAAGCGCAACGTCGCAAAGCTCACTTCTACAACCCTAGTCACCAATGACGGTGCACCACCATACCCCTTTGCTCACCAGTTCAAACAAACTACCGCCCTCGAGTCAGAAGGCTGTCCTCATCGTCCAACACACAGCGGTAACATCACCCCAGGACTTCAGCCCTCCGGTGATACCTTGTTCAGCGAAGACTATGCCTTGGGGAGTGTTTACGGCTCCGTCACCAAAACAGCATTGTGGAGTGTTTACGGCTCCGTCACCAAAACAGCATTGTGGCAGAAGTATGGAACACCAGCATATACATGTAATGTATCGGGACCTTTACAGGGTAAGGAAAGATTGCCAAATTAAATTTTTTGAAAAAGCCTAACCCTACTGTACAGAGTTATTTCAAGCTCCTCCTGATAGATGGCTGACCTCGGCCACTACACTAGTGATTCCCACAAAATTGGCACACCTGGAGTAAATTGGCAATTTTATGACATATCTTTTTGCTTTGAAAATGTTACATTGGGGTTGCATAGACAGAATACTTTTTATGTCAAATGCGTTCATTAATAAGGTTAACACTTTTAAGAAAGAAACATTTAGTACTGTTTATATTCCTAATCTTCAAATGATTTTTTTTATTTCACTTCTTCAGATAACTTCTTCAGATGACTGCAAAGCGCAACGTTGCAAAGCTCATTTATACAACCCTAGTCACCAATGACAGTGCACCACCATATCCCTTTGCTCACCAGTTGAAACAAACTACCGCCCTCGAGTCAGAAGGCTGTCCTCGTCGTCCAACACACAGCGATAACATCACCCCAGGACTTCAGCCCTCCGGTGATACCTGGTTCAGCGAAGACTAGGCCTTGGGGAGTGTTTATGGCTCTGTCACCAAAACAGCATTGTGGCAAAAGTATGGAACACCAGCATATACATGTAATGTATCAGGACCTTCACAGGTAAGGAAAGATTGCCAAACTAAAATGTTTGAAAAAGCCTAACCCTACTGTACAGAGTTATTTCAAGCTCCTCCAGATAGATGGTTGACCTCGGCCACTACACTGTTGATTCCCACAAAATTGGCACACCTGGAGTAAATTGGCAATTCTATGACATATCTTTTTGCTTTGAAAATGTTACATTGGGGTTGCATAGACAGAACACTTTTTATGTCAAATGCGTTCATTAATAAGGTTAACACTTTTATAAAAAAAAAATTGAGTACTGTTCATATTCCTAATCTTCAAATGATTTTTTTAAACTTCACTTCTTCAGATAACTTCTTCAGATGACTGCAAAGCGCAACGTTGCAAAGCTCACTTCTACAACCCTAGTCACCAATGACCGTGCACCACCATATCCCTTTGCTCACCAGTTCAAACAAACTACCGCCCTCGAGTCAGAAGGCTGTCCTCATCGTCCAACACACAGCGGTAAAATCACCCCAGGACTTCAGCCCTCTGGTGATACCTGGTTCAGCGAAGACTAGGCCTTGGGGATTGGTTACGGCTCTGTCATAACAGCATTGTGGCACAAGTAGCCTCGATCTCGACCAAGACATTTTGAATGCCACTCTGTATGGCTCAGCATACTTTTTTTTTCTTTATTCATACTAACGTGTGTTCATGTCCATTTTTCCACCTCTGATTCTTACATTTATTTTCTGATACCATGTTTCTGTGTGATTTTAGTCTTATTTTTACTGTTATGACAATGTAAACATATACCTTTGTTCCACACAAGATATTTAGGGATTTTGTGTGCACTTCCATGTAACTACATGTATTTTTATTTGATAGTTTTTGTTTCTGATTGTTCAATTCCTTTTACGCTCTCATTCCTTTATAGTTTTATCTTATTTGAGACAGAGGAAGAGAGAGGGTGAATAGTAGAGAGAGAGAGAGAGGGGGGGATGCAGAAACAAAGCGCCATTCATGATGTATTTTATTACATTTGTGTTTTAACTTTGCACATACATTGCAAGATTTTGGGGATTTAACACGTTTATTTTTCTGTAAGTTTGTAAATCCTTGTATTCACACAGTGTTTTGAGTGATATATTGTAAAGATAGATCTTATGCATGCTCCTTGGGGAAAAGAAGTTATACATGCATGTCACTCTTCTTATCTTGGCATTACCGTAATTCTTATATTGGTTGATGTTGCTGATATATGAAACAGAATCTGATGGATATCATTGATAACAGTTACTGTTTGTCTTCTTTTTAACATCAGGATAACAGATCTTAGTAGTACAGCGAAAGACAATTCACTGTAATTTGTTATATTGTCATATATTACACGATTATGATTTTCAATGGCACATGTTTGTACACTACAATTTTATGTCATTAGAGGTCACATATCCAGTTTGTTTCGTGAATAGTCAATATTGGATTATGATTATAATGTCAGTTTATTTGCAACATTTACCCCATATAAAGTGGTACCTTACGATCAACTGTCAATATCTACTGCATTCACTATACATAGCAGTGTCTTGCTTGCTGTAACAAAGAGGTATAAAGGGCTGTTAGGGATTATCCATAATGTACATTGTTTTTTAGTTTTATTGTTATTGTGTTTATCTGAACTTATCTTGTTTATGTACCTGTTTTATATATGTATTCCATTTCTGTTGAATATATATACATGTTAAAATGCCCTTTTCAGAGATTTGTACAATGCTGCTCTTTTCAGTATGTGCTTTTATTTTGGTATATCAAATTTAATTGGATATGCTGTTTTTTAAATTTATTTCTTTTAAAATGTGTTTGAAGATGATAGGTGATTACCATTTGTAACATTGCATTGCGGTTCTTTTTTAGATCGCCAAGGAAATAGCGTGATGTTAAGTTTGGTGCAGAATGTCATTTACATGCATGTAGATAGGTCTATGCAATTTAGCTTTGACTTTGGTTAACAATGAATAGACCTGTTTACTAATGTACTTCATTTCATGTTTCTCTCTATAGTACATGGTAGGGGTGAAACAAGAATACAAAGGTTGGAAGGAAAAGTTAAAGAAGGTTGGGGTTCAATGGCACATGTTTGTACACTACAATTTTATGTCATTAGAGGTCACATATCCAGTTTGTTTTGTGAATAGTCAATATTGGATTATGATTATAATGTCAGTTTATTTGCAACATTTACCCCATATATAGTGGTACCTTACGATCAACTGTCAATATCTACTGCATTCACTATACATAGCAGTGTCTTGCTTGCTGTAACAAAGAGGTATATAGGGCTGTTAGGGATTATCCATAATGTACATTGTTTTTTAGTTTTATTGTTATTGTGTTTATCTGAACTTATATCTCACTTGCTATGTAGGGGGCCTTTCATATAATCAGTAGGTATCTTGTTTATGTACCTGTTTTATATACATTTCTGTTGAATATATATACATGTTAAAATGCCCTTTTTAGAGATTTGTACAATGCTGCTCTTTTCAGTATGTGCTTTTATTTTGGTATATCAAATTTAATTGGATATGCTGTTTTTAAAATTTATTTCTTTTAAAATGTGTTTGAAGATGATAGGTGATTACCATTTGTAATATTGCATTGCGGTTCTTTTTTAGATCGCCAAGGAAATAGCGTGATGTTAAGTTTGGTGCAGAATGTCATTTACATGCATGTAGATAGGTCTATGCAATTTAGCTTTGACTTTGGTTAACAATGAATAGACCTGTTTACTAATGTACTTCATTTCATGTTTCTCTCTATAGTACATGGTAGGGGTGAAACAAGAATACAAAGGTTGGAAGGAAAAGTTAAAGAAGGTTGGGGTTCAATGGCACATGTTTGTACACTACAATTTTATGTCATTAGAGGTCACATATCCAGTTTGTTTTGTGAATAGTCAATATTGGATTATGATTATAATGTCAGTTTATTTGCAACATTTACCCCATATATAGTGGTACCTTACGATCAACTGTCAATATCTACTGCATTCACTATACATAGCAGTGTCTTGCTTGCTGTAACAAAGAGGTATATAGGGCTGTTAGGGATTATCCATAATGTACATTGTTTTTTAGTTTTATTGTTATTGTGTTTATCTGAACTTATATCTCACTTGCTATGTAGGGGGCCTTTCATATAATCAGTAGGTATCTTGTTTATGTACCTGTTTTATATACATTTCTGTTGAATATATATACATGTTAAAATGCCCTTTTTAGAGATTTGTACAATGCTGCTCTTTTCAGTATGTGCTTTTATTTTGGTATATCAAATTTAATTGGATATGCTGTTTTTAAAATTTATTTCTTTTAAAATGTGTTTGAAGATGATAGGTGATTACCATTTGTAATATTGCATTGCGGTTCTTTTTTAGATCGCCAAGGAAATAGCGTGATGTTAAGTTTGGTGCAGAATGTCATTTACATGCATGTAGATAGGTCTATGCAATTTAGCTTTGACTTTGGTTAACAATGAATAGACCTGTTTACTAATGTACTTCATTTCATGTTTCTCTCTATAGTACATGGTAGGGGTGAAACAAGAATACAAAGGTTGGAAGGAAAAGTTAAAGAAGGTTGGGGTTCAATGGCACATGTTTGTACACTACAATTTTATGTCATTAGAGGTCACATATCCAGTTTGTTTTGTGAATAGTCAATATTGGATTATGATTATAATGTCAGTTTATTTGCAACATTTACCCCATATATAGTGGTACCTTACGATCAACTGTCAATATCTACTGCATTCACTATACATAGCAGTGTCTTGCTTGCTGTAACAAAGAGGTATATAGGGCTGTTAGGGATTATCCATAATGTACATTGTTTTTTAGTTTTATTGTTATTGTGTTTATCTGAACTTATATCTCACTTGCTATGTAGGGGGCCTTTCATATAATCAGTAGGTATCTTGTTTATGTACCTGTTTTATATACATTTCTGTTGAATATATATACATGTTAAAATGCCCTTTTTAGAGATTTGTACAATGCTGCTCTTTTCAGTATGTGCTTTTATTTTGGTATATCAAATTTAATTGGATATGCTGTTTTTAAAATTTATTTCTTTTAAAATGTGTTTGAAGATGATAGGTGATTACCATTTGTAATATTGCATTGCGGTTCTTTTTTAGATCGCCAAGGAAATAGCGTGATGTTAA
This sequence comes from Strongylocentrotus droebachiensis, assembly GCA_035222895.1. Lineage (NCBI taxonomy): Eukaryota > Metazoa > Echinodermata > Echinoidea > Camarodonta > Strongylocentrotidae > Strongylocentrotus > Strongylocentrotus droebachiensis. The sequence continues at coordinate 334,118 of JAVYIG010000169.1, read as the reverse complement.
GTTTGGTGCAGAATGTCATTTACATGCATGTAGATAGGTCTATGCAATATAGCTTTGACTTTGGTTTGATAAGCTTTGTTTAGTGCTTTGAACATGAATTTAACAATGAATAGACCTGTTTACTAATGTACTTCATTTCATGTTTCTCTCTATAGTACATGGTAGGGGTGAAACAAGAATACAAAGGTTAGAAGGAAAAGTTAAAGAAGATTGGGGAACACTGGAAGACATAATAGAGGGAGAACGAGAGTCAGGCGGAAAAGGAAGAGGGTGAGAGAGTATAACAAAAGAGAAGGGCAGAGATAGATCGAGACATCGCAAGAGAGAAAGAGGGAGGCAAGGAAGGAGTGAGACGAAGGAAGGGAGAGGGTGAAGAGTAGAGAAAGAGAGAGGGGGATGCAGAAACAAAGCAAGAGAGAGGGGCAGAACAAGAAAGGAGAAGGGGAACATAGCAAGAGAGAGGAGAAAGAGAAAGAGATGCAATCGAGGCACTCTACTAGCATAAATAGATTTGAATATTTACTATATAGAGAAAGGGAGAAGTTATATAGACATAGACAATGATGATAATGAACATGAAGGTGATGGTAATGATAATGTTAGATGATGATAATAATAATAATGTTAATGATGATGTTGATGATCATCAGACCATCACGATGATGATGATATTGATGATGATGATCATGAGCGTGATCCTGACATCTGATTGAAAAAAATGAGGGGACATTTAGATAGCATATAGTCTCAGCTACAACATGCTCAAAAATATTTTAAAAAACAAGCGGAAATAACGGCGATATTGCTCTCAAGAGACAGGGATGTAGAATCCAGATTTGAGAAAAAGTCATCTCCCATATAGAAAAAGAGAGAAATTTTAACGATCGATATGTACATGTAAACAATGATCATAATGATGATGATGATGATGATGATCTTGATAGTAATGATTATGATGATGATTATAATGATAATGTTAATGATGATGATGATGATGTTGATGATCATGATCATGATCAGACCATGATGATGATGATGATCATGATGATATTGATTGAAAAAATGAGGGGGACAGTTAGAAAGCATATAGTCTCAGCTACAACATACTAAAAAATCAACAAAAACCGAGCAGAAATAAAGGCGATATTGCTCTCAAAAGACAGGAATTTAGAATCCAGATTTCAGACCATGTTGATGATGATCATCATCATTATGATCATGATGATCATGATGATGATCATGAGCGTGATTCTGACATCTAATTGAAAAGATGAGGGGACATTTAGATAGCATAGAGTCTCAGCTACAACATACTCCAAAATCAACAAAAACCAGGCGGAAATAACGGCGATATTGCTCGCAAAAGACAGGAATGTAGAATCCAGATTTGAGAAAAAGTCATCTCCCATGGGGATTACAGGCGAAAAGTAATGGATCAAGTGATAATAGGGTAATAATAAAGTAAATATGGTTGTTTATTACATTATTTGCGATTCTACGTGTAGTAATGTGATATTTGCTATGTATATCCATCAGAAACTTGTCTGTACGAAACAGTGAAATACTGCCCTCTCCGGCAGAATAAAGTAAGCTTAGCAACGAGCATAATGGCGTATACTTCTAGCAGTATTTACTTTCGTATTTATGGACATATAAGATACGACATTTGGCGACGAGGATGGGATTCTCATTCCAGGACATCACTATGATGTTCCCCCTGCCCCTAACATTCACTCCCAACATCCTGCCCCCTCCAGTCGCCCTTCTCGTACCCGGCGACGGCCTCGATATTTGACAGACTATGTCCCATAGAACTATATTTCGGTTCCTCCCTTTTGACAGTACTCATAGTGTTTTGGTTACATGCATGTTTTGGATGAAATGCCTTCATCTCAGTAGCTAGTTTGACCCCCCCCCCCCCCCCCCCCAATGGTTGTTTATGCATTTTGTCATTCTGATGTTTGTCTTTACCGGTAATCTTTTCATACTGCTTCGCATCTACCAGTTCCACTCCATCACACTGATTGATACGGAATGTTTTTTTCCTAAATTCTTTTTTCAAGCAATTTTCAGTTGTGAGTTCAATAATGCAACAGTCTATTTTTTTATATAGAGATACTGTTCGAATGATGATGATTATTTTGATATGTTTGTCATTATTGTTCATTGAAAAGGGAGAGAGGAAGGATGGAAAGAGGATTAATATTTCACGAACAAAACAGATATTGTAAACAAACAAACAAAAAATGATTTAAATGTACGTACATGTATGTATGTCAAATTACTGTACACTGAAAGTACAAACATGATGTGTTTATTAGTAATTTCGTTCAGAAGCACTATTGTTGTATATTGTGTGGTACAATGTATTTTTAACTTGGACTGTTCTTTGCATCATTAGTTTCCAAAAGAAAAAGTACAAGAACAGAAATGATTTATTTTGGTTAATAACATTTATTTTATTGTCATGCTGTGCAAGTACACATATATGCACAACTTTGTTGCAAATGATGTTGAAATGCCAACTGTTGCACAATACTCTATTGTTTCAGTTTGGTGTTATAGCAGACCTCAATAAGGCCGTTTTCAAGGTTGTAAGTGTTATGAAAGTTCTATTTGACTTTGTCTAGTATTTTGCAGTTCATGATTTCGACAAGGATTTTGTAATGTCAGGTTTAAGACAGCAGTCCTTTTATTGTTGTGTTTGCATTCAGTTGATCTGAAATATAACTAACCTCGTACGTATAGGATTTTACACAAATACAAGTGCTAACAACTCTCAGAAAAAAATAGCCAAATCACTCATATATATATTGGTTGTTAGATTTGATCCAAACCGATTCAGCCGATACTGTATGTATTCAACAGGCTTAATGCACCTTCTCCAACATTATAGGAAACTCTATCTCAAAGAAGGGAGAGGTGTAGTAATGTGATATTTGCTAACGTATATCCATCAGAAACTTGTCTGTATGAAACAGTGAAATACTGCCCTCTCCGGCAGAATAAAGTAAGCTTAGCAACGAGCATAGTGGCGTATACTTCTAGCAGTATTACTTTCGTATTTATGGACATATAAGATACGACACTACGTGTTTTAATATTCAAAGGAGAAGGTACAGTGAAAGGTCAAAAAGAAAAAAAAGTGAAGAAAAAAATTTGTTGGAGACGCCCGGACTCGAACTAGGTCAAGTCAAGTGCGTTACCGATATACCAAAACATTTCCCATAGAAATTACACGGAAACGGAAAATGGAATTCTCAAATCCCACTTTGTAAGTGAAATATGAGCATGATCCCGGCATCTGATCGAAAAATAAAGGGCACATTTGTGATAGCTTATTGTCTCAGCTACAACATACTCAAAGCTCAGCGTAAACAAATATAAAACGACGGAGATATTGCTCCCGAAAGACGAGAATGTAGAATCAAGTTTTGAGAAAAAGTCATGTCCCATAGAGAATACACGCAAAATGTGAAAAATTGACATGCCTCCTTTAATCGCAAAAATACGCCATGATGCCTTTGTCAAAATTAAATATAATGGCAACTGCATTTGTAGAAAATATTCTCAGGTAGAACATATCAAAATTTGAAAGAAAATTGATCAATATTTACAGAGATACAATCAATTTTTCAAAAATCTTCTGACGTCATAATATGCAAATTGAAATTATGAGTTCGGTGGCCATTATGATGACGTCATGAGTTAATTGAGGGTCAAATGACACATGAAATCGTATCTCCAACTCATGCTTTTTCCGACCATGATATAAAAGTTGGGGTCAATTGACTATCTGAAGAGCTATTTTGATTTTTAAAATGGGATGTTTTTGATCAAATTTGCATTATATTGCCCATAGCAGCACGCGCAGATTTTGAACTTTGACGCGCGCTCACGGCCTTATGAAAAGTCAAGAGTGACTGAAATTAATGTAAATTGTTATTTACAGTAAGAGGAAGCTAAATCATGTAAACAAAATTGAATTTGACCTTTAACGCGCGTTGTGAGCGCGCGCAACGCGCGCGGGGACACATACGAACGGAAAATTTTGAAATGCTTAAAATGACCTGATTCGTACTCTCCTTAAATAGTTAAGTGATTTTGAGCATTTTAAAATTTTGACGCACGCGTACGCGCGCGTCATGACCTTTATGTGACCTTTGATGACATGACCTATTGACCCTTGACCTGAAATATATGTGATATGAATATGAATGACCTTTGCTTATGCATCATGAAGATATGATGGATATTGGGATTTCACAAAATGGCGCCTGGATGACGTCACGATGACCTGATGACCTTGAAAATGTTCCTGTCACGTCTCATGACAATGATCTATGACTGTGCCAAAATTGAATGAAATTGACGAAACCGAACTTGAGTTATCCTAGGCACAAAAAAGTGTAGGAAATAAATAAAAATAAAGAATAATAATAATAAATAAAGAAAATTCTGACAAAAACAATAGGTGATCTGTTTTCAACAGACCACCTAATAAAGAAAATTCTGACGAAATCAATAGGTGGTCTGTTGTTAACAGACCACCTAATAATAACTAGAAATTTAATTCGTCACGAAGACGAATAAGGTGGTCTGTCTAAGTCTTATGATAGAATTGAGAATGGGAGAAGTTATATAGACATGTAAACAATGATGATCATGATGACCATGATGATGATCATGATAGTAAAGGTGATGATGATGATGATAATGATAATGTTATATGATGATAAAAACGATAATGTTAATGATGATGATGAGCACAAGCATGATCCTGACATCTGATTGAAAAAATAAGGAAATATTTAAATAGCAAATAGTCTCAGCTACAACATACTAAAATTTGGGAGAAAACTGTTGAATAACAACCGAGATACTGGTCAAAACACCTTGTCATGCAGATTTATGTTTTGAAAAAAAATGACCTCCCATAGACATAACACGCAAATATGACAAATTATGCATTGTCGCCTTTAATGGAATATTTAACTATGATGACGTCATCGAAATGAAAAATGAATGGCATATTTTTGATAGAGAATTATCTCAGCTACAACATATTAAATTCTGGGAGAACATCGATCACCGATAAGTGAGATAATCTCAATTAAACAAAGACAAAAATGACGTCATCAAAAAAAACATTTGTTTGAGTTTAGATGCCAATATGATGACTTTGTTTCACTTTGTACGAGTCAGGGTGGTATGAAATCATATCTACAACTCATGTTTTTTCCAACCATGATATAAAAATTGGGGGTCGATGGACTATCTGAAGAGCTATTTCGATTTTTAAAATGGCATGTTTTTGATGAAATTTGCATTACATTGCCTATAGCAGCACGCGCGGATTTTGAACTTTGACGCACGCTCACGGCCTTATGAAATATGAAGAGTGACTGAAATTAATGTAACTTGTCAATTACGTTAAGAGGAATCCAAATCATGTAAACATTTTGAATTTAACCTTTTCCGCGCGCTGTGAGCGCGCACACCGCGCGCGGGGACACTTACGGACGGAAAATTTTGAAATGCTTAAAATGACCTGATTCGTACTCTCGTTTAATAGTTTAGTGATTTTGAGCAATTTTAAATTTTGACGCGCACATACGCGCGCGTCATGACCTTTATGTAACCTTTGATGACATGACCTGTTGACCCTTGACCTAAAGTATATGTGATATGAATATGAATGACCTTTGCTGATGCATCATGAAGATATGATGGATAACGTGATTTCACAAAATGGCGCCTGGATGACGTCACGATAACCTAATGACCTTAAAAATGTTGCTGTCACGTCTCATGATAATGACCTATGACTGTGCCAAAATTGAATCAAATTGACTAAACCAAACTTGAGTTATCCTAGGAACAAAAAAGTGGAGAAATAAATAAAAATAAATAATAATAATAATAATAATAACTAGAAATTTAATTCGTCACGAAGACGAATAAGGTGGTCTGTCTTCATGTCTGATGGTAGATTATACTATTTACTATATTGAGAAAGGTAGAAGTTATATAGACATGTAAACAATGATGATGATGATGATCTTGATAGTAATGGTGATGACGTTGATGACGATGATAATGATAATGTTAATGATATTGATGATCATGAGCATGATCATGATAGTAAAGGTGATGATGATGATGATAATGATAATGTTATATGATGATAAAAACGATAATGTTAATGATGATGATGAGCACAAGCATGATCCTGACATCTTATCGAAAAAATGAGGGTCTATTAAGATAACATATAGTCTCAGGTACAACATACTAAAATTTGGGAGTAAACTGTTGAATAACAACCGAGATACTGGTCAAAACACATTGTCATGCAGATTCATGTTTTGAAAAAAGTGACATCCTATAGACATAACACGCAAATATGACAAATTATGCAATGTCGCCTTTAATCGAATATTTCACTACGATGACGTCATCCAAATGAAAAATAAATGACATATTTCTGGTAGAGAATTAACTCAGCTACAACATATCAAAATTTGGAAGAAAATTGATCAACATTTACAGAGATACAATCAATTTTCCAAAAATATGCTGACGAATTTTCGATACACTGCAATCAGTTTGCCTAGGGTGTGATTGTTACGTCACAATGGAGTTCGGGCATAGTGCGCATTTTGTTATACACGTAATATACATTGTCATTGTCACCAGCAGCTGGTGCGCGATGAAATGTACAACTGGGTCAATTATTGCTCACTAGTTTCACACGCATTTTGCCGTTGACTTTTCATATCGAGGAATAATATATTTTCTATACAGTTAATGTATTTCGTATAGGCATGTTTTTGCCCATATATGCTATGTATTACAAGAGCTCGCACGCACAGACATTTACCTTAAACTGACGCTCATTTCGTTATTAATGGTCATAAAGAGATAAACATGGTATCAAATTGTTCGGAATAAAATGGGCAATACTATGATAGACAAAAAAGGCGATTCTAGGTTGCGTAAGACCATTACGAACACAAACGTGCGCGCAAATTTATGCGCGCGCAAAGGTGTGCCCACGCAAAATTTTCGAAATGCTTGAAATGGCCTAAAACGTACTCTAATTTGATCAAAAAGTGATTATGAGCATTTTTTATTTTTGCGCGCACCGACGCGCGGACGTACGCGTACGCGCGCGTTTATTGACCTTAAGTTGACCGGACGGATATTGACCATAATCGTTATACATATGAATGAGAAATGATTTACGGTTATGAAGATATGATCATGAGTTGATTCTCAGAGCAGTTCACAAAATGGCGCCTGGATGACGTCACGATATTTTAATGAACTTGAAAATGTTCCTGTCACGTCTTAAGAAGATGACCTATGACTGTGTCAAATTTAATTGAAATTGCACGGTTCAATTTGGAGTAATCGTGCACACAAAAAAGAGGTCACAAATTTATTTTAATTGAATTGTGTTTTTGTACAAATTCAATTAAAATACTAGAATTTAATTCGTCACGAAGACGAATAAGGTGGTCTGTCTAAGTCTTATGATAGATTTGAGAATGGGAGAAGTTATATAGACATGTAAACAATGATGATCATGAAGAACATGGTAATGATCATGATAGTAAAGGTGATGATGATGATGATAATGATAATGTTATATGATGATAAAAACGATAATGTTAATGATGATGATGATGATGATCATGATCATGATGATGGTGATGACGATCATCTTCAGACCATGATGATGATGATGGTGACATTGATGATGATGATGATGATGATATTTTTGATGATGATGAAGAGCATGAGCATGATCCTGACATCTGATTGACAAAATGAGGAAATATTTAGATAGCATATAGTCTCAGCTACAACATACTAAGATTTGGGAGAAAACTGTTGAATAACAACCGAGATACTGGTCAAAACACATTGTCATGCAGATTCATGTTTAGAAAAAAGTGACCTCCCATAGACATAACACGCAAATATGACAAATTATGCATTGTCACCTTTAACCGAATATTTAACTATGATGACGTCATCGAAATGAAAAATGAATGATATATTTTTGATAGAGAATTATCTCAGCTACAACATATTAAATTCTGGGAGAAAATCGATCACCGATAAGTGAGATAATCTCAATTAAACAAAGACAAAAATGACGTCATCGACAAAATACATTTGTTTGAGTTTAGATGCCAATATGATGACTTTATTTCACTTTGTACGAGTCAGGGTGGTATGAAATCATATCTCCAACTCATGCTTTCTCCAACCATGATATAAACATTGGGGGTCAATGGACTATCTGAAGAGCTATTTCGATTTTTAAAATGGCATGTTTTTGATCAAATTTGCATTATATTGCCCATAGCAGCACGCGCGGATTTTGAACTTTGACGCACGCTCACGGCCTTATGAAATATGAAGAGTGACTGAAATTAATGTAAATTGTCAATTACGTTAAGAGGAATCTAAATCATTTAAACATTTTGAATTTGACCTTTTCCGCGCGCTGTGAGCGCGCACACCGCGCGCGGGGACACAAACGGACGGAAAATTTTGAAATGCTTCAAATGACCTGATTCGTACTCTCGTTTAATAGTTAAGTGATTTTGAGCAATTTTAAATTTTGACGCGCACATACGCGCGCGTCATGACCTTTATGTGACCTTTGATGACATGACCTGTTGACCCTTGACCTGAAGTATATGTTATATGAATATGAATGAATTTTGAGTATGCATCATGAAGATATGATGGATAATGTGATTTCACAAAATGGCGCCTGGATGACGTCACGATAATTTGATGACCTTGAAAATGTTCCTGTCACGTCTCATGATGATTACCTATGACTGTGTCAAAATTAAGAGAAATTGGGTGAATGGATATTGAGAAATCGGATACACAAAAAAGTGGAGAAATAAATAAAAATAAATAATAAATAAATAATAAATAAAGAAAGAAAATTCTGACGAAATCAATAGGTGGTCTGTTGATAACAGACCACCTAACTAGAATTTAATTCGTCACGAAGACGAATAAGGTGGTCTGTCTAAGCCTTATGATAGATTTGAGAATGGGAGAAGTTATATAGACATGATGTAAACAATGATGATCATGATGAACATGATGATGACCATGATAGTAAAGGTGATGATGATGATAATGATAATGTTATATGACGATAAAAATGATAATGTTAATGATGATGATGATAATGATCATGATCATGATGATGTTAATGATGATCATCTTCAGACAATGATGATCATCTTCAGACAATGATGATGATGATGGTGATATTGATGATGATGATGATGATGATGATATTGATGATGATGATGATGATGAGCATGAGCATGATCCTGACATCTGATTGAAAAAATGAGGAAAAAGTTAGATAGCAAATAGTCTCAGCTACAACATACTAAAATTTGGGAGAAAACTGTTGAATAATAACCGAGATACTGTTTAAAACACATTGTCATGCAGATTCAGGTTTTGAAAAAAGTGACCTCCCATAGACATAACACGCAAATATGACAAATTATGCATTATCGCCTTTAATCGAATATTTAACTATGATGACGTCATCTAAATGAAAAATCAATGGCATATTTCTGATAGAAAATTATCTCAGCTACAACATATCAAAATCTGGGAGAAAATTGATCACCGATAAGTGAGATAATCTCAATTAAACAAAGACAAAAATGACGTCATCAACAAAATACATTTGTTTGAGTTTAGATGCCAATATGATGACTTAGTTTCACTTTGTACGAGTCAGGGTGGTATGAAATCATATCTCCAACTCATGCTTTCTCCAACCATGATATAAAAATTGGGGGTCGATGGACTATCTGAAGAGCTAATTCGATTTTTAAAATGGCATGTTTTTGATCAAATTTGCATTATATTGCCCATAGCAGCACGCGCGGATTTTGAACTTTGACGCACGCTCACGGCCTTATGGAATATGAAGAGTGACTGAAATTAATGTAAATTGTCAATTACGTTAAGAGGAATCCAAATCATGTAAACATTTTGAATTTGACCTTTTCCGCGCGCTGTGAGCGCGCACACCGCGCGCGGGGACACAAACGGACGGAAAATTTTGAAATGCTTAAAATGACCTGATTCGTACTCTCGTTTAATAGTTAAGTGATTTTGAGCAATTTTAAATTTTGACGCGCACATACGCGCGCGTCATGACCTTTATGTGACCTTTGATGACATGACCTGTTGACCCTTGACCTGAAGTAAATGTGATATGAATATGAATGAACTTTGATTACGCATCATGAAGATATGATGGATAATGTGATTTCACAAAATGGCGCCTGGATGACGTCACGATAATTTGATGACCTTGAAAATAATCCTGTCACATCTCATGATAATTACCTATGACTGTGTCAAAATGGAGAGAAATAGGGTGGATGGATATTGAGAAATCGGTTGCACAAAAAAGTGGAGAAATAAATAAAAATAAATAAATAAATAATAATAATAATAAACTAGAAATTTAATTCGTCACGAAGACGAATAAGGTGGTCTGTCTTCAAGTCTTATAATATATTATAATATTTACTATATTGAAAAAGGGAGAAGTTATATAGACATGTAAACAATGATGATTAAGATGATGATGATCTTGATAGTAATGATTATGATGATGATGATGATGATGATGTTGATGAGGATGATTATCATCATTATGATAATGATGATGATCATGATCATGAGCGTGATTCTGACATCTTCTTGGAAAAATGAGGGATGATTAAGATAACATATAGTCTCAGCGACAAAATACTAAAATTTGGGAGAAAACTGTTGAATAACAACCGAGATACTGGTCAAAACACATTGTCATGCAGATTCATGTTTTGAAAAAAGTGACCTCCCATAGACATAACACGCAAATATGACAAATTATGCATTGTCGCCTTTAATCGAATATTTCACTATGATGACGTCATCCAAATGAAAAAAATATGACTTATTCTGATAGAAAATTATCTCAGCTACAACATATCAAAATCTGGGAGAAAATCGATCACCGATAAGTGAGATAATCTCAATTAAACAAAGACAAAAATGACGTCATCATAAAAATACATTTTGTTGAGTTTAGATGTCAATATGAAGACTTTGTTACACTTTGTACGAGTCACGGTGGTATGAAATCATATCTCCATCTCATGCATTCTCCAACCATGATATAAAAATTGGGGGTCAATGGACTATCTGAAGAGCTATTTCGATTTTTAAAATGGCATGTTTTTGATCAAATTTGCATTATATCGCCCATAGCAGTACGCGCGGATTTTGAACTTTGACGCACGCTCACGGCCTTATTAAATATAAAGAGTGACTGAAATTAATGTAAATTGTCAATTACGTTAAGAGGAATCCAAATCATGTAAACATTTTGAATTTGACTTTTTCTGCGCGTCATGAGCGCGCGCACCGCGCGCGCGGACACTTACGGACGGAAAATTTTGAAATGCTTAAAATGACCTGATTCGTACTCTCCTTTAGTAGTTAAGTGATTTTGAGCTTTTTAAAATTTTGACGCGCGCGTACGTGCGCGTCATGACCTTTATGTGACCTTTCATGACATGACTTGTTGACCCTTGACCTGAAGTATATGTGATATGAATACGAATGACCTTTGCTGATGCATCATGAAGATATGATGGATAACGTGATTTCACAAAATGGCGCCTGGATGACGTCACGATGACTTGATGACCTTGAAAATGTTCCTGTCACGTCTCATGATAATGACCCATGACTGTGCCAAAATTGAATCAAAATGATTTAACCGAACTTGAGTTATCCTAGGAACAAAAAACGGGAAGAAATAAAAATAAATAATAATAAATAAATAAATAAATAAATAAATAAAGAAAATTCTGACGAAATCAATAGGTGGTCTGTTGATAACAGACCACCTAATAAATAAAGAAAGAAAATTCTGACGAAATCAATAGGTGGTCTGTTGATAACAGACCACCTAATAATAAAGAAAATTCTGACGAAATCAATAGGTGGTCTGTCGTTGACAGACCACCTAAAAAGTAAGTCATTAATAATGTGTGCGGGTGTTTGCTTATTCGCGAGCGCACTCGCTTGGGCGGGGTTATTTGTATATAGATCGACTGGAAGGATGTGTAATTTACAAATATTGCATGGTCCAGCGTTATATATTATAATGCACTGTTGCGAGTATGTTAGGGGGTAGTGCACGAAGTTTGGTAAGGGCCCATATTGATAATGCACGCGCCCGCAGGGCAAGTGCATTATCGATCTCGCGCTGACTAACAAGAGTGCAATGGAACTGATTTGATTTTGTTTAATAACATAACTGAATAAAGAACATATAAATGTGAGGTATGATACAACATATACAAACAATAATTTCTTCATGTCAAAATGTTTGTTATCAATCGTATCGAAAGTTGTTGACAAGTCCATAAATACTCCATGATCTAAACCCCACACTGTGCAAATACTGTGATCACAGAGTTTACACATAGTTCAGTACATACAACACTGTGGTAGATATGTGTCACTCTGTGTTAAGTATGTCAGTTTATGTACTGTGACAACAATGTGAACAAAGAATGTACACACAGTTTACACATAGTTGACTGTGTGAACATAATATGGCAACACTGTGATTGTTCCATAAGGGTGACACTGTCTAAAGAATCAATTGTTGAGAGTCACATGCCAGTTTCTCAGCCAATTTTATGCTGTCTCTCTCTCCAATTTTCTAACACTATTTTAGAGCTCTTGACACGGTTATATTTAACCAAGGGGTTATATTTTAACGAAGCGCGCATCGGTGAGGTAAGATATGATCACGAGGGGAAATATTAATCCATTGTGGTCACAAATATGTTATTCAACACACACTACCAGTTACTGGGGATCGATTACGCTTTTTATATTTGTTTGTGTCAAATGCGAGCGGCTAAGACGATGTAAACAGAGGGTAGTGCGCGCATGGTTGTTTGGATAAGGTATGGCGCCAAAATAAAATCATTTGACCAGGTGGTCAGTATATAACCATCGAAAAATGACAAAGAGTGAAATATCAAGTGTTTCAGGACAACGTTTTGGATATCGAACCAGGATTTTCTAGCAAAATGTTACGCCGCGTTGAGAATGTTGGTGCATATCTTGTCTCTAATATTCACAATGAAGTTTCCAATTTTTTTTTCGAGTTCTTTGGCAATTTTTTCGTAAATATTTCCCACAATTTGTGAATTCATGGTATAATTCGTTAGAATATTTTCGATGAAATTTGCAATTGCCCGGAAAGTTCGATCACTTTGTTCAGGGAATTAAACGGAAACAAAAAGAAGGGGGAAAACCATGAGAAGGAAGGTACAGGCTAAAAAGAAGCACCCTTATTACATGCAGCCCATCATTATACGGCGCTGCGACATAATAATTCGGCTACGTTGAAATTTACTCCGGTTTCGTCAGATATGATAATAATGAAAATGTCTAGAATTCAAGATATAAGATAACGAACAGGTTCATAGGAATAAAGTTGACAATTCGGTTAGTGTAGGAAATTACAAACTTATTTTTCACAGTTTGGGGGAAAAAAACATTTGAACAAGTCACGAACAAGAAAGCATTGGGGAGGGATTGTGTATGAACATATTTTCTTCGATTAGTTTGTATAAAATAGCACAATGATGTGATGATACGAATAGTACCGATTACATGTAATGAAACCTAAAAAAGTAACGTGCGAGATTCAGAATAACATTCTTTCAAATTCAAGATATCAAGTGTTATTGTCCATATTTCATGATTACATTTTACGTGCACTTGCGTGAAAGGTAAGACGTATTCCGAAAATTATAGATTGTGTGCTGAGAGCAAAAATGATATGTTATACTTGTTTACATGTAAGTAAGCACGTTCAGGGCTCTAAAAATGTATAAATACATAATACTTATATGAATGAAACGATTGCAAAGACTTTCAGGAAACATTTTGGGTTGCTATGGCTACCTAAATTCCCTACTGTATTGTAAATCACATTCGAATTATATGAGTATGCAATTACGTAATGTAATGTCTTCAAATGTTCCAAAATTTCAACGATTCTTCGGGTGTCACACAAGTATGATAACATTTTCCAAGTTACTTTTTGAAAGTTTTTGCGGTCGTGTTGGACAAATGAACGAACCATTTCCAAAATAGAAAGATAGATTTACATACCGTAACAACCTGGCATTGGCCTTGAGAAAAGTCCGTTTGACAAACACACGACTTCGTGACTTCCAATCAGTGTATAGCCTGGTTCACATCGGAATGTGCAAATGTGATTTTTCGAAACAGCTTCCAAGAATTGGCAGTTTACACTGTTCATGTGCGGGGAAAGGATGGGTACCCGGCAAAGTACTGGAATGAAAGTAATTTTGTGGTATTAATTGCCAGGATGAACACAAGCGTAATAGCTTGGGCTGAGAACCACATCAATCCGTAGGAGAACAAAATTGTTTCAGTATTGTGTTAGTATTAAAAGGTAGTTTGTCAGGGTCATCCGACTGAATGGACTCAACAATAATTATATTATTTAAAGATTACATGATTATATCATAATTATATCATTAAATTATTATACAAACGATGCGTGCAAATAGGTTCGTTACGATCTACCCAAACTCGAGTTGAGGCTGTATATATCTACTGTACGAAGCATTCAGGCTGAGTACGATAGGTGCACAAACAGCCTTGTCAAGAACGGATAGATCATGTAATGAACAAATAAAAACATCCATCATTTGTGTTAAACCACCAAACTCCTAGATCCTCGTTATTTCATACATAGGCCTACACTTGTTGATTTCAAGAATATTTCAATAAAGCGGACATATACGCATTTATTTACCCTCACTCAGTATAAACGCATTGACCTCTTGAAGCACTGCTTTCAGCAAGTAATTAAATTTTGTCGGGATAGTACTGAAAAATATTGCAAGGTTTTTCATAAAGATATTACACAAATAAAAACAAACGAACGTACGATACTCTCGGTAAATGAATCAAATATAACAGCGTTCCAGGAGTTATTTGTATGACACAATACGGCTTATTACTAATTCTTATTATAGACATCCAAGATCTCCATTGTTCCTTCGACTAAGAATGTTACCACTAAGTGGACTTGTGTCGTTAAATTGCATATTGTTTATGTTTAATCTTAAGTCTATGCCTCATGAATGTACGTTAACAGATTTATTCCGTCAGAACTCGCAAATTCATAATTATAATACACGTCAAAGGTGTCTTATTCGTCAGCCTTTTGCAAGAACAAATGTTACTCTGACCTCTTTCCATATCTCTTGCATTAAAGAATGGAACAGTCTGCCTGATGATATACAAAATAGTACAACTCTATCTAGGTTTAGAAGGTTATCTAAAACGTACCTACTTGAAAGACTGACATAGTTTTTATTTGCATCTTAGTAATTTCTTATTCTGAAATGCTTTTTGACCACTAAGGACCTACTCGTCAGTGTGTTTGCTGTGTGTGTGTGGGTGTGTGTGTTTGTGTGAGAGAGTATTTGTATGTTCTATATTTTGTAGCTTAGTATTTTCATCCATTGTATAATCATACGTAACATTCTTTTTACTGTAAATGTATGTATTTTGTTGACTATAGGGCCCCGCTCACAAGCTTAGCTTCTAAAGGGGTCCTAAAACCATTAAGTTTATGATGTAATCAAGTTAGAATATGTTGATTGATGTACTATTACCAGTCTCTTTTTTATGTAACAGATTATATCATGCTTTGTGTGGTTTTGAATAAAATGAACTGAACACCAAGTAAAAATGTCAAAATATTCTAACTATTTGGATAAACATGAATATGTTTGGAGATTTTGAAAATTTACTTCATGTTGTAATGAGTTTTATATAATTTAAGATTTTTTTCTTCTTCAAGAATATGTAGAGTAATTTTAACTAGCTCGCTACAATAAGAAGCATTGTAAAAAAAGGGCACAAAGAACAACGAAAGTATGACGAGACAAAGGAACACAAAACCCTCACTTGAGAATTTAATTACCTACCAAAGTACCTTTTTAAAATCAAGAAAAGAAAATTAAGAATTTACCTTTTACATCAAGGGTCACAAAGGTTGTTGATAAAACTTTACCATTGTCCTTTCCTATTTGGCATGAATATAGCCCCTTGTCGTTATCCGTTAGTTTAGGGATAAACAGATCTTCGGGTCCGGTGAACCCATACCTCCTCGGTCCTAGAATTATCACTATCCCTAATTCCTTTCTTGCAAGTTTGATTGTTTCGTTGTCCTTCTGTTTCATCCACGTCACGGTGTCAAAGAGTTTCCATGAGACATCACCGCCGCAAGGAAGGCAGATGTCACCCCCAGCGTAGGCCTCAAACCTTGGGATTTTAACACTGGTTTTTATGTCTGAAATATAAATAATCAATTAGAAACATAGTTAAAGTGTGCGTACAACTTCACTCTGAATTCACATTCTTCCACAGTTTTAGGATGTTTCGTTAGGGGATGATAAAAATACCAGGGATAACAAATTCAGAGGTAGAAATGCCAGAGGTAAAGTGTAAGGGGTAAGATCAGCAATGGAAATGTCAGAGGTAAAAGAGTGAGAGGCAAAATGTCAGAGATAAATAATACAAACGTAAAAACATCAGAAGTAAACAGGAGGCCTAGTTGCTCCGTAAATGTTCAGCCTACATGTTTTTTGGGGAATGGAATAGGCCTATAGATGTGGAATATTACCTTGCACCACCAAACCATATTACTTCATAACACTCAGCATCGACAGCAAAACAAAAAGTATCAGGGAATAATACAAACTTGTGAACATTACTTGATGTTATTGTACTTCTGGGCGAAATACGTATCATAGATATTCCGTGTATTTATGATTATCTAATACATACCTATCATTTGGATTGAAAGCACGACTGATGCAACAGATACCACCAGTAGGCATATACCAAATCGTTCCATCAATGTTATCGTCATTGTGTCTATTAGTAGAAAATACAATTCATATAATTATATACATATACAAGGAATTATTATGAGACATTTACTTCAGCAGACTTAACTTTACAAAATTGCGTGATACGGTTACACAACTACTAAAATCCTCAAAAATAGAACAAAATATACCAAACATACTATATCATGCGAATTGAAAGGTTTGACAAAAGTTGTAAAAACACTCAGAAGAGATAAGTTTTATTACACGAAAGCCCTCTAGTGCTTTATTTATTACTGGGCACGTATCGAATTGATATTAATGATGGATATTTATTTCCTTGTTATCATTAATGATCGCTGAAAGAGGATTCATCCCACTATAGACTAATATTGGCAAAGCACCGTACTAACTTAAAGCAAATATGTTTGTGCTCATGTATTCATGGAATATGTTTGCACGGCAGTGATTTACAATATATTTGAGTAAATAGTAACAACGTCATAAACGACAAGAAATGGTTAATGTGGAGATAAGGCCAATCAATAACAAGATAAAGATGCTTTGCAAGTACTAAAGTACTCCCCACGAAGTTAAACAAGACTAGGATGTTAGTGCACAGGATTTTTTTTCTCTAACTTTACACTGTGCAACTATACAGAATATAATTATGACCTTATATTAATATTACAAGAATTTGTTTATAAATTTAGCTGATTGAGAACAAAATGCCATTTAACCATTTTACATTAAAAAAAAACTAAATTATCTTTGTGATACGAATGATATAGTAATTTTTCAAAGCAGATTTATTTGCATTTATTGATAAATCAAATATAAAACATTCAAATAACAATAATAGTATATAATATAATTGATTTACATAAAGAGTGACAACTTAAATACACACACATACAAATGCATATATATATAATTGAAAACTTGAAAGTATGGAGGTAAGTAAAATAATCAAGATAAATGCAGAGGCCAACACTTACTATCATAAGCATGAATGTTTGAGTCGTTTAGCAGCCGGGAAAGGGGGGGGGGGGGGTTCATGGCGCTGCTATAGGAGTATGTAGGAGAATAGAGTGTCACGTATATAAAGATTATGTTTAGAAAGTACCTAAATAAAAAGTGAAAAGAAAGTAAAGAAAGAAAGAAAAATGACGCTCATACTGTCAGAGTTAAAAATCTGATAGTACTGGGTTCTCTTTTTTCTTAAATGCCATTCTCCCTCGAGATTTGCAGCCAAACTGGAGTATGATCTATTGGGAAAATGGGTTCTGCTGTCTGAAAGTCATGTGCACAAATTGATTGGTAATTCAATCAAAGCTTAGGCAGTATTCTGGGAAGTCTAGCCTCTTCAACATTCTTGTATCTATACTACTACAACAACATTTCGATTCTGAAAATTGTTTGTAACATTCCTTGTTATTTTGCTTGTGTCATTTTCTCATTTTTTAACCCCAAGTTGTATTTTTGTTGGCCTAGCTCGTGTAAAGGAGACAAAATAGCCCGTAATTCTAATTAACGAAACGCGCAAGATAATATAATGCAGATATTGACTGGTAGGGTGTGAAATATAACATTTTTTTGACCTCCCAAGAAAGTTATGTTGTTGTTGTTTGGTATTATCGCCGTTTCATTCTTTCTTAGAATATTTACGCCTTTCACTTTTTTTCTTTTTTTTCTTTTTTTTGGTACTATTTGTAAATTCATTTATATATTTTGCTAAGGGTTTTTATATACCTCTCTTTAGTATGATGAATAATTCCAGTAATCTGATTGGTCGAAATTGGAGTCGTGATTTTAGCCATGCCCGCCTAACGGTCAATAGATGCCAGTTGCCCCGGGTAACGGGCCAGACAAATACATTTTGCTGAAATCCCCCTGGTTTACATGTAAAAAGTTTGTTTCTGCGAGCTCGGATATATTAAAGTGCAGTGTGTGTGCGATTCCCGAATGATCGTAACATTCAGGCAATTTTCCAACGAGGATTTACAGACGGTGTCTCAGATTTTCTGACCAGTCTCTACTCCAGAAAAAAAGAAGGTAAGAACTCGTCATATTTTTTTTTGAGAATTCGGTATGTAAAAGATATGGACTGCTTTAATATTCGAAGGATAGCTATTTTAGACTGGCTCTCGGAAACGTTACATCCTGATATGACCCCTTCCGCCCGCCAATATATCTATAATATTTTCGTAGAGCGCGCTGAGTTGATAGAGGATATGATCATGAGGGAAATATAACTTCTGTGCGGGAGAGGAGGAACTATTTTGATAACGAATCGCCTTCCCCCGCGCTAGCGCATATCGCCTACAAAACACGTAATGTATTAATCACGCTCGAAACTGGTATACGCTGAGACCACATTGTAATGTTTTTACGTAAGGAGTGCTTTTATTTGTTTGACCTAATTTCATAAAATATTTTCCGATTGGTTATACTTCAAACAGTCGGCATATCAGAGATAAAAATGAGGCGGTCATCACCGATCAAATATATACCGCAAAAGAATTTTCAGAATACCGACTTAAAGATACTATGTCCCTTTTGCAGCAAACATCAAATTCTGTAGAACTTTGCAGGAATTATGAATATGTCATGTATGTCCTTTCTGTAAAATGTAAACGGTAGCAGTTTCCTTATATTCAAATTATGCAAGGAAACTCGTTTACTTGCTAAACTTCACTGTCAGACACTATTGAGTGACTGACTGGCTATTTTCTTCTTTGGTAATAACATACATAAAATGAGCTATAAAGGGTACATGAGCATTTGTCTACATCAATAACACACTTCTTGTAATATCCAAAATTAAACTGATTGAATATTTGCGCAGCATAAAACGTACGTCCATTCGGTACAATGGTCTGAAAATCAGACTATTACTTACTGGCTCTATAGCTCTCAAGTCGATTCGACAACTAATATTCGTTATTTTTCCACTTAAAGACATTTTCAAGCCCCCTTTTTTTAATAGGGAAGTTCTAAATTAGTATTTATTTTCAAATGCCGTTGGAATTTAATCTGTTAATTGTCTGGCCTGCAAATGGGACATAGTACCTTTAACAAAGGGATTGTATCGCCCTATTATCTTAAGAAGATTTTTTTAAATTACAAAAGAGTTTTAAGAATTTTCAGAACGCCACCCTTGGTGTCAGGGCATTTGGTATGCAATGCACGTGGACACTGACTTTAATACTTGTAGTGCTCCCTAGTTATTACCCCGGCTTCAGCATATCTAAGGAATTACTTATCTGCTAGACCCCAATTTATACCTGGGTCGAGTAGTGTTGCAGACGTAGAGTAATGTTCTGTGGCAGGGATACGAACCTTGTACCTTTCATATTCTTGTTTTGTATCATCTTTTATTGATTTTTAGATATAGAACCCTGCTCTGTTTATCAATTAATAATTAATAATCAATCATCACCAATAATTTTTGTTTCTGTGATTACAAAAATTTAGATTAAACAACATATAAATACAGTATTATTACAGTTCGGCAAGTTCACAGTTCTCGTATAGATATTTCAACTTTCAAAAGGGATAACTTCCTTAGAGCTTATTTACGTTCGTTTGAACTTATACTAATGTAATGTTCTTATTCTGGTTAGCTAGACAACAACTTGGTATAACAAGTATGGATGACAGATCGAGTTATCGAAAGTAAATTGTCCATTTACTGAAGTTGTATTTCATGAAATTTATCTTGAGGGCCTGAATATTGCTAATAATTTTGTTATGGCAGCGATGGCAATTTTATTTTTTATAAATGGTGGTGGTGGAAAGAGGTTGATTTTTCGGACACATTCAAGTATACATTAATAATAAGAATTAGTACGGCCTTGTTTCAAAGATAATAAAAACAATAATACACACATACACATACGCACACACTTATACAAATCCCTGAAGTGTGTGATCTTTTCAAGTTTCCTTGTTTTATGATTATAAATTACCTCACATAACGAGCGGGGACCTGTACAAGTAGATGGTTGAAAAGCTTTAAATCCCGTTTCATTTTTGAAAGTATTAGACAATTCCTCTTGACACTTTATGATATATCGCTCGTGAGAAAACTTCGAAGTTTTGCCATGGTCCTGTTATGAAATTAATTTTCTGCCCGAGTTAGATTATTTTTCTCAAATACTGCAGGGGACCAACTAATATTCAACATGAATTTGACGAGCGATATGTTAAAAGTTTTTGTTTTGCTGGCTTTGACTTGTAAGTATTAGTTTCAATGTTTTTTTTCTTCTAAGATTCGTTCATATTTTTAGAGCAATTCCGCAATACAATGAGCAATGGTGCAAAATATATTTAATATATCGTTTTGAAAATAATGTTTGAAAACAACGTCGTGCATCTTTTTGTGGTGACAAGTATTGTTTGTCTGTAATATAGATCACGGATAATTGCAATTAACGGTCGTATTCAGATGTGTTGCATTACTTTGAAAATATAATGCAAAGTAATAATTTTCTCGTACTGTCAATATCATTGCAGTTTGGTTGAAACCATTGGTCGTCCGTGCTTCACACAAGAATATCAACATCCCTTTGGGCAGCAGTGCAAATTTAAGATGTAATCTACCACTGCCAAAATCAGAGGTACTTGATACCCTCTGGCGATTTAAGGATACACCTCTGAACAAAAGCAATAGAGACGGAAATATTTATATTAATTCAACTTCAAGTAGCAGTTTAATTGGAAGCCAGCTAACCATCAGAGATGCAGATCTATACAATGAGGGATTATATATCTGCATCTTAATAATGGAAAAAGATTCGCATGAACAGCTGTTTGACCTCACTATAAATGGTAAGTTTATATTTGTTTCTCTTATTGTTGATATATAAGCTTGGATGTTTCTATTTTTTGGGACGAGTGTACCAGCCATGCCTGAAACAGCCAAACTTGTTTATTAAGACGTTATTGCTTTGTTTACACACATTTCTTTTTACGCCATCGAGGTCATGTAATATACATGTATGCCTATTCTTATGCATTCCCCAATTTATTTGATATGTATAATATCAGTGCATGCGACTTGTAAGGGGGGGGGGGGGGGGGGTGTCTTTTTGAAATCATTATAAGGTCTTTTCACTTTAACAATCAATTAAAAATCAATTATATACGAATCAATTGAAGAATGTCGTTTAATAGGCATGTGCAAAATGAAAGCATTCTAACAATTGTACGGACCCCACACTACAGACAAGGACCGGAAAAGCGGTAGTATAATTGAGGAAAGCTAGAAGTGTCAAGTCGTATCCGGACACCTACCCCCTGGACATCCAGCCCCAGATAACCACCCCCCAGTCAACTACCCCCGGACAACTACCCTCTAGGAGATTTACTCCCCTAACAACCACCCCCATACAATTACCCCCAGACAACTACCCCCGGACAACTACCACCTAGGATAGTTGTCCGGGGGTAGTTGTCCGTAGAGGATAGTTGTCGTAGGGGGTAGTTGTCTGGGGTTATTTGTCCGGGTGTAAGTTGTCCGGGTAGTTGCCCGGGGTTGTTGTCCGGGGGTAGTTGTCCTAGGGGGAAGTTGTCCTAGGGATATTTTACTGGGGGTAGTTGTCCAAGGGATAGTTGACTGGGGGTGGTTATCCGGGGGATGGATGTCCAGGGGGGTAGGTGTCCTAGAACCGTGTCAATTATGACAGACATATGAGCGAACAGGCGCACAGTGGGCCAGGGAGGAACCAAAGTGCGCCAAAACTCATGTTTGGGGATTATTTTTTATAAATCCAGAGGAAATGTTTGGATTTTCAGGAATTTTCGCTTAAATGTTATTACCAACATTTTCTCTGATGTCTAAGCTTTAAGTTGATACCAGATTTGGCTTCCCGATTCTGCCCGTTATTATGTTAGAGCCGTTTTCCTTGCAACTTTGCCCCGAAAAATGTGTTTATTTTGGTCCGCGGTGTCAGAACAAGTGTCACGCGCCCCCTCGCGCCGTGATTTATGACCACGAATCCTTCATGATTCAGCCGCGGACCAAAACAAAAAACATTTTTTCGGGGCAATGTGGCAAGGGAAATCGGCTCTAACATAACAACGGGCAAGATCGGGCAGCCAAATTTGGTATCAACTTGAAGCTTTGACACCAGAAAAAATGATGGTATTAAAATTTAAGCGGTACACCGCGGAGATCTAAACATTTCTTCTGGATTTATAAAAAACATGGATAATTAGTCCATTTTTCAGTGAATTACCCTATAATATATCATGAATATTGTGTTTCTATTAATCTAAACCCATTCATTCAACGAAATGAACTATCAGGAATATGTGAGAGCAATTTCATATAAATAACTTAAAAACTTCATGTTGAATTGAAAGATTTATAAAATAAGTCACTTTTGCACTAAAACTGTGAATATGTAGGATTTTGCTGTTTGAAGTAGTAAATTTATACCCTTATTGTGCATACCGGAATTAAATATTTCACTGAGGTATTCCTCTATGTATTACCTTTCAACTGGGCAAGAAAAAAAAATTAATCACCCAAACTTAGTTTTGGCGCACTTTGGTTCATCCCTGGCCCACTGTGAGGCGGTGCGTCCGGGGGGAGGAGAAGTGCCCCTTTTTACTTCAATAGCTAAATGCCGTTATTTCTTTCTAATATTAAAGCGCACCTTTACTTTCTCATAAGGGGCCCTTTTCACCTCTGATGAGTTCCATTTAAAAAAAAATACAAGTGCTCCTTTATTTTTGTATTACTTTACCTTTCCCCTCCTTAAAAGTGCAATTTTTAGCCTCTGATGAGGTCTCATTTTACTTCGGTATGTCCCTATTCTAAAAGTGTCCTTTTCTCTTTTAATAAGTGTCCTTTTTACTTTTCTGATAATCGTACCTTTCTCATTCTTATACACTGTTGGTCAAAAAGGAGGAATATTTTGTTTAACCCCGATTTATGGCATGATTTTGAACAATGATTTATTCCTAATAGGTCTAGATAATAGTATGCATTCTGAGATGTTATCGAATGATAATTTGCGAGTGTTTGTTGTGCGTGACTGTTAAAACTTGTGTATGCTACTATGTTTATCAACTGGTGGTCCTACGTCATCAAGTCATAACTGACGGTAATGAGGATTAATGCCTCACAAGAGGGCACTTATATAGCACATTTACACGGTTTTGATCCTGGGGCCTCACAGTTACGAGGACATTGCTTTGCCACTGAATCATGACTGTATGCAGCGGGGGCTAGGTTAGGAGGCAGCCCCCAGAAATATTACAAAAAACAAATAAAATGCAATAAATTATCAATAACTCATCGCATTTCCCCCCGGTCCCCGACAGTAACAGTTCCTATGTACGGCTATGCATTATGGTTCAAGGCATGACCACATCGAGGAACTTTTCCATTTTCATTTCTGATAAGGTCCCTTGTTAATTTGTTGAATAATAAACCAGAGTTGAGTAGATATAAATAGACAGTTTCAATTCATAAGCTCTAATTTGTAGTCCATATAGTGGAACACTTGAGGAAATTGCAACAAAGTTAAATTGATGTCTCAACTGCCTATCATTTGAAAACGTAAACACATATACTGCATTAATGTTAGTGGTAGACGGATCAAATGGCTGAGTGAACAAATTAAGAATATTACTGACAATTTGCATTTTAATTTTGCGAATATATAATTAGCTGCTAATGCGCTAATTTGCATATTTCTTGACAATTGTGTTTGCGCGGATACAAAATACTTTCTGAGATTAACATTCTTATAAATTTTCAGCTACAAAGAACATTTACAAAGTCCTGATATTATATGCATGTATACATTAGCTGCTCTTAGTCATTTTTTGGACATTTCTGCACCTGCAGATGTGTTAACCTGATTATCATTCTGACAACTATGTATGTTAAAATACAACAAGTCTGGTCATTTATACTAACTAATACATTAAAGCACCATGACCTTCTTTCAGAAAATGCAAACATTTTGCTTTGCAATACCTTTTTTCTTTTTTAGAAAGCCATGTAACATTAGAAAAAAGGTAATTGTTACCTTCTTTTTTTACATTATATGGCAGTTTTTTTTCCGTGAACAGTCGATATTTTGTTCTCCCAAGAACCGCTTTTCCAATTTTTGAAAATAAGCAATCAACAAAAATCTTTCAAACAAAAAAAAGAAAAAGATATTTATGGTGTGCTCTACCTCTTAACATGTGCCCCTATTTACAAGAAACTTAAGCAGGGCTCCCACTTAGCCGAGTTGGAGCCTCGAGTTGTGGCAACCTTGCGCGAGCTTATGGCAAGCCGTTTTATCATTAAAACATATTTCTTGATATCATTAAAACATTTTTCTTGATATCAAGAATTCAATTCTTGATATCACGAAATCGAATTCTTGATATCACGAATTCAATTCTTGATATCGAGAATTACCATTGCTTTACAACGTACAATTATTTCTTGATATCAAGAAATATGTATTAATGATAAAACGGTTTACCATAAGCTCGCGCCAGCTCGCCACAACTCAAGGCTCCAACTCGGCTAAGTGGGAGCTCTGCTTTAAGAGACGTAATGGTTGTTTCTCGAATTTTCACGAAAAGTTCTCGCTACGTTTGCTGGCATTCATTTTTTTTTCATTAAGTAACACACATACATGCATACGGTCTTCTTTATTTTTTCATTGTGAGATTGTGCCTAAACCCCCATCAAGATTGATTATTTCATCCAAGAATAATGTGTAATCGGTCTAAATGTGAAGTCAGATATCTTACAACTTTACCCAACTACAAAGAATGGTGGTAAAGCAGTACCATTGACCCCGTAAATAGAAAATAGTGAAGAAATCTCCAATAATTTATGAATAACAATGAAGGGTCAAGTAAAACAAAATTGCTTTATTATTATCCATATGCTTTATCATTATTGTTATTAGTATTATAAGTATTATCATTATCATTTCATCACTATTATCATTATTATATTCATGTTGTGTTTACTGGTTGTATGAAACATTAAAAGACGTTCTGCCGCCTCTGCACGATTGAGCGCGTTACAAGAATTTACTTTTTACATTAATAATATTATCATTATTATTATAATTATCATTATACATTTAACTCGATGACTTAGCGAGGGAATAAACGCTCCAGGAAATCTGAGAATCTTAGCAGGTTATTGGCCATGGGTCACGTATGTCCTATAATTGAAAGTTAAATGTCAGCAGTGCCCTAGTATTCAAATTATGCAAGGAAACCCGTTTATTTTCTAGACTCCACTGTCAAACACTATTGAATGACTGACTGACTGACTTTTTCGTTGGTAAAAACAAACATAAAATGAGATTAAAAGGGGGTACATTAGCATTTGTTTACATCAACAACCCACTTCTCGTAAAGGTCAAATTTAAACTGATTGATAGCACCACAAAACGCACGACCATTCGGTAGAAAGAGTCTAAATATCAATATATTTGATTAAACGTCCGCGATCGCTGAATTTGATTTGATAACTAAAGGTCACATATTCCCCCAAAAGACATTTTCCAGGCCTTTGGTTTTGAGGAAAGTTCTAAATTAGTATTATCTTTTAAATGCCGTTGGAATTTAACCATTTAATTTGTTTAGGCCTGCAAACGGGACACAGTACCTTTAATAAACTAATACAACATTCAGCTCAATAATTTGATTTACCCTAAATAACCAAAGCCCTTGAATGCAGCAACCTTTCCTTTCATTTATTAATGTATCAAACAGAAAATATGAAGTTGTACTAAACAAAATATTCTAATTATTGCCATGAACCCCTCTGTCTGCTTATTTATATCCGAAATCCAATTTGCTCAATTACAAGGTTGCGATTAATAAGGTAAGTGTGAATAAATTAGTTAGATCTAAATAACATCCCTAAAATATTAAGAATGAAAACAAAAGTATAGATAAACCTACACATACGTGCTGTTTTATAACATCAAGTTGTTTAATCATGTTTTTGTCCTCTCGATCATCTTGTCTTTAAAATATCAAATAATAAATTATTAATGACAATAAGAAGGGAAAGTTAAAAAAATGATGATGATGATGAAAAATGAAGAAAAAAAAATCATCATTGAAAAAGAAATCTAAAAATAATACTATTTATAATAATAATAATAATCATCCTCATCACAATAATCATGTCATTAATGATAATAATAATAATAATAACAATAACAAGAATAGTAATTATAAAAGTAATTACAATAATAACATAACAATCGAATAATCATAAAAAGGGAAAACCCAAATGGAGTCTACAAAGTTAAACTTGTACATTAAAACATACACGAATCAGTATAATACAAAATAAATATAATCACACTACTCCTTAGATAAATATTGCTTCAAACACTTCGATTAAGTGTATACTCATGGTGTAACGTATTGCAATAGTATAAGCATATTATGAATATCTACTTGCTATTTCAATAAGGTTTAGAAGACTTACCTGATGAAGATCGTGATGTGAATAAATTCAACATTCAATTTGACTCGTAATATATCGACAGTGTCGTAATTTCTGCAGCGGGAAACGCCTATTTCTTTTTTCTTCTTTTTTTTTGAGGGGGGGGGGGGGGGAATGCATTCATGTTTACACAGAAGAATATTTATACTACACTAAAGGTCAATGCATAACTTAATATTGACATAGCTTTCCTAAATGCCATAACTTGTCAACTGTAAAATATAGACACACACCCCTTTCTTTATGAACCAGTCAACAAATCATCGATAGCCCCACCGCTCCTAAATACCATCGGCCCAAAATGGCCCCATGGTTGACATTTCCCCCCGACTTTGTGATGATGAAATATTAGCCAAAGTTATCCGTTCATGCAACACAAGAGCATTACCCCTCCCTCCCGGGCCCGGGAGCAAATGCTTTGCATGAGTGAATTAATATGGAAAAGCAAAACTGCTAGAGTAATTCACCGGTGCTAATTTCAACTATTACGTCGTGCTTTTATTATCCACTCAAACCATTATTTGTGCATATTACTGATGTCTTTCTAAGTCATCGTGTTTTATGTCACATTATTTTTGATGATATATGACAAAACAAAATTATCATTTTCTCTTTCTTTCCTCGCGTTCTTTGGAACAGCTCCGCCTGAATCAGTCAATATCATAGACATTCTCACGAACAATCGAATTGGAGATGGTGAATCAGTAACGTTTCGTTACAAAGAAGAACGTTACTTCAACTGCTCGGTTGGTACCCCAACAAAGCCCCAATCCAATGTATCATGGCAAAGTACAGATATTAGGCAGTTCTTTGAAGAAGAAATTCAACGAGTTCCTGTGGGAAAGCTTGATTTAGCTTCTCGTTCTATGCGGGTCGCGGTCACAGAGAAGGAGCATGGAAAATACATCAGCTGTGAAATTACGCAGTTTGGGACAACGCTTCGCTCTGCTTTCAGAATTCAACTACAAGGTAGGCCTCCGGAAAACGGTTTGTTAACCATTACCCCCCCCCCCCCCTCGGTGGTGTCACTTCATATTCAAAGTTGTATTTAAACACACACACAAACAAACATGTTTGTGTGTGGGGGGATGTGCATATATTTAAGAATAGCAATTTTGAAAGTCAAATAAAAATACTTGACAAAGCACTATATGCGAAAATGTGTACAATAACTTGTACTTGTACGGAAGTCACTATTTATTGTGTGTTGGTAATATCAAATCGACGAACAGTTCATCGTTCGCTAACATCGCCGTAAATCATATTTGTCTAACTACCATGCGTACACAAGATCAATATGATATTGACTTTGCGAGGTTTCTTCAGTTTTGCACCTTACATGATAATTCCAAGTAGATGGTATTTGAACAGTTTGGAGAGAAACAGAAAAGGATGACATATATGATGTGACACGCATGTAAGACAACGTGTAAATTAAAAAAGCTTATTTTTTCTTATTATGCTCTAATAAGGGCGTTATAGTCCAGTAGATGTATGAGAACACAATTTACGGGGTTTTGATCATCTATGTCCTTTGGCAAGAAATTCATTTACCTTTGCCGCGCTCCACCCAGGTGATGTGAATGAGTACCTATAGTCCAGTAGACGGTACCATATACCATGTACATGACCTGGAAAAGTTGATAAGTACAAGGTTTTTTTGTTGATTTGTGTTCTAGATGGGTATTGAAGTAAATTCAGCTTGGTTCCCAGCTTGGCAACCTTGGGCAACTTTTTTAATAGCCATGTTAGCATAATCATCTAATTAGCATATGTGCAATATGA
Organism: Strongylocentrotus droebachiensis; assembly: GCA_035222895.1. Lineage (NCBI taxonomy): Eukaryota > Metazoa > Echinodermata > Echinoidea > Camarodonta > Strongylocentrotidae > Strongylocentrotus > Strongylocentrotus droebachiensis. Next base: position 304,805 of record JAVYIG010000169.1, on the reverse strand, counting down.
AATGATGTTGACAATCTTAATCCAGGAAGCCTGAAAACATGGATAATACGACTTTTCAAGGGTTTTCTATGACGAGGAATTAATTTATAACAACAGTTTTTGATTCCAAGTAATGCAATTGTCTTAAATAGCATACTAATTAGCACATGTACAATATATGGACTTCATTGTCATTTTAATTAGCCATACAAAAACCTAAAAATGGTGCAATGCAAAGTTGTAAGTCACTTTTGAAAGATTAATCATTAATTCCTGAGAAAATATTCCATGTATATGTAATATAGTTAGCCTAATTAGCATAATCATCTAATTAGCATATAAGCTCGTATAGATAGTGTATCGTACTATCGCTAAACAAATCAAGATTATTGCTAAATCGATTAAGGAGTATTATCATTATCTTACACAGTGCTTACAACACCAAGATAAATACTAAAGAAAAAGAAAACCTAAAGAGATTTCACTAGCCTTGTCCATCCAATGTAAACAATTGCGATTTATGCGAACATGATATTTATTGCGGGGTATAGTGTGCTAACATTTTCCATGAGTTTATTTTTCAAATGTCTTTGCAATTGTGATTTTCTGCCTTTCATTTTCTTAAGAGTGCAACCCAGATATCACACTGGATCACTGTCCAAAGGCCATTGATGTAGGGGATATGGACAACGTTACCTGCTACGCCAACATCAGTGACATGGACACGTCACAACCAGAACCCTATTCCAACCCCTTTGAAATTGAAGTCTGTCCTGTCAATTATACCAACAAGACATTCAAAGTGATCACCCAGCCAACCAGCAGGGATTCGGTGTTTCTGGAGTCGGGGGTGTTGCTGAAACACCCGGACGAACTGGACCTGGGAATGAGTGACATCGTCGTGAGAACATCATGCTGCATGCATCATTGTGGATACGTCGTTTGCTCCTCTCCTTGCATCAGTCAACTGAATTGTAAGCTCGAGTTAACTCTCGTTGCATTGAACATAAAAAACATACAGTTAAAACAATTAATTTTTATTCAAATTTTAGGTAGAATAATACTGTCATAACTCGATATTACAGAAGGATTTGCAGAGACAAAACAATGACAAAATAAGGAATTATATACACAAAATTATGAAATATGCAATCAATAATCATACATACATGCTATTAAGAAAATGAGGAAGGAATTCGACAGATAAATTGTAAGAATGTATGAAGAGTTTAATTCCAAAAGGAGCTAAATCAATTTTTGTAACTTCAGAGAAAAAAAGGATTTATTTACCAGATTTTGTACAGGCGTTTATGGAAAAGTGATATTAAAAGGTGCATTTTTTCATAATTGCTCCCAAAATGTAGGTAAATACTTTTGTTAACAGATGGGTACTTATTGTAAACAATGCTGTGATATTTTCATCAAAAGTAGATTTAGCTCCTCTTGGAATTTAACTCTTCATATACCGTTGTCGTATCTTGATTTTTAGTAGAACTACTATGACTTTTGCAACTGCTTTCATGCATTTCTGAGTTTGTCAATTCACGATATTCCTTATTAATGTTGGTTCATTGTAACTATGTTTATTGATGTGCTTTTCTTTGCCAAACTTCCGTTATAGATCCAGCGACAAATATTAAAATCGAGTGGTCTGACCCAGGACCTCTCATGGAATTTCGTGGTAAACGGGCTGTTTTCGTCACTTGTACGTCTGATGGTTTTCCACCTCCCTTGATCACTTGGAGAAGAATGGGAATGAACGAGACAATATTAAATATAACTCTTGGAGCAAATTACGCCACACTTCACATTCTACTGAACAGAGAAGCTTCAGGATATTATGAATGCAATGCATACAATGGTTATGCGCATCGAATTTCACAGCAAGAAAAGATTATTGTGCATTGTAAGTTTGACATAAAGATTGTGTAATCACTCAGAGTAAAAAAAACACTCAGAGTAATTTATATACGATTAATACAATGAATGAAGTATCTTAGAGGAATTAATTAGTATCCACATTATGTCAGTAACATTGGCTAACGTTTTATATTGTTAAACTGAACGACGAAATTCAAAAGGAACATTAATATGAATTTAGGTTCTGTGCTTAAACATTTCTTATTTTTCTCCTTTTCTTGAATTTCTCTTTGCCTGTAGCGTCCTTTTTTCTGTTCTAGGAAACATTGTCTAAGCTTTTTATCTATGTATGAGCGAAGTAATATCCATGAAAAAGTTATATCAGACAAATAGGTATCTAAAATACAATGAAATGAATGAAAAATTCATCACTCCTCGACAGTCTCCAATTCTCTCTCTCTCTCTCTTTCTCTCTCTCTCTTTCTCTCTCTCTCTTTCTCTATCTCCCTCTCTCTCTCTCTCTATCTTTCTCTATCTCCCCCCCTCTCTCTCTCTCTCTCTCTCTTCTTATCTATCTCTAGACGAGATTAAATGTAGACCTTCAAGAAAAATCTTCTTTTTTCTCTCCTCGTTTCTTGAACCAGATGCTCCAGATATTAACAAGACTGTAACTGTCGTACATGCTAACGAAGGAAAACAGGGTATCTTAATTTGTACCGTGTTTTCCTATCCACCACCATCATCGATATCATGGCTTCGGCATGACAAGGACACCAATGTAGGAGTTTGGGCCGACACTGACATTCTGCGAACTGAGTTCAAGTCCCTGACGGAAAGCAGACTGTGGATATCTGACGATATTCAGCGTGACATGTTTGGAGAGTACACATGCGTTGTGGTCAATGATGTCGGAGAAGATAGACTTACTATTTCTCTCACCGGAAAAGGTAAGTGTATATGTGGTAACAGATTGTAAAAAATATTATCCGCATGCTCTATTCATTGTGTCTAGTTTAAATATTTTTAGAACCTAAGGTTAAAGAGACAAGACGTGATGTTTTTCGGCAAATTATAATGTTATGCTTTGGAATTTGGACCCATATCGTCAAGTTTTGTTTGAATTAATATTTGTAACCTATTATTAATAACTGAAAGTTGTATCAACAACTATTGTCAAGATTAAACTCTTGACAAAAAGCCAAGTCGAACTAAGTTGGTATATATTTGTCTTTTTAAATATGTTGCTATCCAATCGGATGTTTATATTTGTTATTTATCGTTGCTGTCAACTTAGTTTCGGATTGAACATCAGTCCTGTTGAGCTTTCTAATTAATTGTACGCGCCTATATATAGTTGTAAATGATATATTGATATATCTCTGGGTATCGCATGTTTTTTAAACCAACATATTCTAGTTCAGCATAAGAAAGAAAGTTCAATGCATTAACATGTATGCATGCAGGGGCGGCGATTTCTTTTCATGACCGGGGGGGACGAAATGCGAGGAACGAGGGAGGAGTGACGTAATGAGCCAAAACGTTTTTTTTGGGGGAGGGGAGATAAAAATCCGCATCATCATCGCTCTTACATGTTACATGCAGGCCCCGCGGAACCGTTTTTCAAAGTTGGAGGGGGGGGGATAAAGTATTTGCGATCAGAGCAAGGCAATTAAGTTGGGTGTAACTTTGGCGTGGGGTCCAGGGGCAAAGCCCCGGCGGGGGTCAAGGGGCGGAGCCCCATGAAGCTCAGAGTTTTTAGGCATTTAATAAGGGTCAGATGAGCATATTTTGATACCTTATTTGTGACACTTGCATGCAGGTCACTAATCGTACTGGGGTCCAGGGGGCAAAGCCCCCAGAAGCTCAGCGGTTTTAGGCATTTAATTACGATCAGATGAGCATCCAGGGGCCGCCTTATAGGGCCCTTGGTGGGGTTTAGGGGGCGGAGCCGCCGTAAGCTCAGGGTTTTAGGCTTTTGAATATGGTCAGATGACCATCCAGAGGCCCGCTTAGGGCCCTGGTTGGGTCCAGGGGGCGGAGCCCCCGGAAGGTCAGGTGTTTTAGGAATTTAAATATGGTCAGCTGAGTAACCAGGGAGAAGCCTTAGGGCCCTTAGTGGGGTACAGGGGGCAGAGCCCCCGGAAGCTTGGGGAAAATCATGCCATTTCAGTAACATTTGTAAATTAGTAACTGGTATCGAATTAGAAATAAACCACGTTTGAATTTTATCGGGGGGGGGGGGGGGGGGGGGACTGCCCAAAACACGAGTGAGTGAGCATAGTGAACGAGAGGGGTCAAGGTAAATTATATTCCTTAGCAAAACTATAGTATGAAAACAAACAAAATACCTGTTTCACACTTCACTTTTCTACAATATTAATTGTACATTTTGAAGGATATTATGCGAGGGAGCATAGCTCCCGAGCCAGAAGATTTTTGCATTTTTATTTGTCTAAACGCTGCACTCTTGGGCCCTCCAAAGCCTAATAGTGTGTTGCAGTCTTTAGTCAGTATTTGCTGTACATTATTTTTGTGTACTTTTTCAAATTTTCCGGGGGGGGGGAAGATCCCCCCCTACAAAAATCGAGGGGGGGGGGGGGGGACGTGTCCCCCCCCGTCCCCCCCGGGATCGCCGCCCCTGTTTGCATGGCATGCTGCCCTACGTTTGTTTATCTAGCAGGAAACGTCGTTCCTATACATAAAATTCGTACTTTTTGGAAAACTGGATGATGCATCCACTTTCTTGAAAATGAAACCCACTATTGTATGACTACCCATTTTTCATGAAAAGTACCTTTTTGTTAGCGTTAACATTTGTAGCTACTGCAAATTATAAAATTGTAGACGAATATCAATCAGTTTACATAAAATATGGATGCAGCATTTTTATCAGCTCGGTTTATGATTCACATTATTTCAGCATACCCGCCAAGCCCTCAACATGTATATAGTACGTCAATTACTGAAGACTCTATCAACTTAGAGTGGACGTTTACCAAATCGAACAGCAGCCCTGAAGTAACGTTCATTGTGAGCTACTGCAAAGATGAACATCAATTAGTCTGCTGGTCAAGAAAAGGGATATCATCAACATATTTTACAATTGTTGGATTGGTTCCATATACATGGTATTGGATTTCCGTCCAAGCTGTAAACTCTGTTGGTGAGAGTTTCAACAAAACTATGATAAATATATCTACAAAACGTAAGTAATATTTACCTACTCTCTAATCTCTAACTCTATCTCTCCCTTTTTCTCTGACATGCAGCAACCCCACCCCTCCCACTCACACACATGTTTTGACTAGACTTTGATTAACCTTTCTTTTTTTATGAGAAGGTATATAATTATTTTATTGAGGAATATTTGTTGGGGCCTGGTATTGAAATATTGTCGTTAGATTGAAAATGAGTAAGACACACATGATCGCTTTACAAGAAGCCATTCATATTATTACGAAAATAGGAGAATTATTCGGGATATAATGGTGAAATATAATGCTAAAATTACGTTTCAATGATTTACTGAAATATGTTAGCGTCATAAAAAAAATTATAATGGCTGAGTAAAGAGCCTTGCATGGTTAAATTAATTCATTTAGGCGAGGGTCTACAACATAGTCATTAAAAGGGGACAATATAATGAAGAGGTATATTTCTGAGCTTGGATCGTGTTCCCTTGCTGTGGGCGAAATTAGCTTTACCATCCCGATGCCTTAAACAGAAATCTTGAAGAGCATTGTTTTGCCAGTATCAAGTGAAGCAAAAAAAATTGCAATATTCAAAGTTCAGGTGTAATAAATATTTATAACAAGACAAGATAATGTTCAATGTGTAGATATAACCCCGCAATTCAAACATGATCTTTGACAACCCATCTCGTTTGAAATGTAAACAATCTGTAACCACCGATAAAAGGGGGTATGCCTAAGATTTGGTTTATTGTGGATTATTTTATCTCTTATCATTTACTACATACAGCTATGTCACCTTCATTTCTTGGTGAGTGTCTTCAAATTTGACTTGTTTTACTTTGAAATGCTTCGAACAAACAATATACTTCCCTTGCCCAATTTTGTCTTGTGTAAATAAAAATTAAATCAATGAATGCACGCCGTCACTTGATTCTATCATATTCGAACAAAACGGCAGTATTGAAACATAAAGCAATGTCACATTTGAATTATTTCGCATAAACGTTATGTATAACGTTAAGTATTGTGTTGTGTTAAATTCAACTAAAACAAACAATAACGCCCATGTTCGGTGAAATGTTTGTGAATCTTTTAGAATAATTTATATGAGTAAAAACAGAATCATTAATTCGCATAAGAGCCCCGAAATATGAGTCGTAAGTATATTGTTAAATGAATAGTCATATTGTTGAAAAACGTTTTCAGTTGCAAATATTTGCAGCTTTTCTATTGTCAGTTTTCATATAATGAACGATGGACAATCTAAAATCAGTATGTGAACAGGCATTGTTAATAATAACTAAAATGCCTTTCTTGTTTTTGTTTGCCTTCTTTCAACTGCGTTACCATTTGATAGGTGTTGGTGCTCTCTACAACCCCTCAAATCACCTCCTAAAAATAGTGAAGGTACCTTTTGTCGATGGCCTCTGCCTTCACTTTCAAGTTAGAATTGCTGGCGTTACCCATATAAACCAAACATGTTTACTTCCGGGTCAGAAGATGGATATTGGAAACACTGTACAAGAAGGGCAAATGTGGTTGGTTGCTTGTGGACGTCACGTTTGCAGCGACGCTTCGCTCATTGAGTTTGCTCAAAGTGACATTGGAAGCTCCCTAAGTAGAAATAGTATGTTATAAAGATAAGTTTTATTTTGTATAATATTATATCTAAGTTTGTATGAAAATTCCCTTTGGCGCCAGGGCAGGACCTGACTTTTATAGGATTTCCTATATATATCATAACAAAACAAAATAAAGTTTTTACCTGATAATCATGTTTAATTTTGTATCAAATTGATTTCAATATCGAAGATATCAAACAAAAGTACCAACACCATTAAAAATAACATACTTTTTCTGCCATTGTTTTATTCATTGCTATTAATATTGGTATCGTTATTATCATTTGTATTATTGTCATTATCGCGGCATTTCTCGTCTGTACTTGCGTATAGTCGTGGAAACCTTTGTTTAAGAAAATGATGTTCTCCCGTCCTCTCTGAAACCCTTAAATGGAAAATTAGTAAGCTTTACTAATTTGTATAGTCTTTTCAAATTATATTTTCAGCCATCCACATCCATTAACGATATAAATCAAGACATAAATAAATATTTATTTCAAATGCAGAAAAGACGTTTTACAGATCGAGTATAATATGACATGTATAATTTGAAAATGATTACAATTGTATTGATACATACATTGAAGTCTCCTGAAGTCTATAGAGTACCGAAGCTGTGACATCATAAAAAAATATTTTTAGAATTTCTCAAATGTTTCTTCATTTTCCAAAAGAGCAGCAAAAATACCAATTGAATATGTTAAGTATTGGCTGAGATATCCATCTGAATAAATATATGTCCTATGGGAACTCAGTGTTATTGTCCTGTGGTTCCTAATGTTATGAATCAGAGCACTATAATACTGAGTTCCTATAGGAAATCATTCGGAAAATGTAGACAAAATTGAGAAAATCCCAAAATAGATGTTTGATGACGTCACACTTCATCACTCTAATTGCACTATTTCGCTGTCTATTTTGAGATGCAGTTATCAGTCCTGTTATTTTTGTTTCTTTCTTTTAATCTTTACTTTTTTTAAAGAATGGTCTCTGACACTCACCATCATTGCACCAAGTACTGGCTGTTTCCTTATTGTTGTAAGTTTGATCTGTGGCAGTTTAAAATACATCCAACAGAGGAACAAAAGTAAGTTGTAAAAGTAAACCATCTATTTGTACTCGCATTCACACGTATCGCCTTTTTTAATAAGGTGTATCCCCAACTGTTATATACAGGCATAACAATTAGTTTTGTAGTCAATATACTTGTACAAATACACATTCTGAACTTCGGTTTTGAAACATACAATTTAAAAGAGCTACGCATAGATGTATCAATGTTGCTTTGATTTTCGAGAGAATAATTATCAAACAGACTCTAATGCTACTCTTTATCATCATCCCTAAATTCCTAAATCAAGAGAATGACAGATTTAGGCTCTGCTCACAGTTTTCGGATTGTTAATAAAGTCTCAGATCAGAGCAGTTAACGTACAGAGTGCATGCAATATATAGTTAACACGATTGAGAAGGGTTTGTGCCAGTAAACTAAAGCACAGTTTGGGTTTTCTTTCATTGTATTATGACCGCTACTATGACTACAGGGACTATTCTCTTGGCCCAAGTCCGCGAAAGACAGCTCCCGCTTACACCTTCAAGTGGACCCTCCATGGCGCTGCATTTCAAATCCATCGAAGATGTAAGTCCATTTATACAAAGAAAGTTAATTCATAACATTTAAAATATAGACACATATACATATACATTGTTTAACAGGGCATTGTCAATAGCCTTGTGTGTCAACAACTATAACAAGATAAGAACATGATACTGACACGGTGACACCTAGCCATATCCAAACGGGATTATAAGGCAATACAATCGGGATATGATATTGAACGTGAGTAGATTTCTTGAAAGCCTTTCCTCATGTTTTGTCTATAAATTTCAATGCCCTGTTGTATGCAAACAGAATCCTTCTTCTCGTAATACCACATTGCCACGTTCGCATAATAGGGTAGATTCACAAATAACTGCGCCCCCCACCGACAAGCCGCGACAGGCCAATTTTTCAGTTCGCGGGTCGACATCTTTGAACCAGTGCAGCAGCAAAGCTTGACGCTAGCAACCGATCGAAATGACCAAAATGGTCTGAACTCTTTAAATTCATTCAATTAGGTTGATTCTGCTAATATCAGCACACATTTCTATTTTTAATCAGCTTGTCGAAACCCACCGATCACCTAATGCTATGTTTACACTATGTTCCCGGCGGCCACGGCAACCCCGTTTCGGGCCACAGTGGACGAAACGGGATTGACGTGACACAACGCGGGTGACCGTATGGGCGAACGTGACAGGCCGTGATTGCCGTGGATACCGTGTCAGATTTCTACCCTGTCAAAAAATTTGCCACGGCAGTCACGGGGCGGATCAGAACGTGAGAAACGTGAGGGACCCCATGAAAACGTGGGAGACCCCATCAGAACGTGACGGGCCGGGAGGGAATGTACTGGCATCCGTGGTAGACCGGGTCCGAACCGTAGTACGCCTTGGAGCCTCCGGGACTCAGCAGCCCCTTTCCCCGCACGCCCCGTCACGGATACCGTGAAAGACCGTGAGAAAACTTGACAAGACCTACACAACTTGAACACAGAGAAAAAAATTGCCAAAATCCCACGGCGCACTACGTTTCGGGCGAACGGGGCTGCCGTGGCCGCCGGGAACATAGTGTAAACGTAGCATAAGAATTTGGCCTGATTGGTCATAATCCGAAATGACCCTATTATATTATAAAGGAATCAATTTACCACTTTGTTATAGCATTAGGGCACATCATAGCATATAATAGACCAATCGTATATCCTTTTCTTATAATAACGATTATAAAAATTACCCAGCCCTGAATAAAAACAATTACCCAGGATAAGCTATTTAAAGGGATGCGGTAACTTTGCCTTAGATCCTTTAACAAATCTTTGACTTAGCTCATGCTGCAATGATGATTATAAAACTTAGGGCAGTCAGGAACCCCATGACTTTTACAAGCCGATCGCATGTCTGATTATCAAGATATTTACGATTGAAAATCCAAATCAAATTTTGCGTTTGCCAAACGGTTTTCATAACACTACAGTCTATTGGGGAAAACGAGTATGGTAAAACCGGCCTCTCAAAGGTATTTACTTTTTTGAGGCAGTTCTTGATCATTTCGAGGCGCAATTTGTGTAGGGCTTCAATGTAACACCATATCACTGACACTGATAACACGTAGGGCCGTGCATCTCAGATTAAACTTTGTTAAAAGATCCCTTTAAACTTTCCCGACCAATAATTGCATCATGTGAAATAGACTGTACACTACTGTCGCAAGATGTCGCTGTGGATGTCGCTTGATTCCACCGTATTCAATTGGTGACGCACAAGGCTATTGGAAGTGCCTTAGGTTCATTTGTTCGAATGTAGCGGTTATAGATAACACCCAGAGAAAAGAAACTAAACTGAATATCCGGAACACACTAATATCAGTGTATGTATCTAAATTCAAGTAACAGCTTATGTATTCATGATAATTTGGTGCATGAATTAATTCAATACTGGATATTGCCATTTTTAAAATTTACCTGTATATAAATTCATAAAAAGTCTTTTTTTTTTGGTAATCTCGATATCTTCATCATGTAAATGTGTTCGCTCATTTATTCTGAACTATAGTTAAATTAAAACCAGCATGCCCAGTCAGATATAGCAGTAAATGGAATATGAGGAGGATTAGTTCGAAACAGGAAAAACAATTAAATATATTTTATTTCAGGATTATACATCCGTCGACGAAGTATGCCCTCGGTCAAACATCACTAGAAGAACTGACAATACACCAATGAGCAGCGAGAAGTCAGAAGCAGATAGGCACGCTTTTCCCCCTCCCTTTTCAGTTAATCGACAAAGCCAAGATTCATCGCACGAATACTACCCGATGAAATCAATAAATGCTGAAGTTGTTGAATATAGCATTTTGAATCCAGGCAAGGACAAGCTAGTTGGACCCGTGCTGATTCACAAAGTCTATAATACTCCGGCTGATACGTATAATGTAAACAAAGTACTTGATGAGGGCATCGACCAGTCCGATTATGTGGAACCATCTTTTTGCTAAATAAATACAATTTAGAAGTTATGCTAGGAGTCCACTGGGCCAGCGCCAGTTGGTGCCAGTTCGCGCCAAAGATTATGTGATTGGCGCGTAGTGGCTCGCTGCGGCGCCGAATTAATGTCCGCTCGGCATGTGTCGCCAAGTGGAATAAACTGGGTGCCATATGGCGTGCGCCAAATGCCACCCGGCTTGCTCCAAAATGTTGCGCCAGTTTGCGCCAGTTCGCGCCATTACACGGCCATTTGATTCCAAAATTCACCCTGTTGGCGCCATTCGCGCCAATAGACGGCTACTTTGCGCCACTTGGTGATTAGTTTGTGCCAAAGGTCGCCAATTTGGTTTGAACTTGCCGCTACTTGCCGACTATATAAATACCGGCCATCGGCTACCTGGTTCAGACCCTCCTCAGCTGCTGTATGAACAACATCTCTACTAAATATTTACAATTTTGATAGGCGGCAAGTGGCGCCGAATGGCGGGCAACCAGCTGGCATTTGGCGCGAAGTAGTCACCAATCGGGTGCCGTTTGGCTCGTGCCACTGCACATTTGGCGTGCCACTTGGCGCAAAGTGGCGCCTTGTGGCGCGAGATCTCATCGGCACAACTTGGCGCCCGCCATTACATTCCAGTGGATTCCAAAATTTCAAACATTTTGAAATTTTCTTGCCGCCACATTCAAATTTGGTGCCGTTACGGGCCACCACGAGTCAGTTGGGAGGCAGTTTGAGCCACTACACGCCACTAGGCACCTTATTGGCGACACTAGGCGCCACAGTAAATTGCATTGGCGCAAACTGGCACCAACTGGCGCTGGCCCAGTGGACTCCTAGCATAAGAAAAAACTCCAGCAGCAAAAATGTTAAAATCATCATTCAATATGGCTGGGAGGTAACAGGAATTTTAAAATGCTTTGGTTATATTGTTGGGTTCCACACTTTATCACAAATATTTTTAGAATGCTCTCAATACTCGAAGTTTCATATGGTAAATCTAAAGTTTTGATTTTCAGGGTAAATATAACACCAAATTGAAAAAAATACAATTTGTTATTCCCTTTAAGTGAAAAAAGTATATACTTGTAGGTATTTCTGCTAGCCGAATATTACCAACATTGTAACATTCATGTCTAACAGTATTTCGTTACAAATTGTGATTGAAATAATCGTGCAACTTCGTGTTAATTGCTTGTCCATTGTACATTGTTCACTTACATTGAAGTAATGCACGTAATCAATAATGCTTACAGTTTCTTGTTCACTAGCATACTTGACAAATTTTTCGCCGTATACAATGGCTTTAAAGAATACACTTTGCATTGCACTCGCATGCATAACAGTTTAAATAAATTGGTCATTTTGGCAAATGTGGTTTGCATTGTAGTTGCAGAAAATCTATATAATTGCAGGTAGAAAAGCCGTTTTGTTATTTACAGTCAGTATAATATACTTTGTAGTTGCACTGAGTTAAGTTCACATTATGATGTAGTGAGCATTTGATTTAAGTCTACATTTTAGAGGGACGTACAGCTCAAGGAGTTCTCATTATAGTTACATTTAATAAAGGAGTCTTTTGCGAACTTAAGTTACAACGACTTCTAAGTAATCTGAACATAATTTCTAGGCAATATTCAAAAGTGTATTTAAATAACCTTCGGGACGATTATCTGAAAACATTTCCGATTTACAATGATTTTTATTTCGATTTCATATATTCATGTTAGAGAATATTGAAGAAAATTAAGACAAGACCGTCGAAGAAAATCTGCGATGCATGTTTTGCATGTTGTTTACTAATCAAAGTACTTTCCAATGTTAGGTATTTTTTCAAGTAATATTTATAAAGAAGGACAAAAGTTTCGACACTGTCATAACTTCCATGTTATCATTTAAAGAGCATTGTAAGGATTGCATGGTGAAAATCTCAAAATGTTGCGAGGGTCAAAATGCTGTAAAGAAGCATAATGTATAACTGTCCTAAAAGTATGGTGGCAAAAGATTAGCAAAATTACAATTATTTCTTCTTTTCAATTGGATTTTTACAACTGGCAGTGTTTTGTTCACCCCGTTTGGTGTGTAGAAAACAAGGGTTTTAATTTGCATTCATACAGAGAAAATCACAGTCTGTGATATTTGGCGAATAAAATACGAATATGAAAGCCGAGTGACTAGGAAGAGGGTGCGGGAGGGTCCACGCGTATTCTTTTCTCGTCCTTTTCCCTCATCTCCCTTTTCGCCTTTCTTGGTGTTGGTCGGAGGTATTGAAATAAACTCTAATTTTTCGAAGGTTATTGAGATCGTGTAATTCTGATTTACATCCCCTATTTCTTTTTTTCTCCTTTTTCCCCTCTCTCTCTTTTCCCCTTTTACCAATATTTGTCCTACATATTTGTATTATTATGTATCCATTGAGGGTAGTCATGCTATCAAGCTTTGGTTATTTTGTCAACCCACCTGTTTGATGTTTTTTTTTTATTCTACATCTATTTTTGGGGGTCATGATTGTGTAAAATTTGCAATGTTTTGTTTGTTACATATTTGTAAAACTGCAAAAGAAAAAGAAAATCAAACAGAGATAAATGAATCGAATCAAATAAAATCAACATATATCCTGCATAAAGTATAGGGGTATATTTAAATTATGTGAAGTTTAACAATGTATACAATTGGTTTAGGGTGGTTTTGAAAATCCTGTGGTAACGTGCAAATACGATACTATATTCTGACTGCCCCCCCCCCCCCCCCCGGTGATAAAATTTATGAAACCTAGTTTCACTTAGCCGAAAAACAAACGCAGATCCATAGTCATGGTTGAGTTATCTGAACACCTGTTTCAGCGAATATTGCTTTATATTGTTTTGTTCAGTTGGCCAGACACAGGACACAATAACATTTGTTATCTGTTGAGTCCACAATAAACCCAGTTGGCCAAATTCTAAGTATATATAGGTATACTCCCACGTGATATATTGGAAGCACAACATTTAAATCAAGTTGTAATACTTAACCCCCCCCCCCCCCATTTCAAGCGATCAGAAGAACAGTTCTTAGATAAAGCTTTGTAGTCCAGTCCCACCTAACCGATGATGTATATTGGATGAAAAGGAAGCATCAATAAATTGTGTAGATTGTTTTAGTTCCGCTATGTTTGAATTTGGAGCATACCTATTCAAGAACCCTCCATCTCCCCCAACCCTCCCCCATACATTACAACCAATCCTTAAACAAACGGATGCACTTTCGAGACATATTATGAAATGTTTTTTTCTTTTAATGTTTACACGTATCAAGTTACAGTGCGTTGCAATTTATTTCACACCCCCTCCACCATTCACACTCACATCATCAAAACGCGAAATCAAAACAACAACAAAAATCGTGACAAACTTAAATTCAAACAGAATGCGTAAACCACAGTTGCTAGGGCCTTATTCTACATTCACACAAAAACATACACAGACATGCACTCACATTCAACACGTTTATATAATACAGTTATAAAGGAGTTGATTACATGGCCACTATTTCTAAATTCCGAAACTTTTAAATTAATTTTCTATAATGACAATTCTTAGACAATGTGTGGATCATGATTTCTAACTGGTATATAGATAGATATTCAAAAGCCTTCTACTAATCGTAATAATATGGAAAAGTAGGAGGAGGAGGTGAAGAAGAAGGAGACGGAAAATGGAGATGAAGAAGGAGGGGATAATACAAAGTACTTGTCATTATCTTTAGAGCATAGAAGTTCAATCCATTTTTGTTTAAATTTTATTTAACATCTCTTTTAAAACACATCAGAAGATATACAAACAAATCAGTATGAATTAAACAATATCAATATAAAAACATTCATTGACATGGTACTATAAACGAAGGATGGAGAAAGGTGGATGCGAGGGATCAACAAAGGCCATTGGCCTGTCAAGGCTGATCCCCTATATTACCACCCTTCAAGAGAAATACATTACACAATAAATACAACAACATCAATTAAACAAACAGATAAAAATAACATAGCATAATTACATAAAACACAACACAACTATTTACATAAATTACATGAAAGGCCATTAGATCAAATATAACTACTCATCGTGCTATTCAGAAGATAAGATTTATATTTTTCCTGAATGCGAGAAAAGTTGATATTTATTTTAGTACATCGGGCAAGCCATTCAAAAACTGTGGGCCTTTAAAACTTACCGTGGTTCTTACAAATTTAAAATTATAAAAATGTACATACATTTTATTGGAATTAATTGATCCTAGCCCTTCAGAAACCACTAGCATGCAACCAACGATGAAACCAACACCAGTGCCCCGTCTTACAAAGAGTTACGATTATAATCAATCGCAAGTTTGCAGACTCCTATCTCTTATGTACATAGTTGCGATTGATACCAATCGCAAATAAGTCGAGATTAAATCATCTCTTTGTTAGACAGGGCCCAGAAATGTAATTGTCAAATATAATTAATATTACACTCAATTGCTGACATTTCGATAAATAAGTCATTCAAATGCAATCCATTTTCTATTCAAAAATTATAATAATAATGTTAACATTGCTGCTCTTAATTTTTAACTGTCTAAATGAGAACTAATTTACATACAGTGTAATCAACGCAGATTATATCAGAATAAATATATTCTCAAATCCACTCAAATTAGTAAATTCGTAAAGATGAAATCATTTGATCTTTTAAATGGATGGTCAAGAACAAATCTTAAGATTCCCCATCCTCGGTAATTTTATACCTCGGTTTGCAATTACATTGCTACTTCGTTAATTTTATTGGTAGAGTTTATTTGACCCATACTGTTCTACATATAAGTCAAGAAAGATTGACGATATGATATAGTATGCGAATAATGGTATTAACTGCAAGGGATTTGGACCTTCTCCTCCCCTCCCTCTTCCTCCACCTGCTATTTCGTCTTCTCCATCTTCTTCTTTATCTTCTTGTCATTTTTCTATCCTGCCATTCTTCTTTTTTTCTATCCTATCATTCTTCTTCTTTAATATTGTCTTCTCCTTTTTATCTTCATTGTTTTCTTCATCTTCCTCTTATTTATCTCCTTCTTTTTCTCGTTCTTCGCTTCCTCCTCCATGCTTCTTGTTTTTTTCCTCAAGTTCATTTCCTTACTCTATATATGTCAAACAACTCCTTAACTCAATGGAAGATGTTGATACTCTATTCAAGAACTTGTAGTGATCGGTCTATCAGGCAGGATTCTTTCTTGCTGACCAGCACCTACCCGGCCTCCATGTGTCGCAGAAGTGCCTCTGTTCAACGTCGTACAGTACATCCCTGGAAGCATGCTTTGTGTTCCTGGAGTCGCACGGGGAACCCGGTAATTGTCTCGAGGGTTGGAAGACTGCATACTCTCCGGAAGTGATTCCGTGGAAGAAACGGACGAGGTCAAGGATCGTCTATTCCTGACCGACAAATCGTCGTAGTTCTGCTCGCGTGGAGGAAAGGGGGTCATAGTATACAGGGAGGAAAAATGAAGAGGTACATTTGATTTAGGCAGGAAGCGAAACAAATAAATAGAGACAGGAGATCTATGTGATAGGAATATTACATGTAATGCTGAAATGACAAGAGTTTAATAATCTGGTTTAAAAAGCCTTCAATACACAACGCATACATGGTTATTTCGGAGGGTGTGGTAGTCAGTGGAAGATAATATACACAAACATCCATGTTTTCAAGTACATTAGTGAATGTTCTCTCCACGTAGGTTAATTCACAATGGTTAAGTGAACGGGACTTGGCGAGTTCATTGTCTGGCTCACAGTGACTTAACCAGTTTGTAGTGCATTCCACTAATAAATATACGAGTTTCAAAACATGAATTATTTGTTTCATATTGAGCTGCACACATATACACACATTTGTGGCAAGATTGTTTGGTCTAAATCGGTGAGCTCCAAGCAATCGTCACGAGACACTGCTAATGTTTTATTATTTTATAAATGGCAGCTAAAGAATAAGAATACTTTCTCTTTGTTGTTCATAGTTTTAAAACCCAACCTTTTTCTTAAATATAATTAGTCAATTAACTCTCTACATGATATTGGCTCACAAACGATCTCCATGTGCCTAATCGTATTTATGATAGGGATAAATCATAGACTTTAAGATACTCAACTATTCCAGTACAAGGTTAATCCATACTTGTGCCATAGAGCTAAGCAAGAGTGGATAAGGCTCATTTTGAAAAGCAACTTTAGGTCGCACAAAGCTATACCGTCCGTCATTTAGCTGGAGTCCGACTCCCCGGTGCAAGATTGCAAAAATGACAAACGACCGGCCGTGCAGACAGGCGGAGAAAGCAAGCGGAGTTTTGAGTCATGGTTGTTGTTTTCCTTCGCGCTACCCTAATATTCCAAAAACGAGAATTAAAAATATATCATACCACCATTTCGATGTCTGAACGGAACGGATGGGGTACCGGAGGAGCGGACGGCGTTTGACTTGGTGCCTGCCTTTGAACCGTCGAGTCAGAGGCACGCTGGCGACGGGGAACCTCTGGCTGGCCGCTTCCCCTCCGGTACCGTCTATGTACGCCCTGGTTGTAATGCCATTGGTAATCTGTTTGATAATTTTAAAGACACGTCATCATTGTCACATACTTTGACCTGAAGAAGTAAATCATCAATCAAAGCAGCAAATGATGAAGTCTGCATTAGGGATCAATTGTAAAGATTAATATTGGCCATTTCAAGTAGTGGGTTAATGATGTAGACAAATGCTCATGTCTGTTTGTTTGTTTATGTATTTATTTAAATACGGTGATTAAAAAACATGCTTTCAGCTTAGAATAGCTGTTTTTCAACCCTTTCTCAGCATGTGCCTGTTACTGCTCATTATATGTATTATACCTAAGGGAAAATGTCAGTCAGTCACTTAAGTGTCTGACAGTGAAGTCTAGAAGGTATACGGGTTTCCTTGCATGATTTAAATACTAGGACACTGCTAATGTTTAAATTCCACAGATAGAACATAAATGACATATTCATAATTCCTGCAAAGTTATTCAGAATTTGATGTTGGCTGCAAAAGGGACATAATACATGTATCTTTAAATATGGTCACATTGTATAACATTATTATAATATTGGGATAGTGTTTAACAAAGAACAAATTATGAATAACAAATATGGATGGGGAAACAATTTACAGAAAATTGGAAAATAGTGGTTTCTTTATTATTTGTAGAATATTTAAGTTCATGTAAGCCCACGTGTACCTTAATTATGCCATTCCATCCATAGACGAATAGTTCATGAATATTCCTTTTTTAATGAACTCTTTAATTGTGTTAATATTATACAAGCTCAAATACGAATAGAAGAAATAACTCACTTTGACATTGGTTGCATCTGATGTAGAAACAAAAAACCACATATCACCAAGGCAACCGCAATAAATGCAATGACTGATGCTATTACAGGCGTCGATATTCTGTCTGAAATATAATTTAAAACAAAACAAGGTAATAAATGATATACCTTGTTGTTGTATTTTTACACCCGACATTTAAAGACCTACTACATTTCATTGTCATTGGTCAACAAAAATACATAAACGAAACAAAAAATCGCCTGAGAAATTCAAAGTGATTGGCGATATTATCTTAGAGACTTGTAAACAAATACAGTGTTAGAAATAAAGGGCCAATTTTAGTTAATGGTAAAGAAAGGAGATCTAAACGTGCACCGCAACAAAGCACCATGTTTATGACGAGAAGGCGAGTTGTTAAAACTCCCCAAGGCGCCATCTTTATTAAAAACGTTTAGGCTTCCGTTCTAAGGTTGTCAAGAGCTTACCCCAAACGGTTTCGACGATGGTGACTGGTGAGGCGGTGCTACAGACTTGTCCCTTACATACCACAATCCAGAGCTGACCGTGAACATAATCTGTAGACAACTTGGTCGGATAGTCTGGGGCCAGGCATGTCAAATTCTGATGGATAAACTCGTTGCTTCGAATTTCCAAGCGGATGCATAAGTCAGACGGTAAGAACCCGTGAGACGAATGTTGATGGATCGTTAATGTTTTATTCCTCGTGTTAAATGACGCAGTAACACCTGCAAGATATATTAATGATGTTGGTCGTAATGAAACTAACAATAATAATTATTATTATTCCCCTCATAATTTTGTTTGTGTTTGTTCATGGATTTGCCAAGAGCTCGTAGTAACCAAATGTCATTATTTGTAACTTCTGTTAAAATTGTACATGTTTGGTATGTATTGCTGTACATTTTCAAAATGGTGTTTAGGAAGACTTGATTTCACTTGCGTGGTACTTTTCCGTTCCGCCCGTCTGGTGAGGCAAACACGTTCGGTCTGGTTTGTCTGGATTCGAAGTCTCAAGCCTTTGATTGAGACTCAAGTATATGACCCACTAAACTACGATGTCTTTACTTACCGTGAAAGATTGTCACCTGGCCAGTCGCATTATGTTGGAGTAAAAAGGCTAATGATAAGAAGATTCTGAGCCCGGAGCCCCATTATGGAGCAAAGGATCAGATTAAAGCAACGCGGAATGTTGATCACGCAGACAAGCGATGAACACAATCATTAACAATATTCAAATGGTAAAATTTAGAAAATATGAACTCACCAAGTGCTTCCGGTGATTGCGCTGAAAAAAAAGAGACCGAAAATTTATGTCATTCAATGGAAATTAAATCAGACATGTCAGTTCATTAAAGTGGATGGGTAGTCAGTTTCCTTGTTTATAAGGTCATAATTCGCTGACACCAGATTTGGTGAAAATACCATTAATTCGTGAACAATTCTTCACACAGCACAAACCCGTCGGTCAATCAAGAAATACTTCCTCGTCACTCGGAGAGTCTTACTTGACCATTTGCAAAAAGGTCAGAGCAGTTCATTACGTTTTCTTTATCTTAAATAGTGAAGGCCAAACTTTGTAATTGACATCAACGGTGTACCATATTTATCACTGTATTTAGGTATTGTACCTCTCATTAATTATCTCTCACTAAAGAAGATGATCTACCTCAGAATCCTCTCACCGGCACCAGAGTTGCCTATGCCAATGATGGCCGAGAGAATTGCGCAACGTACCGCGCCGGTCTGGCAGTAAGATGCCAATTGCGGTGAGTGGTTTTCATTGACCAATGGATCTTAGATCATAATTATTATAACAAAACTATGATTTTTGAAGAGCACGAATTTACAAAGAGTAAACAAAACTAAACAAACTAAAAAACAAAAAAGTTAAAGGCGTAAATATTCTAACAAAGACTGAAACGCCGATTATACCAAACAACAAGATCAACATGAATTTTGCGAGAGGTCCATGTGTTATGACATCAATAAACTTACGTGCAGTTGAAAACAACATCTGGGAGGCACGACTCTTGCCGAACTGGTTTCGGGCAGAAACGTGAATAAGGTACCACGTGTTCGGATACAGATCGGTGATCTCCAGCACAGTTTCCTTGACATTGAAGAAGGTGGTGCAAATAGTGGGCGTGGCATTCCGGCAACACGTCACAAGGAATACAGTGCCGAGCACTTCCGAATCTGAATGTGTATCGCTTGTGTGTAATCCGTCTGTATCGTATAGCCACGCAATAGTGAGTGACGTTTCGGAGTAATAGTTAACTTCCAAGCTATTAGGTGCGTCGGGCGGGCCTAGGATAGATGTCACGGAGGCACTTATCAATTTTAAAGCGGAAAGAAAATGAATGTATGAAGGGGCTTGTCAGGCCTCATTGCTAATGACAGGGAGGCTTACTTCGAATCATCGGGACATCGCGTCCGCTCAGGTGGTCGCGTTTACCTCCTTTTTGTGAAAACCTGCCCCCTAACTTAAAAAAAGTCAGGGGTAATGTTTGTGAAATAAACCCCTCTCATCTGCATATGGTTTGTTCCAATTTACCCGACACTTTGTGAATACCCTTCGGCAAATTTTCGGAGGTAGCGTCTTTAATAACGTAAAGCTCCATATGATCTACCGTTTTTGTTTCAAAAAAAGGTCGCGTAACGCGATCGCCTGACTGGAGGCGATGACCCGATGATTCGAAGTAACCCAGACATCGATAACTATAACGATGAATCCATTCAAAATTGTTCCCGTATTATGTTTAAGCCTACAACAAAATTTAAATCGTTGTTGTGCTAGGGATCACTTTTATCGTATCCAAATCTTAATAAACGGCGACCTATAAATCAACATATCTAGCGATCTGACATAATCATAGCAGACTGTCAACCCTTCTTATATTTATTGTGGAGGAATGATTCCTATTTTGGCCTTTAAGGTATTATTTTGTACCCTAGATTTTAATATTCAAACGACCCACTTATACCTTCGGGATCACGAACGAACTGAACAGGGGATGGATCGCTGCAAACACCATGCCCGCATGACACGAGCCGTATCTGATCATCCAAAAGGTAATTCTTCGTCGTAAGGCTGCTGGTCGATGACAAGCAAGAGTTATTTATGTGGTTCACACCGGCTATCGATATTTGAATGTGAAAGCAAACGTCGAGTGGAATCGGTTGATTATCGGCTTCGGTTCTTCTTATTGTTAGCCGCTTTGTTAATCCGTGATACCTTGCTTCTACTCCTGTGTACAAACAAAAAAATGATGTTGTCGATATGTTTGTCATTCTGTAGATATTACACGATAGAAAATGCGACAGTTTTACATAGGGGCACCAAATCTCTTTTAAGTGCCACGTATTTTGTATACTAACATTAAATCTGTTAATTTGCCAGTATTTTTAAGGGAACATAAAATAAATGTTTTCCGGCATACAAAAGCACTGATAATGTTTACGTTATCCATGATGTATTCTACTTGTAGTTGTTGTTGTTGTTGTTTTGTTTTTGTGTGGGTCAAAAAATAGAGAAAAATCTCATACGTACTATGTGAATGCCATATATTTTCGCAAACAATTTGGCAGCCTAGAATTTCATTTGTTAGCGGATAGAGTGTTTAAATTCCCACTCATGAACACGTGACCAAAATAGGGTAAAAGACGAGTGGAACTTACCCAAAAGACTTGGAGGTAAGGCTGTTGGAAAGAAAATAAAATGTATACCGATTTGGTATTCAATAACTTTAAATAATCTTTGGCTTATAAGAGACATGACAGGTGGATGGGATGCATTAGGAACAAAAACAAAACTGAACTATTGTGAAGTAACACGACGACTGGTTTCCTATTTTTGTACACAACTTAAACACACATACATGTAGGTGTTAGCTCCAATGGGCAATTGTTGGACATCGTTCATTTTTTGTTTTACCCCAAAGCAGATGTCGTCAATCACAAGGATTAGCTTTTAGTTTTATAACAACCAGGCCTTGTGTAATGCCTTGTACTTTGTTTTACACGATTACTCTCCGAGGGACTATGGGTATTTTGCAAAAAGGCTGCGGGTTCACTCTGTGCAAACGTGTGCACACAATATCGGTTTTCACCAAGTTTGGTGACAACGAAATATGGGTTTGTGCACATGAAAACTGACGACCCACCCCTTTTAACTTTGGTTAGGATCTGTATTGTTTCGAACACGAGGTATAACAGTTGACCATTATTTCGTGTCTAAAATGGTTAATGACTTAAAACCTAACCTAAATATTAACAAACATGCCATTTGTATCAAAGTAGTTAAACACGAGATGGGAAAACGTACGTGGTGTTGACGTCACAATTTCTCCGCACTTTCTGCTCTGTCCAAACGCATTTTCCGCACATACAGCTACCCAGTACCAAGTGTAGATTGTTAAACCAGGCATCAGTAACGTCTGTCTTTGGAGATCGTCCACTAGAGTACATGTACTTCGAGAGCTGTTCTTGCAGTATTTCACGTTAAAGGTAACAGATGTTTTTTCCTCCAGTCTATGTGCCCATGATAGTTTGAGCGAACTTGCCGAAATGACGACCACCTTTAGATGTGTTGGGGAACCAGGGAATTCTAATTCGAACAAATTAGGATGAGAAAATGCAGATTTACATCTGCTTTATCAATGAAATTAGGTTTAGTGTAACAACATCATAATATTATTGTTTTTGTTGTTTTTATGTTTCCTTTGTAAACTGAAGCCAAGGACATTAAAAAGTAGAATTAAGTTGAATACAATCGGTCCGAATGAGTTGTGACACATTCTGCACTAATTGCACGATCCTCGAAAATGCACGTAGAAAAAAAATGAAAGGACTGTCTCCTTTTAGCGCTGAGGATGTTTTATTTTCTAATCAGATTAGGCACGTGACACGGAAACAGTCCAGGCAGTGAACTACATGTGAGTAATGTCAAACTGGTTGAGCGTAACGACACTACGAACGTTTAGATTTGCACGTCGACATAGTGGAATGCTACGTGTGACGTCTTGCCTTAAAAGGACGTCACATGTAGCAGTCCACTATGTCGACGTGCAAATCTAAAAGTCCCTACTTACTCTGTCCAGACAACTGGACAAGATGGATGTCGGTTCCAAAGTCGTTGGCAGCTAAACAAGAATAGTTCCCGAAAACAGTTTCCTGGCCCACTTCTACGTCTGCAGAGAACTCGACCACCGTACGAAATAGAGTGGAAGAGGAGATGACCGTTTCGGTTTCTTCGATGATGTGTCCACTAGGGTCCATCCATTCTAGGCGGGTTGGTTTGGGGTTTGCAGTGACGTCACAGACAAGACGAGCAGTTTCGCCTTCGTTCCGGTTGACATCGGCGTTGACCCTGGCGATTTCGGGGGCGTCTGTAAGGGAAATACGGCGCTTGTGTGAATAAAATTCTCCAAAATGATGCATGCTCCAAATATTACAACGGCCGTGCAAAACAAAGAACTGGTCAGTGTTAGAGCCAGACCTGGGCCCTGTTTCATAGAACGTGATAGCAATAACAGGTTACAATAACTGTTATAAGCCGTATGAGGACAATTAACCCCCAGGCTGGGCAATCACCTGCCCCCGGAAAATTACCCCCTGGAAACTACCCCCGAGGACAATTACCCCCCCCCCCCCCCCGGGAAATCACCCCCGGTGAATTAACCCCCGATGACAACTACCACCGAGGACAATTACCCCCCGGGAAATCACCCCCGATGAATTAACCCCGATGACAACTACCACCGAGGACAATTACCCCCGATGACAGCTACCCTCTTGGGCAAGACTTTACCCAACATTTGCCATACCTAGGTCAAGTTGATTGGTACCTGGCAGAAATGAATTCCTTGAAATGCTAGAGCGCCATTATAGTAGCCATGGGGAACAGCATGAATGTCAAATCTGACAGACGTGAGTGCTGTCCAAGAACCCATTTAGTTTAAACATATTTGTGGCTTACACCCAGTAAGCCACAAATATGGGTGTGAGCCACAAATATGTTTAAACTATTGCAATTTCTCCCAGGGAGCTGTAAAAGAACCCATTTGTATTGTTATTATTATCAATATTATTGTTATTGTTTTAATTATAATTAGTTGTATAGGCAATGAGCAAGTACAGTTTCCGATCATAACAAAAACAATCGTATTGATTTGTATAGATAATTCAGACCTTCTTGATGAGTTTATATGCATCAAATAATGCATTATTACAGTTACATGGCACCGTATATATTTGGCTGAAAAAAAAACTTACGATTCACAATGATCTTTGTAAGCTTCTCTGCACTAGGAGGAATCCCGTTATCTGCATAACAGCCGTAGATTCCAGAGTGGTCGCGATTGACTTTTCGAAAGAAGAGAGTTGATGACCCCACCCCTGGGGTAGATTCAAAGGTCTGAATACCTTCCCCATGAGAAGTGGTGCCGTCATCTTTCATCCAAAAGACATTAGGTGGCGGGTATCCATCGGCGTGACACGGGATAGAAATGTTGATGGCGTGCTCGGTGAGGGCGCCACTAGTATGGCGAAATATCTCAACATTCGCTGGGTTATCTGTTAAAAAAACATAAGCATACATTGAACTTCAGTGACTGTACCTCATAGCCTTATTCATCTTTATCAATCATTGGAATTCATCGATTATGGAGGTGATATGCCCTTTATTCATGCATTATACTTGTACTGTTCTTTTGTTTTCATTGTTTTCACAATATGTTATATTTAAGGAAATGGGGAGGTCGATGGGGCTCATTTACTTACACAAAATAGTAGAGCGACACGGTTCCGAGCAAGTGCTATCTGGACAGGATGACAAGGGATTCTCACAGCATACAAACTCTAAGCCTGCGATTGCATCCGAGTTAGGTTTTCGCTGAGCGATGACGTCTGCATGCAAAACGTACCCTTGTGATTCGGAGTGTGGTCTCAGCGAAACACCAAAGTGGGATCCGTTGAATGTCGTTGTAATGTCTGCCTGACTCTCAGCAAGCAATGGATTCTCTATCGTCAGAGGGCACGTGACAGTGGTCACCTGATTTAACGTAACATTTGCCGGGCAGGCTGGTGGTAGCAAACCCAGGTTGCACTCTGTAATAAAACATAAGTGTTATGCAATACTGAACCGAGCTTACCAAAACATTATATACCAGGGGATGTTTCACAAAGATCCTAAGTCGATCTTAACTCTAAGTTGGAATCTAATATTATGCAGAGTCACTTGTAGCCTTAAAATAAGATATATCAAAAAGCAAAATTCGAAGTATTTTAGACTTTTCATAAATTCCACATCAAGAACATGAAATCTCATTAGAATCACCATTCAATGCCTTTAATATAACTATTACACAATATTTTCAAAGATGCTAACGGCTTTCCATAATTGGTAAGTCTAACTTAGAGTTAAGTTCTACTTAGGATCTTTGGGAAACACCTCCCTGTTTTACTAACATATTCGAATTTCATGGCAACAAAGGTTTTTCTTCACAACATGAAGAATTGTCCAACATAGCTACAAATAATGTTTGCAGAATAGATTTCAAGTTTTGCAATTAACTTATTATTATCAGGTGAATGGTACACCTCGTCACTTAGTCCATGAATTGTAATATGTTAGATGAACCTGTATATTTCAAATTATCAAACGGAAGACGAATGAATCTCTTAGATTTTCAAGAAATTAATCTGAGGGCTTCGTCTGGTGAAATATGAAAATATTACAGAGACGTATGAAACAATCAACAAGTACACAATTTTTCATATAACTTTATATTTATAACAAGTTTACAATCACTGTTTTAAGTTACATGACATTTTGATTGCCTGAGAGCAATTTTGTATACAATGTTATCATTTGTTATTGGC
The DNA here is from genome assembly GCA_035222895.1 of Strongylocentrotus droebachiensis. NCBI lineage: Eukaryota > Metazoa > Echinodermata > Echinoidea > Camarodonta > Strongylocentrotidae > Strongylocentrotus > Strongylocentrotus droebachiensis. The sequence continues at coordinate 278,801 of JAVYIG010000169.1, read as the reverse complement.
CAACAGTTTGTGTTATGAAACAGAACCCAGATCTAAAAAAATTAAACTAAAAAGCACTATAGGGTATTGAGACAGTAGTCTAGGCTTTATTTTTCCTCTTTAAATGCTTTCTCTTGTTATTTTCAATAAATAAAGTATGTGAATTTATTTAGAAGAAACAATTGATAACAAAATAAACACCTTGAACATCAATGATGAGACTTGTCCTGGTAGGAAGTGGATAACCTTCCTGGGAGGCCCTGCAAACTATCTCTTTCTCATGGTCAGAACGCCGAACCTCTAAATCAAGCTGGACGTGACTCATAAAGAGGCCCTCTTCTCGCGCAGTGACTTGATCGTAAAGGACGCCCACTATACCGTTGGTCTGCCAGTGAAGGTTAGACTGAGGTTTCGTCGGGTTCGCCAGAGAGCAACTCAGCCGAATTCGTTCTCTGTCTTGTGTCGTCAGGGTTGACCCGTCCTCCAGGCGAAACCGTTGAGATAGGTCGTGGATGAACAGCCCGCGAGGTGGAACTGTCAAGTGAGAATTCATTCATGTTATCATCTTCAATATACCCGTTTTGTAATACAACCCAATATGCCTTTGCGAAGCACTTCGATACGAATTATTGTTTTTAGCTGTTACTAAAAAAAGGAAACTCACTAGACCAATAAATCAAGTTGCATACATTAGTTATTGCTAGGTAAGACAAACATTATGGCTTTCCCTACCTAACAACATGTAATATATGCATTTCGGAATACACTGTTTAGAATCAGACGTATGCTTTATTTCAAAAGCCATATCTGGCAACTTTTTGAAAACATGTTGTCGTGCTTGTACTAAATAAGGCATGCAAGGAGAAAATGCACTTTAACCCTTGTAAAATTATCACAATTCACCTTTTCGCAATGATGTTTGTTTTTTATCAATAAACCATCCATTTATTACACATATCAACCTATTATTCATAACCTTTACTGCAATGGCAAAAGGACATTTGTATTAACTCGCAAAGTCATTCAAGACGGTATATTAATAATTGATGATGGTTAGTTCATGTATTATGATGCCATAAATACGATTGAATAATAAGGAATATGATTGTTCATTACCCTGTATAACTAAGGCGATATCCTGCGTCAAAACAGAAGATTCGCCCGATAAGATACAACGATAAATGCCTTCGTGTGATGGCTCTGCATGTTGAATAGTCAATGTACCTTTAACAAGAAAACAAAAATCAATTCGATTCAATTTAATGTATTAATTTCATAAAATACAAAGATATAACATGTACTAACATTTTGCCTAGAAAATCGCCTTGAAAAGTAAAAGGCTTACAATAAAACACAGCGATTCCCCTTGCACTCACAGTAATGAAAACAACTAATACAGAATACGAACCAATTGTTGAGATGTCATACCGATAAATGACTATCAAGCCATGAAAAATTGCCCTTCCTGGGCGAAAACATGTCATTCTGATTTGTTTGTTCTGCCTTTTTGCCCATTAGGCCATACCTTTCTCTTTAATGAATATGTATGGATCCCGTTGCTTTGTTTTTTGAGTTATTATCACAAGGCTGATCGCTTTGCTCTTTACAAAACAAATATGTATAACTGCGCATACTGGTTCAAAACCGTCTGTGTGCAAAATATGACTTTTTTGCCTTCATCATCGAAAATATTCGCACCATCGATTATGTTATGATAATGATAGCAATACTCCTGCCATAATTATTAAATAAAATGCAAGAAACCAATATTTAATTCGTGTTTACCCTTCAGGTCATGTTCGGTCATTTCAACGTGTGATCCTATTGTGTTTAGGGTTTTGCCAGAATCTGGCCGAAATGGATGTTGATGTGGCATAAACAATGCATATATATGTTGCTCAACTTGATATGAATATGGATTATTGATGTAATCAATGTATAATTTCAACGTAATCTCTTTCTACTTCATGAAAAACAACAAATTATATTAAAACAGTTCATACTTGTTTTTCTATGTACCCTTTGTTTCGGATTTGGTCTTTTGGGGGGGACACGATGTGCATTTATTCCAGTCTCGAGGGAAGTAGCACGAATTGACAAGTTGGTTTCGTATCGAGGTAAGTAATTACACATGGACGCAATACCAAAACGATGTTTGTTTGCTGTACTACTATGGCTAGGAGGGACTAGACCACCCGGAAGGTCACTGACAGGTGGCTATCTCATCAATTCAGCCCTCAATTAACATTAGAAAAAGAGGATCATGGGGGAACAATGTTCACCGATAAGGCATTGTTTCTATATAGAGGGAGCTAGTAGCTACAAGTATTACAGTGGGCCTTAAAGTCACTCTATACCAGAAACACTAGTTAAGTTAAGCTACGCATTGTTTGCAAATAGACCATATGATGGCGCTGCAAAATAAACAGTACACTAGGCAGGAAGTTCATCAGTTCAGTTTAGGTTTAAACCAAATACTCACTTTTATGATTTTGTGTATGACTGGGATAATTCTCCAATTACCAAAAGATATCTTGCAATCCTGCAGTATGTCTTCCACATTGTTGACGTTAAATAAAAGTATGATAACCATACCCGTCAACTGTGATACCGAAACAAGTCCTGAGACTGATATATGGGTTATAACAACTAAATTCTGGTAATAAATGCCAAATAAAATATTGTGTTTTACTTTTCTTTTCTTTGTTTTCAAAAATGTATATAAAATACGAACTTAACGTATCTTGTCCACAAAATGTTTGGCTGGTTTTATATTTTATATACTATTTTAAATTAGTGAGTTGTAATGTTAGCCTATATAATGCAAGATCCGTAGGGCAGATTGCTTCTTCGGAATGTATACATATGAACACAAATACTTTTAAGTTCCAATATGAAGAAGGAACAAATTGGTATTTCAGAGAAGATTTCTTTGAAAAAAACCTTACCGATGCTATGTCTGGTCTTTTTTTATTTGTTTATCTTCGTTTCTCGCAACATCTCCAGCCATAAAAGACTATAGCATACCCTTCCTAATTTACCTTAACACATATCGGATATTAGTATACATATTTTCATAGATAGAAAGCATTATATACCTCACTTAAGAAATCCAGCCATCTGATTGGTCGAATTGCATTCATAAACTTCAACTGTTCCTGTAAAATTCCCGGTAACCATGCATAAACATTTCAATATTTTTTAATAACCATGGTTACTCCATGGTTACCCCATAGGTTTACATGTTAAAAAATGGTTAGAACTTTACGGAGCTTTGTGTTATAAGATACAGAAATGTGATGTGAAATGAAAAATATTTTTTATTTTTTATTTTTTAGTCTATTTTTTTTCGGCATATAAAAGTATTAATGACTGCTTTATTTTTTTTCGGCATATAAAAGTATTAATGACTGCTTTAATATTCGAGAAATAGTTGTTTTCATACGCTCTCGGGAAGGTTAGAATTGGGCTATTCCCCTCGGCAAGCCTCGGGGAATAGCACAATTCTAACCTTCCCTTGAGCGTAATAAAACAACTATTTCTCTCAAAGCAGTCATTAATACTATACTATTCCTTTGCTAGCGTTAACCCTAGTATTTGAGCTAGACGTCATACAATTACTGCATGAGCACAAGTGATTATTGTCGTTAGCTTTGTTGTTTTTGTTTTTTGTTTGTTTGTTTGTTCTTTTGTTTATTTTGTTGTTGCTGTGATCACATCGTCCTTATTATTATAGCGGAATAAGAAGGTGGAGATAAGTGCTCATCTTTTTCTTTCAAAATATATTCGTTTTATATATATGTTCTTAAATCACAAATACCTTTGGAGGGACTTTGTAACATTGTTCAGATGAGAGGAAAGGGTGCTATTAAGGTTGTGACTTCAATGCTAGATGTACAATTAACAAAAAAATTGAAAGTTCGAGTGAAAACGAACCAGTATTAATGATAACAATTGGGGAAAACTGATCTGATCGATTCCTTTATTCTACCAACTATATTATTACAAATGTATAACATTTAAGGTTGAGCAATGAATCGGCTCTATATACCATTCCAGACTTTTAAGTGTTAAAAGATTCTTTAAAGGCTGTCTAGGGTGGGGGGGGGGGGAAATGGTTGGGAGTTTTCTCTGTTAGAGGCTGTCGCACCGTGACGCCTTCAAATAAAACATAAATATCTTTGTGGTTTGAATATATGTCAGGATTTCTTTAATTTTAGAGGGTAAGTACAGTAGAAAGAATAGTAACATTTCATACACAAAATAGGTAGTTTTTTCATCAACCTTCAACAACATTACCGAGTCACTTTAAGAAGTACTATGAAAAATATATAATTCAAATTCGGAGGGCAGATAAACCTTACCGAAACCAGTTTCCTTGTCGATGTGCGATTCAAATTGCCCGGAGGAAACGTTAGCACACCGACCTTCGCACACGTGAACCAGGAGAGTTTGGGACTGGAAAGTCCAGGCCAAAGACACGATTGAGCTATCGTGGAGAGTGATGTTGCAAGTCAGCTGAGTTTGGTTGCCTGCTATTGCAGTGATATTGCGAGACTCTGTCCCAAATACCACTGGGTTATATAGAGAGAGAATGAAAATTAGAAAGTTGAGAACGGAAAAGAGACTTTGCGTATAAAACACTAATGTAGATGCATACAATTTTGCGTGCATATAATACATTATTATTTACAAATATGCCACTGAGGTAATATCAGAGAAATTTGGAGCAGCTGCACTTTCCCCCTAACGTAAATTTCTTCAAATTTGTCGCAATATATCCAGGTATAAACGGTATTCGTGCTATTGATTATCTTGAATATAATTATATGATAATTTATTATAAATAGGCTATTCCTGAGGATAATTTGCAATGTTTTCCCTTTATAAGTTTAAACATTGGATAAACATTTTGGCGGACGTGTTTGGTGTTTTTTGTTCTATTTGATTTTAGTTTGCGTTTTCATTTTCCCTCTATCTATCATAATATCGTATTAAGAACGAGATTTCAAATAATTAGTTTTCTTTTTTTCTCCAAATATTATGTTTTGTTCTCATTTAAATAATGATTCATTTAATTATTCATTTCGAAACCTAGTTAGTGAGAAAGATATTTATATACGTATATAGTAAAATGCATACTTAGATACCTAGTTCGACAGTGAGTTACTTAGTTGATTGGGTTGTGAGTGAATGAATTTACCTAGAGCTGGAATATTCAGTTAGTTAATTGTTAAAGTATATTAACAAGAAAACATAGCAACGCCCGAAAATGCTTTCAAGTTCACCTGGATGTCGATAGTTTCACATTAACGAGGGGAAGAGGGGAATATGGGCAACATGATTTGGAACTTTGGAATACATGTTCAGAAAGTTATTTATCAAGGTGAACAAAAGTTACACAAATTGCTAGAAACACACATTATAAAGTACTTACATGAGAATATAAGAACACAGGTCCATGGAACTCGACTACAGTGCGTCATCTTGGAGTCTTCTCTCTTCCCTTCTGATATATGTTGATATAAACGGAGAATGCATCGGTGAAAGGGGCGAAGCGTGTGCGTCCGGAAGTAAAAGGGGCATCAGTGAGGAGACACGTGTCGTATTCATTGACGGAAATGCAAATAAAATTAAAAAGAAGTGCAGTATAATAGGGGGCGAACAGTCTCTTTCACGTTCCTTTTAAAAAGCCCTCCCTCTCTCTTTCTCTCTCTCTGTCATCGCAAATTTTAGAGAGTGGGGGACGCCACCTCCTTCCCGAAAAACTGCTTGATGAGTTTCAAAAGTGATATCAAAGCAAATTGAGCTTAACTGCTGCAGGTTTCCCTACTCGTATTTAGATTTATTTTTGTATACTATTAGCGAGTAATTTAGTTTTAGTGATTAATGACCTTTTTGTGTCGGCAAGTAGTTTTAATTCTATTGTTTGTCCCGGCCATGTTTATGGGTGACGACAGTAAAGATGTATCGTTAAAGTAGGGCCAAAGTTCGAAGTCAATATTAAAGCCAAACCTATTTCAATATTCATTTAGTAGCAGTAACGGAAGTAGCAGATCACGTAGTAAAAGTGAAAGTAGATGGAGAATAAAATGCTCTAGAAGAACAACAACAACAACAACTACAACAACAACAAGAACATGACGAAGAAATATAAAAAGAAGATTACAACGAGCGGAATAAAAAGAACAAAAACCTTTTTAAAAGAAGAAAGAAAAACAGATGACGGAAAAAGGACGAGAAGAAAAGTGAAAAGAGGAGTAGGAAGAAGAAGCAGAAGTAGTTGTAGTGGAAATAGCACGGATATACTAGGGGAGCTAGGGCTAATGACGATTTATTTTAAATACCGAAGTACTACGCAACGAGCAAGATAACACTCGATATCTAAGTGCCGCTCGCTGTATTGTGCAGCTGTTTTGCTTAACTCTTTGAATTCGGAGGTTTCAAGCAGCCGTGCGCAGCTCGTTCAAACCCAGAGTAGAAATGAAAGTTTCAAACAAACTCTCTGCTTTTCGGCTATGCATTCGTCGAAGGACTCGTGAACGCATGTATAGTTTCCAGCGTGCCAAAATGACTATATACACAGCCATCTAATGGACGTATACTTTTAACTAAACAGAATGCAGGAAACTGTACATGTGTAGAACTTTGTCTATATTTTGCCCCGAATGACCTTCACTACAACACAAATGAAGGCACGTCCGTGTGCGAGCAAACATGTAAAACGAACCTTACCTGCCGGACTTCGTACAGCTTTACAACTATACGGTCATTGTTTTAGACGTTTTAGCTGTTCCATAGCTGTACAGTTACAAAGTTGTCAGAATATTGGCAGCTATGGCCCGTAGTAGTCGTATTTTCGTATAATTGTATAGACTTACATTTTCCTATATTCTGATTGACTAAAATTGTACGACCGTTCGATAGCTGTATAGTTGTTTAAATGTACAAATATTGGAAGGTACGCCTCGTTATAGACGATTAAGTATGCAGGTTAATTCTGGAGAACACATGGCCACTGTTTTCTTTATTTTATTCTTCAGTACAGCTGAAAGAAAAACAATATCTACCATGCGCCATCGGTTTTTAGCATCAAAGTAGGGTCTAGTTATAATAAGTATAATTTTCGCTCATTTTCAAAACTAACATCACTCACTATATATCTATTTGATGGTTAAAACATCTACCTATAAACTCTACGTGTAAAACCCCAGACAGACGAAACGAAACTAGAGCAAGGTATTTTTGTTCCCCTCGGAATTCACCTAGTGCTCATTAAACAGTTCAAGTGTGGGTCGCCCACTCAGAAATGTCATGCATGAACGATTTAGAACGGGACAACATTGAAAACGAAAATGAATTATGCCACGAAACGTATCACCTTCACAGGATGTCCCCCAAACTGATTAGACTACTTACAAAATCACTGAGTAAACCTTTAGCCAATTTTTCTTTTATTTTTAGCATATGTGTATGAAACAATCTTGATGACATACACTGGATATCTTTGTTTAGTTTATAGAAATGTATTATGCCGGAAATTTGGGCAAGCTCTGATGAATGGAAAAAGGAAGATATACATAATTTTATACTATGTGATGGGTGTGTATGCTAATTTTGTTAACGGTGACATGGTATTACACGAACTCTTTAAATCGCTGTTTCATTGTCAACAGACAAATTTGTCAAACACTGAACTACTTTGTGCTTTGCGTTACACAATTTTCCATGTAATAATAACCCCTCTGAATTGGAAATGTTCGTATCATTATTTAGGTAAAACAAATATCATTCGTATGCTACAATTGAATTATACCCTATTCTTGTATTGGAAACATGCTCGTCTAGTGTACTTTTTTAAAGTCAGCTTTTTCTTTATATTTCGTAGTTCATGCGTTCATGCCTGTGACTTTTTGTATCGGCAGAATTTTGAATAATATCGATTTCGCAATAGTAATGGCAACGAGCGCGGGATTACCCACTCGGTGATGATTTGTATACATTTCTTTGTTTGTGCAGGCAACCTTTCATTTGTGACACATTGAGTCAGTTTCTCTGCCAGTATAGCTTGGAAAAGCTGCTTCAGGGATTACCTCATCAACTATCAAGTACTTCAACGGTCGGGTTGTATTAAAAAACTATATCCATCGAGTCTACCTGGGTTAAGGTAAGAATTAAATTCGAATAATTCTGAATGTTGCTTGAATGATTATCACATACACGAACATTATTTGTTTGTATAAAAGAAATCTGCCCTGGTTAACTTATATCGTGCCAAAAACACTGCTCAGTACATGCGCTGACGTGCTGCGCTTACATGATCGGGTTTCCGGTCACTTGCCATGGACATAGAATCTCTCATTTGCACGCGTGCCACTACACATTTTCGTGCAAAAGTACACACGCTAATTGTTTAAAAAAACTTGGCACAGGGGGATCTGTGGCTGGCACACTATGGATTAGCACTGTGGCACTGGGAGCATTGTATTGAGGTTAATAGCTGGTATTAAAACGACAGAAATACGAGAGAAATTAAAAAACACGTGGAGTTTGCGCAATATCCACTCAAAATTTTAAAAAGGATGATTTTTGGTTAATTGTCATCAGTGAAACACAAATTGGCAACACAGTGACGTATTATGCGAGGTCAGCTCTAGTTTGCTCAATACATAAAGTTTCATGAACTTCCCTGTTCTTAAGTAATCATGATGGAATAGATTTGTTACATACAGGGGTTGTATTGGGTAGGTGTGGAGAATTGAAGACCCTTAAGCATATTTGCATAATTTACATAAACATGAACAATTTTCATTAAAAAAAAGGTTTTTATTCTGTTCAGTAACTTCTTCTCTTTATTTGGTAACAACATTGTGGTCATTATGTAACTGATTAACAAGATAACAATGATTAATGACGTCATCACAAAAGGTCTCGCATTACCTACATGTGTCGGTAATAAGGGAAAGTTACAAATCAAGACATTTTAAACACAATTTGAACGAAAATGGGATTGTTATAGTTAGTTCAAACACTTTTTGAAAGAGATACATGCAGCCGATGAACTTACTGTAATTTTGAAACGATTTTAAAACAATGTGGCCCAAAATATTTCTGTAGTTTTTTGTTTACATTAATAAAGGTGCTTTAAATTATGTTTAAATACTTTCAGAATAATGTTCTGGCAATGTGACTTTTAAATTGATCAAACTCACAGCATAGAAACAACTTCTTAAAATGAAATGCATTCAAATTAGAATGGTGACACGAACAACCAAATAGGTTTCATGATAGTGCCTTTCAACATGAAATGAACAACTGGTCACCCATTGCCCACACACATTTCTGATCAGACACAATTCATAATGTGCATTGCAACACCCGTTAACAACCCACAATGGCCATAAGTTTCCTGTGATGGTTAGCACACTACACAAACTTCTTTTTAAATTACATTCTAAGAGCCACCCCTAAATATCTGCATACACCACACCATTCAGTGAAAATTGTGTTTTTATATCAGAGTAAAATTGTACGATCACAATTGCTTATCTTGGTCAATTTTGCCTATTTTCTTGGAGAAAGAACGGATTGTAGTCATGCAGTAGTGTTCTTAAAGGCCACATATAGCGCTATAGCAATATCGGAGCCAACACGGACAGACAGTGATGGGTTCAAACTTGGTGGTATCCAATTCCCTACGGTCTCCAATTCCCTTCGGTCTCCAATTCCCTACACCTACCCTATATATAAACAATATTTGCAATAATCGTATGTAGGGTCCATGTATGAAATTGCCTTGTACTAAAAAGTTCGCAGCATACGTCATAGTTGTGTCAATTTGTGTTTCAATGGTGACAACCTCAAAAAATCAAACTTTCCTACTTTTAATCAGATATTGCATACATTTGCAATGAATCTTTTCCGCTCAATTTTCTGTTTTTAGTAACACCTAATGAATATTAGTGTGAACCTTCCATTAATGAGGCCTTAATCTACTGTTTAATCCCATCTGTACTAAAAGATTATGTATACAAAGTTTAGAGTAAAGAAAAAAATACCTCAAATGTGGCTCTTTTGATACAAAATTAGTTGTATACACTGGCTTCTTTTCTGGCTTCATTCATATTTACCACATACAAAGTATTGCATCAATGCATTAACAAACTTCAGCAAAAAGAATAAAGTCTTTTTACAGTTCGTATTGTAAGGAAATTAAGAGTTATCCAACACTAAATCACAGTGGAATTAACAATTTGCATACATTTCGTGATTTAAAAAAATTAAACACACAAACAAAAAGATAACACAATTGTATTACATATGACAATAAAAATATGTAAAGTTCGGAAGAACCTTCCATGACATGGGTATGCCTAGTCGCCATGTAAATCATTTTCTCACCATTACAATGACTTCAAAATCGTAAATTATATACATGTTTAAAAGTACTAGGTATGCATTACACTTTTTTTTGTCCAAAACGAACAATATCATACATATCCTACAATACAGTCAAATCTCTTTTATTTTAATTTTGTTTTCAGTATTAGCATTTAACTTATGTATAACGGACCCAAATGTTGGAATTCACTTGAACCTATATTCTGGATAATGCCTTTACACTGTATTTATTAAGACTTCAACTTCACAAAGATTCTTTTAAAACAATATCAAGTGAGTTAAAGTTGGAAATAATATTTGTATATTGCTTTGAGTATTATTTTGCGATATTCATATAATATGATGTAGTTTGGAAAGCCCGAAATGATTTTCATTGATGTAATAGTTCTTTTCCTTCTTTGTTATCCTTCTCTCATCTCTTTTTCCAACTATAATCTAAGCAACATCCCCTCTTCTTTTTTATTCTCCTAAATGCACATCATCCTCATCTTTCTCCCTTCCTCATGTGTTCCTTCTATCTTTCTTTCGTCACAATTTCTTGTATAATATGTGTAAGTAAGTTATTTAAGGGGACCTGTACTATTACAAGCTTCTCGTATGAGTACCCCACATTCTCTATTCAGCTTGCACAAGTATCATTCTGTATGCTCTCACTAACTATTTGTAATCTATTCTTATCTTATTAACACAAATCCAGATATCTCGATTATATTTAGCTATTCACATCAAACGCTCGATACACACCAGAAAGGTACTCATACACAAGAAAGGGGAAAAATAACTATTGTGATATGAACCTTTGCTAAATCCACGTTTCGTCGTGCACGAACAAAAAGCAAATAGTAGAACCTTACAATTGTTTGCCTTCCCACCGGCGCCATAATGATGACGCATTTTTAAGGACCCAGTTCAAAGTACAAAACTGTTTTGTGGAAAGTACACCATTGAATTTCGCAATCACAAACCACAAAAGGATTTAATTTCTTGGCCTTTGTAGAGAAGAATTTAAGGCTTGGAAACAGCCACGACAAAATATGAAAAATCATTTTGAGTGTATTTTTTCCTTTTCAAAGTTGATTAATCTTTGATAGTCGATTATCTTTATTCGCATATTTCTCATTGCCTTAATCATATTTCAGAATTTAACTCATCGTCGAAAATGTGGCAGCTTAATGGGTTCTTTCTAATTTACATCATCAGTCTTCAGAGTTGTAAGTATAAGTGTTGTTATTTTCGCTTCGACTTAAAATACATCATACAGTGATGTTTTTATTTGAAGTACGTCTTATTTCGCTGCCACCGCATTTGGTAGAAAAACAATTAATGTGTGTACAAGACTCGCAAACAGTGAATGTGGACGTTTAACCCTAAAATCCAGCACACCCCAAGTCTCTCGGAGCGTTTTCAGTGAGAGAATAGGCTATCCTTCTCAGGAACAATTATGGCAGTTGAGACCCATAGGTTGTAAAATAAAAAGATACTAACCCGGGGATTGATAAGAACTATTTTCGGGTAAATACCCAAATTGATCGGTTTGCTCAAAATATTCAAATTGTATCCTTGTTCTCTACAAACAAAGTTGTTATTGATATCCTGAAAACTTGCATGAGGCTGGCTTGACGGGATTCCGAGTATTGTAATTTATTCATAAAAGATAATAGAATTGCTCATAAATGTGTCCCCATGAGATAAACATCCAACATTTTAAGTATTTTAGTGGACAGGGCTATTTCGTCAAAAAACATAGCAGGAGAACTCGTGAGAACCCACGAGAATCCACGATAACTCGTGAGAACCCACGAGAATCGACGATAACTCGTGCTTAAAGGTGCAGAGGGTGTTAGCTGCTACAAAATGTTAAGATATCTAAAATGTTGCGAGTAACTCGAACGAGTTATTTAAACGTGATTTTTGTCTTCAAATGTAAGGTATTGGATTCAACACATATCCTTGTTATTGTAATTACTTGTGGTAGACAACTTCGTTGTAGTAGTTACTAGTATAATCATCAACATTATCATTTGTATGACTAGTAGTGGTAGAAGTAGTAGTAGAATTACCAGTATTAGTAGTATTGTAGTAGCATTAATAATATTAATATCAGTAGTAGTATTGTAATAGCATTAATAGCAGTAGTATATCATTAATTTTACCATTCATATCATTATTCTAGTATTATCATTATTATTATCATGTTATCACCTAGTATTTGTGTTAGTAGTTATATGATTTAGGGGGAGGGGGTGGGGGTGGTGGGAGTAAAGTACCAAAAACATTAGTAATAGATTAATAATTATTTATACACGATCAAAACTATAGCTCGGACCTTAACTCCAGACTACATGGTGTTGGCAAAGTTTCAATATTATCTTGGGCAAGAGTTTTAACCATGCCCTTCAAAGCATTCATGTTACATGTCATTGCTTGGTAACTTGTCTGTTCACTTTTGGTTTTAATTTAATCTTCTCCATACAAAGCACACGTGTCGAACGCTGCAAGCGACCTCTACGTTCAGCCAGGCCAGAACGTCACAATTCCATGCCTGTTAAACATCACCAAGTCGAATATAGGGTCCCTCTATTGGCAGAAAATCAACAACTCAACCCAGGGTTTCGAGACGGTCTATTCCTTCATCAAGTTTGCAAACGGCCCAGGATGGCGGAGCCCTCTACGGGGATACGTTGTCAATTTTACAGATATGGTGTTATTAAATGTGACCTTTTCCCACGATGGCATTTACAATTGTAAGATCTTGACTCACAGTGCACCTCGAATATATGACAGGGAAACGTATCTTCATGTAATACGTGAGTAGTTACTTTTTTGTTTGAAGATTGAAAAATTGATTGAAATTTAGTACCAAGATTGTCCCACGGTTTCTCTCTCTTTCAATATATCTATCTATATGTCCTCTCATCATTCTCTATCTTCTGGAACGGAAATAGACTACTTAGCAAGATTGAGCAAACGGATAGTATAATCGTAATCTATCAATACATATTTAAACACTGCCATTGGTATAACCTTGCGTTTTAACTGCTAGAACAATGTAGGGTGTTGTATTGTCAGTATCCATCTTTACTATAAATGGATAACGAATGCATAAATGCCATATTCCTTTATTTAAGGAGAAGTATTTTGATTGAAAGGCATCGTTAAACAATGTTAAATCTGAGATGCAGGGCCCTACGTGCTACCAGTGTCTGTGATACGGTGTAATATTGAAGCCCTTAAACAAAATCGCGCTTTAAATAATCAAGAAGTGTCTCAAAAAAGTAACAATCTTTGAGTGACCGATTCTAACATACTCGTTTTCCCAAATAGACTGTAGTGTTATGAAAACCGTTTGGCAAACGCAAAATTTGGTTTCGATTTCCAATCAAAAATATCTTGATAATCAGACAGGCGATCGGCTTGTAAAAGTCATGGAGTTCCTGACTAACCTAAAGGTTTATAATTATATTTGCATCATGAGCTAAATCCAGGATTTTGTTTCAGAACTTGAGACAAAGTAAGCGGATCTCTTTAAAAGATATATGCAACCTATATTATTTTATTAATGGACCCACTATTCATCCTAAGATTGCCCGTTTTCAGTTTATTAGAAGAAAAAAGTATAATTGTATATTACAGTGTAAGGGGAAAACAAAATGCCTGGGTATATATACAAACTGACCCTTTTTCACGATTATTGGACATTTTGGCTTGCCATACAAACTCCTTTCTCTCTCTCTCTCTCTCTTTCTCTCTCTCTCTTACACACTCTCTCTCTCTCTCTCTCTCTCTCTATATATATATATATATTTGTATCTCTTTTGTATTCTTGCCTGACTGCACATGAGTGTTTTTTTACTTCGCCATGATTGTATAATGTATTTAGTTACTGATGCGCCTTCTGGCGAAACAGTCTGTATAACTCATACCAATAAAGTGTAACCTTCCAACTCCTATATCTACATATGCTCCTACAGTTGAGCACTGTCAGAAATTGCAGTTTTACTAAACTTGCTTATATATAATTATGTATATTGTTTGTCTTGTTAAGCCTGATGCACTCTCTGGCTTGGTACTTAGTACTTTGTTGAGTAATCCCTTGGCAGCTTACTTAGGTAGCTGTACTAGGATGGTAGGTGAGGCGAGTATTTTCAAAGAGTATCATGAAGTGCCAGAAAAGGGTCTGTGGACACAGCACTACAGTAATGTCCAGTGCTCATAAAAAACTTTTTATTCCAGTCTTTCTCTCCCTTTCTCCCTATTACATTATTATTTATTGCTGTATATACACCTTCTTATCTTGCCTTTGTATATCCTTTTATCATCCTTATTTCAAGTACCCATGCTGGATATCGAAGTACGCAAGAGTAAGGCAGGAACCGTGATTAACAACGGTGAAGTCATCCAACTTCTCCATGGCGAGGAAACTGACGTAGAGTGCGCTGTTGTTGGTAGTGTGTCACCTCGTGTAGAGCTACGATGGGTCACATCGGAGGATCACAACCAAACTCGTGTGTATACTTCAATGCCTCACGGTCCTTCTAGTACAGTCAAACTCAATGGCTCTCGTGTTACACACGAGGAAAATATTACGTGTCGGGCTGTCCAATGGATTTCAGGGCGCCCTTACCTGACAATCGAGACAACTTTTATTTTGAAGAGATTGGGTAAGTTAATTGCAAATAATTAAGATCTTCTCCGTATGCTTCATTTTTTTAATTTTTTTTTACAGAATAAAGTTAAGTTTTGACATGCGATTACATTGTAGGTCTTAATGGAACTCTCTAGAAACACAAACTATGGTCACAAATCAGAGCGGCGACCGACCGATTAGTAGCCTGCTCGGTCGCCGCTGGAATGTAAGCATCGCCCAGCGATTTTTGGAAAAGTCGAGCAGGCTGTAGAGCCCCAGCGGTACCTGGGCGGTGCCCTGTCGATTTCCCGTTGGTCGCCGGTGGATTTTAGGTCAAAACTGTGCGAAATCGCGGAGCTTTTCCGCGCGGTGTCCCGTCAGTGACCGACTGGTGACCCACCGATTCCCGAGCAGTCTCCCACCGGCCACCAGCTGATTTTAAAGATATTGCACGGCGGCCGGCCAGTGATCGGCGGGGCTCCAAAATACGCTCGGTGTCGGCCGGTCGCCGCCCGGGCACCGAACTAATCGAGCGTTCGCCGCCGAGCGATTAAGGTCAAAGGCTGCCGACCGATTTTTGGACTCGCCGCCCAGAGACCGACTGATCTCCCAGCGGCGACTGGTCGACAGCCTTTGACCTAGCGGCTACGATTTTCGACCTTAATCGCTCGACGGTGAACGCTCGATTAGGTCGGCCTCCGGGCTGCGACCGCCCGGCCACCGAGCGTAGGCTTGGCGGCGAGTGAAAGTGAGAAGGCGCCGCCCGAATTTTAACTCCACGCTAAAACTTCAGCAACGACCGAGCGATGCCTGTAAAATGAGCGGTACCTGGGCGGCCGCCGCTCGGTGGCCGGGCAAAATTGGCTAAAAACTCGCCACTCGGCCGCCGAGCAGGCTACTTTTGGCTAATGTGACTATAGCATAAGGGACAAGTTGATTTGTAGTATGTTTTACGTAAGAAGAGATTTATTTATTTTCGGCTTGGTACTTGGTACTTGCATGGTTGAGTAATCCCTTTTTCAGCTCACTCGGGAAGCTATACTTCAAGGGTCGGGTGAGGCAAATGTCTGCAAAGAGTGCCATGAAGTGCAGAAATGGCTTGTGGTCGAAGCACATGTCAATTTACAATAAAATATACTGCCCAGTGCAAGCAAAATCCAATCTTTTCATCACATTCTCTCTGCCTGCTCTCTCTCTCTCTAGATACATACATACATTTAGATATTTATACAGCGCCTTTACATAACCATGCTGAAAGCGCGTTACATTAGTAAATATAACATGATAATTAGTTTGCTGTCAAAGTGCATACACGGTCAATTTGTAGTGTAAAGCTGTGTAAGGTAATTCAACATGAGTTGTGCACCATAATATGAACTAAGCCTGGTTCAAACAGTACATAACCTCGTTTTAACTCCCACAACGCCTTGTCAACAAAACAATTACAAAGAAAACAAATACATTTTGAGATTTGTCTTAAATGATGCGACTGAGGAGCAGGAACGAATGCTTCATGGGAGACTATTCCAAATAGTGGGACCAGAAAAGTAATATTTTGTTGACCCTTATTCGAATTGATGCGTGGATTTCCAGTAGAAGAGGATCTGACCTTGAGCGTAATGATTATCTAGATTGCTAGATGAGACAGGGTGCGTCCAATCGACAATGTTTCACCATAGAATCACGATTTTTAAAGACGTTTAGTTTAAAACACGTTTCGTTCAAGCGATTTTTACGTCGGTCGTAAAAATAAACGTGTTTAAAAACACAAACATGAAACGTTGAAAAGGATGCGTTTTGTATCATGATTCTGCAGAATCACGGTCGCTAAAATTCGATTGAACGAACGGAGATCTCAATCATGATTCTATGGCGTCATTATCATGGCCTGTTCCGGTTTAGGCAAAAAACCGCGCGCCTGCTTTTCATGCAAATTGCGTTCACTATACCATGCTCTCCATGTGGTCTGTTCCGTTATGTAATTCCTTGTTTTCCTTCTATCATTTTCTCTTTCTGTCTTTCCTTATGTTATTCTTTCTTTCTTCCTTCTATTCTTATGTTATTTGTTTCTTTTCATTCTATCACCTTTTCTTTTGTTATTCTTGCTTTAATCATCCTATCACTTTCTCTTTCTATCTTTTCTTACCTTATTCTTTGTTTTAATCATTCTATCACTTTCTCTTTTTGTCCTTCCCTATGTTATTATTTGTGTCTTCCTTCTATCACCTTTTGTATGTTATTCTTTGTTTTAATGATTCTATCACTTTCTCTTTCTGTCTTTCCTTATGTTATTATTTGTTTCTTCCCTCTATCACCTTCTCATTCTTTGTTTTATTTTTGCGATATATGCTCAAAACAGCAGTCGACAGTCGGCCGTAAACAATTCCAGAAAGCGCGCGCAGAAGTTGACCTATACTTTCTGGGTCAAACTGCGCAGTGTGATGCGCAGTGGCTGTACTCGAAATGAGCTAGAATCAACGTTAAAGACCGTCAATACTACCCGGCCAGAAGGGATTAGAACACACAGCAAGGTCACTGACAGGTGGCTTTCTCATCAACTCAGCTCTCAACTAACATAAGAAAAAGAGGATCATGGGGGACAACAGGCACCGATTGTGGAAGTGTTCTATATAGAGGGAGCAAGTAGCTTCAAGTAGGAAAGTGGGGCTTTAATGGAAAATCGCTTGAAAGCTTTCCCGCAGCGACCTTGTTTTGTAACGGCGTTTTGATTTGTGACTCATGTTTGTGATTCTAGCTTCGAAAAATCGCTTGAACGCACCCTAAAAATATAGGATGGGATAAGGTTATACATGGACTTATAAACATATAGCGCAAATGTATTCATTATTCTCTTGTGAACAGGTAATCAGTGTAGTTGTTTAAATAAAGGAGACACATGATTATATGTTCTAGTATTTGAAATAATACGGGCTGCACGATTCTGGATTCGTTGAAGTCCATCAATATCCGCAAAATGTAATATAAATCAAAATACAATTGGCATTATCAACACTGTCAAGACTTCCTACATTATTGTTTATCACTGTGTATGCACCTTATCACTTTGCCCTTGCCTATCCTATCTTCATCTTCATACCTAGTACCCCTGCTGGATATCGAAGTACGCAAGAGTAAGGCAGGAACCGTGATAAACAACGGTGAAGTCATCCAACTTCTCCATGGCGAGGAAACTGACGTAGAGTGCGCTGTTGTTGGTAGTGTGTCACCTCGTGTAGAGCTACGATGGGTCACATCGGAGGATCACAACCAAACTCGTGTGTATACTTCAATGCCTCACGGTCCTTCTAGTACAGTCAAACTCAATGGCTCTCGTGTTACACACGAGGAAAATATTACGTGTCGGGCTGTCCAATGGATTTCAGGGCGCCCTTACCTGACAATCGAGACAACTTTTATTTTGAAGAGATTGGGTAAGTTAATTGCAAATAATTAAGATCTTCTCCGTATGCTTCATTTTTGATTTTTTTTTACAGAATAAAGTTAAGTTTTGACATGCGATTACATTGTAGGTCTAAATGGAACTCTCTAGAAACAATAAAGCTATGGTCACAAATCAGAGCGGCGACCGACCGATTAGTAGCATGCTCGGTCGCCGCTGGAATGTAGGCATCGCCCAACGATTTTTGGAGAAGTCGAGCAGGCTGTAGAGCCCCAGCGGTGCCTGGGCGGTGCCCTGTCGATTTCCCGTTGGTCGCCGGTGGATTTTAGGTCAAAACTGTGCGAAATCGCGGAGCTTTTCCGCGCGGTGTCTCGTCAGTGACCGACCGGTGACCCACCGATTCCCGAGCAGTCTCCCACCGGCCGCCAGCTGATTTTAAAGATATTGCACGGCGGCCGGCCAGTGATCGGCGGGGCTCCAAAATACGCTCGGTGTCGGCCGGTCGCCGCCCAGGCACCGAACTAATCGAGCGTTCGCCGCCGAGCGATTAAGGTCAAAAATCGAAGCCGCTAGGTCAAAGGCTGCCGACCGAATTTTGGATTTGCCGCCCAGTGACCGACTGATCTCCCAGCGGCGACCGGGCGACGACCGGGCGGCGACTAGTCGACAGCCTTTGACCTAGCGGCCTCGATTTTTGACCTAAATCGCTCGACGGTGAACGCTCGATTAGGTCGGCCTCCGGGCTGCGACCGCCCGGCCACCGAGCGTAGGCTTGGCGGCGAGTGAAAGTGAGCAGGCGCATATGGAAACGTTGTATCATCCGCTCAATCTGACTTGCGTGCATAGAACAAATAAGCTTTTTTCCATGAAAAAGTGAAGTTTTCTAAAATGTGCGTTTCTTTCCAGCATTGGGGCGCCCGGAAGTCACTCGGGTAATATTTCTGAAGTATAATATAAAAAGACCATATGCAAATTTTCTGTACTTTTGTCGGAAAAAATACATTTATCAAGCACAATGTCGTCTCTTTTTACGTTGGAGAAGAGCAAATAGCGAGTTTCAATCACACTTTGGCCGCTTTCGCAAGCTCTCACTCGTTTCACTTTGGTCAAGCGACTTTGGGGCAAGCGGTTAATGAAAATACTAATCGTTAGCTTTCTTCTGGTATTAAACTTGTTTTGATTGATTGTATAATTTTGTCGGAATAAAGGAAACAAAAAGGCTCGACCAATAACTTATCAGTGTCTGAATTGACCTTTTGACCTTGAATTCCCTGATGCAAGCGTACTAATGACGTCATCTTCGCTAAATCGGCGTCTTTTATCGTAAAATGCGACACTTTCACCATGTTTATACATCTTTTTTTAACTATTAGTAAGATTTAACATATTTTATCTGATATCACAGAAGTTTTGGGTTTTATTTAATGAGTAATTTTTAAATAAGAGCCATTTTACTTTTTTAATTTACTGGATCGTACCATTAAAGTCGCAGGGTAGAAAGATGCATTTTTCAACCGCGCCAAATTTAATTTACATTCCGACATTCTGTTAAATGGGTTCGTGTTGTTAAGAATCCACTGCTTTCTGCTCCAACAAACGTCCACATGCGGAGTCGTTTATCAACTAAGTTATTCAAATTTATGGATGCTTCCTAGCTTCCCAGGTGTTTGTGTTGCTGTTGAAGCATTTCATTCACCTGCTATCATTCTTTGTACTCCAATTGCCAGAACACAAATTTCATTTTGGTTTTATAGTTTCATCGGAGTCGTTTATCAACTTTATGTATTCAAATTTATGAATGCTTCCTCCCCAGGTGTTTGTGGTGTTTATGCATTTCATTCACCTGTTATTATTCTTTGTACTCCAATTGTTAGAATACAAAATGTATTTTGGTTTTATTGTTTCATGCAATAAGTAAATCAATAAAAGAGTATGTTCCGCACAATAAAAACAATGTGTGTCCCTATTGTACAATGTAATGTGTCCCCTCATTTTGTAATAGGTAATTTACCCATTCACATAATGGAACTACCTGCCCGATGAAGCCAGTGGCCTGTGACCCCTAAGCACTCACCACCGTGTGGGAGTCAGTTTGTGATCAACTTCTTTTATGAGACAAATACAAGCAAACGTTTCCATATGCGCCCGAATTTTAACTCCACGCTAAAACTTCAGCAACGACCGAGCGATGCCTGTAAAATGAGCGGTACCTGGGCGGCCGCCGCTCGGTGGCCGGGCAAAATTGGCTAAAAACTCGCCGCTCGGCCGCCGAGCAGGCTACTTTTGGCTAATGTGACCATAGCATAAGGGACAAGTTGATTTGTAGTATGTTTTACGTAAGAAGAGATTTATTTATTTTCGGCTTGGTACTTGGTACTTGCATGGTTGAGTAATCCCTTTTTCAGCTCACTCGGGAAGCTATACTTCAAGGGTCGGGTGAGGCAAATGTCTGCAAAGAGTGCCATGAAGTGCAGAAATGGCTTGTGGTCGAAGCACATGTCAATTTACAATAAAATATACTGCCCAGTGCAATTAAAATCCAATCTTTTCATCACATTCTCTCTGCCTGCTCTCTCTCTCTCTCTCTCTAGATACATACATACATTTAGATATTTATACAGCGCCTTTACATAACCATGCTGAAAGCGCGTTACATTAGTAAATATAACATGATAATTAGTTTGCTGTCAAAGTGCATACACGGTCAATTTGTAGTGTAAAGCTGTGTAAGGTAATTCAACATGAGTTGTGCACCATAATATGAACTAAGCCTGGTTCAAACAGTACATAACCTCGTTTTAACTCCCACAACGCCTTGTCAACAAAACAATTACAAAGAAAACAAATACATTTTGAGATTTGTCTTAAATGATGCGACTGAGGAGCAGGAACGAATGCTTAATGGGAGACTATTCCAAATAGTGGGACCAGAAAAGTAATATTTTGTTGACCCTTATTCGAATTGATGCGTGGATTTCCAGTAGAAGAGGATCTGACCTTGAGCGTAATGATTATCTAGATTGCTAGATGAGACAGGGTGCGTCCAATCGACAATGTTTCACCATAGAATCACGATTTTTAAAGACGTTTAGTTTAAAACACGTTTCGTTCAAGCGATTTTTACGTCGGTCGTAAAAATAAACGTGTTTAAAAACACAAACATGAAACGCTGAAAAGGATGCGTTTTGAATCATGATTCTGCAGAATCACGGTCGCTAACATTCGATTGAACGAACGGAGATCTCAATCATGATTCTATGGCGTCATTATCGTGGCCTGTTCCGGTTTAGGCAAAAAACCGCGCGCCTGCTCTTCATGCAATTTGCGTTCACTATACCATGCTCCTTATCGTGGTCTGTTTCGTTATGTAATTCCTTGTTTTCCTTCTATCATTTTCTCTTTCTGTCTTTCCTTATGTTATTCTTTGTTTCTTCCTACTATTCTTATGTTATTTTTTTTCTTCATTCTATCACTTTTCTTATGTTATTCTTGTTTATATAATTCTATCACTTTCTCTTATGTTATTCTTGCTTTAATCATTCTATCACTTTCTCTTTTTGTCATTCCTTATGTTATTATTTGTTTCTTCCCTCTATCACCTTCTCATTCTTTGTTTTACTATTGCGATATATGCTCAAAACAGCAGTCGAGATTTGGCCGTAAACAATTCCAGAAAGCGCGCGCCGAAGTTGATCTATATACTTCCTGGGTCAAACTGCGCAGTGTGATGCGCAGTGGCTGGGCTCGAAATGAGCTAGAATCAGCGTTAAAGACCGTCAATACTACTGGGCCAGAAGGGATTAGACCACACAGCGACGTCACTGACAGGTGGCTATCTCATTAACTCAGCTCTCAACTAACATATGAAAAAGAGGATCATGGAGGACCAACATGCACCGATTGTGGAAGTTGTCTATATAGAGGGAGCAAGTAGCTTCAAGTAGGACAGTGGGGCTTTAATGTAAAATCGCTTGAACGCTCTCCTGCAGTGACCTTGTTTTGTAACGGCGATTTGATATGTGATTCATTTTTGTGATTCTAGCTTCGAAAAATCGCTTGAACGCACCCTAAAAAATAGGATGGGATAAGGTTATACATGGACTTATAAACAAATAGTGCAATTTATTCAATATTCTCTTGCGAGCAGGTAACCAGTGTAGTTGTTTAAATAAAGGAAACACATGATTATATGTTCTTGTATTTGAAATAATACGGGCTACACGATTCTGGATTCGTTGAAGTCCATCAATATCCGAAAAATGTAATATTAATCAAAAGAGAATTGGCATTATCAACACTGTCAAAACTTCCAACAGCATTATTATTTATCGCTGTAAATACACCTTCTCATCTTGACTTTGTATATCCTTTGATTTTCCTTATTCCTAGTACCCATGCTGGATATCGAAGTACGCACGAGTAAGGCAGGAACCGTGATAAACAACGGTGAAGTCATCCAACTTCTCCATGGCGAGGAAACTGACGTAGAGTGCGCTGTTGTTGGTAGTGTGTCACCTTCTGTAGAGCTACGATGGGTCACATCGGAGGATCACAACCAAACTCGTGTGTATACTTCAATGACTCACGGTCCTTCTAGTTCAGTCAAACTCAAAGGCTCTCGTGTTACGCACGAGGAAAATATTACGTGTCGGGCTGTCCAATGGATTTCAGGGCGTCCTTACCTGACAATCGAGACAACTTTTATTTTGAAGAGATTGGGTAAGTTAATTACAACAAAGTAGGATATTTTCCCGATGTTTAAGGTTTAGTTGGATAACAGGATACATTTTAGGTTTTGCCATGAGATTACATTGTCTGTCTAAATGTAACTCTCTAGAAACAATTGGGGAGAAGTTTATTACGGAGGTTGTGTTATTTAATGAAAGAACAGATTGTTACTGCAAACTATGCAATAGTGAATTGAATAGATGTAACAGGTGAACGACATAATTCATATTGATGCACTTAATGGAAGGTTGAGTTCTGGAAAGAGGTGACAAATAATTTGTGAGCGTTATCATTGTTATTAAGCAAATGTGGTAAAACATCTGATTAAAATTGTACCCAGAAAAGAATGGCTCTCCAAATGCCTTAATATTCTTAATATGGCATGTAGCAACATACAAATCGGGACGGATTTTTATGCCACATGTAGTCTGTGTACAGTGCTTGTAACTTTACTAAGACTTCGCCAAATTTCTTATCATTTTGATAAATCTAGAACCTTGTAGTACACACCAATACTTATAGGCTAGATGATCAACCTTTTTCGATCGATTCCACGCCATTTAAAAAAAAATGCAATCGCATGACCAGAACTCAATTTTATATTTAAGTATAAATTATGGATGTATTTACCTTTCTCCGGCTTTGAATCATCGAGTCATCTCGTGCGGTCGAGTGGTCGCGTTGCCAGACCTTTTGTGAAAACATAGGCCTACCCCTTTATTCACGAAAGGCGGGGTAATTTTTGTGAAATAGGTCTCTCTCATCTACAAATAGATCTGGTGCAATTTACCCGACACTATCTAAAATATCAACTGCAAATCTACGAAAAGTCGCGTCATCTTCCGCTTTCGTTTAATGAAATGTCTTGTAACGCGACCACCCTACCGGACGTGATGACCTGATGATTCGAAGTAAGCCCTTTTTTCCTCCTCTATTTCAAAACTGGACAGATCCTCGTATTGATATTTCGAACTGCACTACCCAAGTTCTTTCTCAGCCTGGTGACTGCTGCATTATCAATGTGTCTTCAAATCAGTCTAAGGTAAAGTCGATTTCATTTTATGCGATTGCATTGTAACAGAAACTGCGAAGTGATGAACAAAGCAATTGAAATAACCTTTGCGATCGTGTTTGTTGAGAATTGTCGAATTATTGTTTGAAAAAAGGAAGAAAAAAAACACAGAAACGGGTATATGGGACTACGAACATGCATGAGGCAAAAAAAAAATTGGTTTGAACTTCTCATCTTTTTCTCGAAACATATCAAAACACGAAGGGGTTTTAATAGCAACCGTTTGTCAGGGGTCGTTTGACTAAACTGACCCCGAAGAAAACAAAACATGCCCACAAATTCTTCGTTTCATCTTTTCCAGAACTCAGTCTTCTTTTCAAACTTAACCTGCGAGGCTAAGAACATCGTCAGCCCTGGGAATCTAACGTGGTTCCATCAGCTCGGCAATCAGTCAAAAGAAATAGAAACGACAGAAGGGTACGCCGTATCCGCCGTACCCGATCCCGGAAATATAAATACCATATGGACATGTTCTTTTAAGGACCATCAGGGCGAAACCTGGAACATGAGTGCATGCCTATATTCAAGTAAGCATGATTCGAATTTATTTGTTTCTCGTCACCTTCATCGGGCCGATTACTTGTATTTGTATTGTTACGAATATATATATACATATTTTTTAAAGACATCTGTTTCTTTTTTCTTATTTTGTTTCATTCGGGGGACGAGGGGTGGGTGGTCTTTAATTTCGTGTTCATGTGTAACATATATTATTCCATTTCATACCGTGACAGATTTGCCACCGGGACACTACATAAAAGGCAATGCCCATGGAAAAACCATAGCTGCAACTATAACATCTTTGGTGATCCTCCTACTCCTAGTCATAATTGGCATTATTGTGTTCATCGTTTGGAGAAAAAAGCGTGAGCCAGGACATTTTGTTTTCTAATAAGGATTATTTCTATTTCATTTTTAGGACTTTGATAACAGTTACTTAATTATAAAGTGAAATTTTGTATGTTGTTATATGTATTTTTGTCATACTAACATATTGAGTGAATGATGATGATAATGATGGTGTACACATTAGGATTTGTATTAATAATAATACTTATAATGTAATGCGCTTATAAATATGGAATCACACGATATACAAATGATTTCTATATTAGTATGATTATTTATAATTAGTATTATTGTTATCATATTTATCATGATATACACTTTGTGCGTTAAACAGTCCAATAACCGGGATAGTGATGATACTTGTAAGGTCTTAAAGCCAATATTTCGTATGTGGGTCTATACAAAATATGGAATTTATTAATACTAACAACATGTTCATGGTCTTGATATTTGATTTCATATAGCAATGCAGTAGACTTTCACGAGAAATTTATCTTTTTAGACTCAATTTCTCCCTCCCCTTGCTTGTTTAATATACAATTATTGTATACTATATTATTGTATAATGTATTATTATAATCAATCTTCAAAGTTTATTCGAGTTTAAAAACGTCTTGATGACATGCTAATTGTGCAATTAACCAGGGTCTGGTACGATTTGATGAGCTATTTATGTATTTGATTTATACTTAGTTTGGCTTTTATGCAGGTAACAAGGAAGAGGTTGTTCAACATAGTGATATCAGTTTCGAACACACACCAATGGTTACTTCGGATGACATGCATGCAGGTACATGTTCCCCCCCCCCCCCCCACCCCCTCGCTCTCCCTCTCCCTCTCCCTCTCTCTCTCTCTCTCATTCTCTCTCTCTGTGTCTGTTATTTGATGTGAGCGTCATCAATAAGTCAGTTTGCTGAGCACGTACGCGCGTGTGAAAAGTTGTTTGTGTGTGTTTCTTCCCCTCATTATTGTTATGTTTACTTCTCATCTTCCAACTAAGTTATTGTTGATATGCAGGTCAAGTGACTTTAGTAACGATACATACTACGATGCAGATATCATTGTCTGTATAGCCATGTTAGTTCATTAGGTTAATATCAAACCAGAGCACCGTTTCATCAAACTTTAAATCCATAGAAAGTTGCAATAACTGCTATAAGCCACTACAATTCTCGCTACCCCAAATAGCGATTCTGCCGAGATCCGGGGAAAATCCTGAAAACGCGCTTGCATTATGGGATAGCTTTTCGACATTACAGCTTCCTGTGCGATAGCGCAAACGTAAAACGCCGTCGCCACACAACGTGTATGCATGCCGAATATGTCGTCTGCTCGGTCTTGTTTTTTTTTCGCAAATATTTCAACGTTTATTTGAACATTTCATTCGTTGTTTTTTGCGTCTTTTGACATCAGTGACGATGGTTTTCTTTTGTGAGGCTGCACAGTGCTGGGCTCATGATTCCAAGCGTAAGAACCCTGAAAAATGGGGGTGGATGAAGGCCGTGACTTGGGATGGGACTCTATACCGGAAGTTGTAGTGACGACCCGAGCGAGTGAAAATTACCTCGTCTCGCGAATTTCGAGATTTTCGTACCTATTTAGGGTAGCGAGAATTGTGGCGTCTGAGTGGCTGAGATAATAATTTGCCCTCACGGTAACAATAATGATAGGGGCACTCTCGAACGAGGAGTGTCGTTGTCTAGTGGATATGTCGCCGTGGTTTGGGTCACATGGTTCACGGTTAAAGTCCCACCGCGACACTTATGTCCCTTGGCAAGACATTAATCTACATTTGCCACTTTCCTTCAAGGTGTTGAAAGAATACCCGTTAGGAGTAATTTGTGTACGCTTGTAAAATGGCGCCTCTCCGGAACACTTTCTAGGTAGCGAAAAAAATGACGTGCGGATAAGCAATTTAACCCAAATGACCGGGGGAATAATGATACATATATAAGGTACTTAGAAACACAGTATTAAATGACATAGAAATGTGACTTTTATTATTATCATTATATTTAGTATAACTAGTATCATTAACATGCACTTAATGTGTGCGTGAATCAGTCCAATGACCGGGGTGGTGATAATATTTGTAAAGCTCTTAAAACAATATTTCTTTTTTGGCTCATATGGATCAATTTATTAATTACTAAAACATGTTCATGGTATTAATATTTGATTCATATAGCGATGCAGGGGACTTTCAAGAGAAATTTATTTGTATTAGACTCACTCTCTCCCTCCCCGCTCTCTCTATCACCCCTATACAAATTTAAGTTCGTCGCGAACTCGTATTATGCTCGTGGTAAGCTTAATAAGATCGTTTTTTAGGCTTTAAGCTCGTAACACGCTTCCAGGACGCTTGTAACGATCTTACAAAATCTTGGCGAGCTCGTGTGCGAGTTCGCCACGAGCTTGTGGCGAACTCGTGGGTAAAAGGGGGAGCTCTTGGTGAGCTCGGGTGGTAAACTGGGGAGCTCGTGGCGAGCTCGTGGGTAAAAGGGAGAGCTTGTGGCGAGCTCGTTGGTAAAAGGGGGAGCTCGTGGCGAGCTCGTGGGTAAAAGGGGGAGCTCGTGGCGAGCTCGGGGGTAAACTGGGGATCTCGTGGTGAGCTCGTTGGTAAAAGGGGGAGCTCGTGGCGAGCTCGTGGGTAAAAGGGGGAGCTCGTGGCGAGCTCGGGGGTAAACTGGGGATCTCGTGGGCGAGCTCGGGGTAAACTGGGGAGCTCGTGGGCGAGCTCTGGGGTAAACTGGGGAGCTTGTGGGCGAGCTCTTCGGTAAAAGGGGGAGCGAGGGCGAGCTCGTGGGTAAATTGGAGAGCTCGTGGCGAGCTCGCGGGTAAAAGGGGGAGCTCGTGGCGAGGTCGGGGGGGGGGGGTAATCTGGGGAGCTCGTGGCGAGCTCAGAGGTAATCTGGGGAGTTCGCCACGACCTCGGGGGTAAACTGGGGAGCTGGTGGCAAACTCGCTGGAAAAGGGGGGATTTCGCCACGAGCTCTGGGAAAATGGGAGAGCTCATGGGAAAAAGGGGGAGCTCGCCACGATATCGCTGGTAAACAGGTGATCGAGCTCCCAGGCCAACAGGGGAAGCAGTTGGGTATATATATGCACTTTAAACTTCTCTCAGCTAAGCTCTAGGATACCAATTTTTTTCATTTATTCTAAATATGTACTTGTATTTTTAAAATGTCTTGGGCCAAGGAAAATGTGTTCCTATATTTCCTAGTTTCTTGTCTCCACCAGCATCCTTTTTATGTAATTTTTGTTTTAAGATAAAATATTGATCTAAAGATATCTCTTACCTGAAATAATTAAGGTGAACAAAAGCATACTTTATTATTTTGATACATTTGTTAGCCTCTTTGTAAGAACATACATTGTATATGCAATTACATTGAAAGTTCAGAAAATATGTGTTGAAATAGAAACAATAGCTTTTTCATGCTGAAGTATGTAACCTGACAAATTACTTGTAATTTTAATTAAATTCTTTTGAAACTTTGAAACATTTATTTGCGGCATACCAGATTGGGAGGGGGGGGGGGTGCCATTTATTCAGACTGTATCATATATTTAACACCCTGAAATGTCACTATCAGGTATTACATAAGAGCACACACCCAGTGCTTGATTCAAGGTCATCTCCCTGTTTCTATCTTGCTCTCTCCTTATGTATGTATGATTTCCCCTGCTTAGACACAAATCCCTATTCCTATCTTCTCCCCTCTCTCACTTTCTTGTCTACTCTCTCTTGTGGAATTACCACTGGTAGCATTCCTGATAAGAATGGGTTGATTTGTTAGGCCAATGTGATCAGTCTTTATCCATCTTGCTGTTGTGAAGAGCAGACATGGGTTTTGAATGGTACTGCAGCTCCTGTGTTTTAGGTAAGAGAAACTAATTTATCACACCTTATAACTAAATGTTCTACTTGTGTATTTATAATTAGTCTAGGCCAACATTTAGGCCTACCTCTATTATACATTTATGAAAGTGTAGAGTAATGATTAATGAGATACAGTATTTATTCTCTGTCTAATGAGATATCTGTTCATATATGGGGAAGTTTGTTTCTCTATCTATCTAGCATATATATTCACTCCATTAAAGTAACATTAGATATAATCTATGTGATAAGGTTATATTCATGTAAATATTCAGAGTAATGATTAATGAGATAAAGTATTTATTCTCTGTCTAATGAGATATCTGTTCATATATGGGGAAGTTTGTTTCTCTATCTATCTAGCACATATATTCACTCCATTAAAGTATCATTAAATATTATCTATGTGATAAGGTTATATTCATGTAAATATTCCTGTATCTTGACTGACAAACCTATATCCTGTAGGCAATATGAGAGCACAAGAATGCATTTGGTCTGAATACTGAAAACTATTTTGCTAGCGGATATAAAGAAGGGATTGTTCTAGAGATCCTATAGTTTATGTACATGTACATTGTTGCCCCTATTTAGTGGGGTATCATTACTAGGTACCCTGGGTTGGTGAATACACTGGCAAGAAGGGGGATGCTATAGAGTTATTGTATGAATACCGCTTTATTAGTTTAAATCTTTGTAATATTATGAGTGATTAGAATAATGGGTAATTACCAAAAGGGATAACACTGTTTCTTCAAAGGCAGAGTATTATACAGTGTAATTACTCTCATATTTAATTGTATTATACATGTACAGTGTAAAATTTGGAAATCATTTATTCATATATATATTGTTGTGTGAAGTTGTAAACCCCGCATACAAGTAACACGCATTATACATTATAGGGTTTGTATTGACTCTAATAAAGAGCTACTTGTTTTAAGTTATATTTTTATGTTATATCTTTTCTTTCTGTTCTTTGATATATAGGTGATTTAATTGTTTGATATCCCAGAAGTAATGAGCTTTTAATTTGCCCTAATTCTAAAGAGAATCACTGTATTCTTCACCAGCTTGCCAACTGAATTTTCCCTGCATAGCCAGCCTGCAGATGTTAACAGGATATTGAAAGGTTGATAAGTATTATATGCTTGCCAATAGCTCAACAGGATTATCAAGTTCACCTCTATATGTAGACACAATTTTGTTCTCAATGCAAACCTGCTGTTAAGCGCGCCATTAAGCTTGCAGCCATTTTTTTCCACAAGATTGACGAAAAGCTTGTAGACGATCTTGCCGACGAACTCGCCAACGAGCTTGCATATCAAGCAGTGCTCCCACTTAGCCGAGTTGTATTAGTTGCCTCAAAGAGGCACTCGCAATAACTCGCGAACAATTCGGTATGGCTTAGCGTAACTCTTTACATCATTCCACGACTCTCCTCGAAGTCGCGAGCAGTTCCAACATTTTGAACATGTTCAAAAAAATTCCCCAATTCCTTTTTAATTCGAGGTGAACTCGCCTACACGTGTAATATACACGTATTACTTGTAACAAGCTCGCGCTGCACTCTTCATAAGGTGGCGAGTTGCAACGAGTATATTACGAGTGTTAAGCAAGTTCACCTCGAGCTACAACGAATCAGCGAAAATTTTGAACATGTTCAAAATTTTCACTGATTCGTTGTTACTCGAGGTGAACTCGCTTACACTCGTAATATACTCGCATTACTCGTAACAAGCTTGCGCTGCACTCTTCATAATGTGGCTAGTTGCTACGAGTTTTGAAGAGTGCAGCGCGAGCTTGTTACGAGTAATGCGAGAATATTACGAGTGTCGGCGAGTTCACCTCGAATTACAACGAATCGGGGAAAATTTGGGAACATGTTTAAGATTTTGGAACTGCTCGCGACTTCGAGGAGAGTCTTGGAATGTTGTAAAGAGTTACGCTAAGCCATACCGAATTGTTCGCGAGTTATTGCGAGTGCATCTTTGAGGCAACTTACCACAACTCGCCATAATTAGCTAATACAACTCGGCTTAGTGGGAGCCCTGCTTTAGGAGCACGCCAACGAGCTCGCCAATGAGCTCGCCAACGAACTCGCCAAGGAGCTTGCCAAGGAGCTTATTAGCCAGTGACGAGCTTGCCAAAAAAGCTAGCCTCAAGCTCGTTTTTCCACAAATTGGCGAGCTCGTGGGCATGCTCGCAGCTAATGTGCATATTTGGAACGAAACGAGCTTGTCGGCGAGTTCGTCTGCGTGCTCGTAGACGAACTCGTTGGCGAGCACGCTGACGAGCTCGCATGTAAGTGTACTGAAATTTGTATATGGGCACTCTCTTCTTCAGTAGACCATAATCATTCTCTAAATTTTAGTCGAGTCTAAAAACGTCTTGATGATATGCTTATTGTTTTTAAATACCAGGTTCTGGTACGATTTGATGAGCTATCAATGTATTTGATTTATACTTCGAATTGCTTTTGTGCAGGTAACAATGATGAGGATGCTCAATATAGGGGGAACCGTGACGAACACACACACATGATTGACCCGTCATCAAGAGGTCAGTTTGCTTACCATGTGCGAGCGTGTATGTATGTGTGTCTGTGTTTCTTCACCTCTTTATTTGTATTGTTACGTGCACTTTACCATTTTACCCCTTTTTTGCTTTGTATGTCCAACAGATTGGAGTGACACTACATACTTTGAAGCAGGTATGATTCTTTTTTGGCCATGTTAATTCCCTCAGTTTAAATCGAACCAGGACCCCGTGTCATAAAACCTGATATCAATAACAAGTTGAAATAACTGTTGTAGGCTACTGAAATCGTGACATCTGATTGACATGGCAATTTATTTATTGAAAAGTACTACTACCCTGATTATGATGGCCATATAACCTATTTTATTAACGTTTCTCACTTTGTATAAAGATTTACAATATACTAATACAATCTTAATTTCAATGATTTTCAAGCTTCCCTGAGAAGGAAACACCGAGTTAGCTCCTAATCATAGCGAAGTTAGGCCAGTAGTGCGATTGTCCACGATTTGAAACTGATTATCCTGTTGTTCTGGCAAAAGGCCTAAACGCACTAACAAATTCGCTTATTAAAATTACTTTAAAATGGTTAAGAGATAATTTTGGTGATTTTTTTTTAAATCAAATTTTCAGGCCCTCCGTCGAATGCGGGTAAGTATATTTTGTGATCTTAAAGTTCTGGACAATATATATACAATATATATTTAAAGATAAGTCTGCCTATTAGTATTCAGTTGAATTCAATTCAAAGTTAAATTAACACTCTTCATACAAACATTTAAAACATACACATACGGATTGGAATGATAACAAAAGGGAAAAAATGGTTATACAATAGATGGGCAAAAAGGGAGGATTTTTTTATTTAAAAGCTCACCCCTAAACACACACATATATGAGCCAATATAATGTAATGTACAATCAGAGTTAAAAAAAAAACAATAAACAAGGGAGTGTAACTAATTACTTTACGAAAATGTCAAAATTGCCCATGCTATTCTACTGGTTTAAATATTGTTGTCATTTTTAAAGGGATAGGTGAGTTCTGTTGCAGAGGGCGCTACACAAAAACAAAATTATGAGATAATGAAAAATTGAGTGTCAAAGTTGAAAGAACATACAATTTAAATGACAAAATCATCTTTGTTTGATCAAAATCGGATCAGAGACGGCTGTAATATCCATAAATATACCCATTTCTAATATTTGTGTACCACCACATATATTCGATAATTTGAACCAGCCGTTCAAAAAACAAAATAGCGCTTCTTACGTTTTATTCAAGCCAATGCCGGTGTTGGATTTTTGTTTGCTATTTCGTGTTAGTTATAATACGCACAATAGGCGGCCCAAGTGTTCTAATTTATAATTAATTAGTTGATTAAAGGTCACTATATTTTTTAAACTGGAGCTGAATTGATATGATCGTATTGGCTAAATTTCACACATTTCGGGGTTTAAAATTACTTCATAGCAATTTTAGGTTCTAAAAGGGCACTATAAATGTCATAAATAGGAATAAGAGCAATAATCATGCACTTTGAAGGCACTTGCGGTCTGAAACTACAACTCCACTATTCCTTTAACAACAAAAATCAGCAACATAAGGTTTGTTTTGATATCCGCATGTACAAAAAAAAATCTTTAAAAGCCAGATCGTGTAGTGATATTCATTAATAATTTTGTTATTTCAAACATCAACCTTAGGTAGTGTTAAGGAGAAGGCACCTGAGCTCCCGGTTCGTAATGTTCGCGGAGCTAATGCCCCATCGGCACGAATGGCCTTCAGTAAGTGTTAATTTACAATTGGTATCCTCAATCGAGGTGTTGTAGATAGAACTCTGGTGGGAATTCATTCCGTCAATGCTTTAAAGGTACTATGTCCCTTTTGCAGCCAACCTCAAATGCTGTAGAACTTTGCAGGAATTATGAATATGTCATGTATGTCCTATCTGTGAAATTTAAACGTTAGCAGTGTCCTCATATTCAAATTATGCAAGGAAATCCGTTTACTTGCTAGACTTCACTGTCAGACACTTGAGTGACTGACTGGCTTTTTTTCTTCTTTGGTAATAACATACATGAAAAGAGTTGTAAAGGGTACATGAGCATTTGTCTACATCAATAACCCACTTCTTGTGATGGCCAAGATTAAACTGATTGAATCTTTGCGCAGCATAAAATGTATGACCATTCGGTACAATTGTCTGAAAATCAAGACTATTACTTTTGGGCTCTATAGCCCTAAAGTCGATTTGACAACTAATAGTCATTATTTTCCCACTTGAAGACATTTTCAAGCCCCACCTTTTTTAGGGAAGTTCTAAATTAGTATTATCTTTCAAATGCAGTTGGAATTTAACTTTTTCATTTTTTTGGCCTGCAAATGGGACATAGTCCCTTTAAAGAGAAGGTTGAGTTCTGGGAAGAGGTGAAAAATAATTTGTGAGCGTTATCATTCTTATTATGCAAGTGTGGAAGAATATCAGATAAGACATGTTCCCTGAAAAGCATGGCTCTTTAACCCTAATAAGGCCGGGCTATTTGAAGTCTTACTACGGCGAAAATTTGCAAGCATGTCAAGTAAAGTGTATAGAACAATATGATATTTTCAATTTTTTGAAAAAAAATCACTCATTTGCATATTTATGGTAATTTATGCAAATAACGTCATAAAATCACATTTTTACTCATAAATCATATATTATTCATATTTAAGCATTCTTTTTCACTACATATATTCATTAGACCATTTGGAACAATAATACGACAAAAAAAATTGGAAGAGCCAGCTTATTCCTTATGTTATCTCTTGTTTTGATAATTTCTTATGTATTTCATTGTTTTTTTAACTTATGTATGTTATTGTTTTTTTGTTTTTTTCATTTCTTCCTACAATTCAACTATTTTGACTCCCAAAACAACCACCTAAACTTTAAACAAGACCCAATAACCAATGTTTGATCTATTTTTAGGAAAAATTACATTTCCATATGTTTTGTACACAAATCACGAAAATTAGCGATTTTCGGGCTGACATGCAAAGACAAAAGGTCACGTGACCTTGTAACTGTAGGTCCGATTTTTTTTTTTTTTTTTTTAAAGATGCGCAAGACTCTAAAGAAAAAAGTCAGCGAGCGGCAAGGCGCCATCCATATGCGTTCTCGAACAATCAGAAAAATCGTGGAGGGGGGGGGGGGGGGCATAATGCCCCCCCCCCCGGCCTTATTAGGGTTAAATGCCTTCATATTCTAAATATGTCATGTAACATCGTAAAACTCGGGGGTAGGATTTTTACGCCACGTCTTCGTGTAGTCCCATATACATCTGTCTGTGTACAGTGTTTGTAACTTTACCAAGACTTGGCCAAATTTCTTATCATTTTGATGATTCAAGAACCTTGCAATACACACAAATTCTTATATGCTAGATAATCAACTTTTTCTGGTCGATTCCACACCGTTTCTTTCACAATGCAATCGCATGACCAGAACTCAACTTCATCTTTAAGTGCTTAAGGGCAACTGAACTAAAGCCATGGTAATACAAGAATTTGTACACTCTAAAAATTGAAGTGCTGGGTACAAATTTGCACCACACGTGCCAAGTGTAGCCCTTGGCGTGCATGCAGCGTTTGGGAAGCGATGACGAGCAAAAAAATGAGTGCTATAAACCCGTGCTATTCGAGAAATTGCACCTGAAGTTTGACCCTGCCTGTTTTAGCACTTGAAGAAAAACCGGTAGTGCTGGCGCTCGATGCGCAGGCGCACCAGCATTCCGGGTGCTAATGCAGTGCTTCCCACAAAAGAAATTCAAAGTAATCTAAAATTCAAATGAGATAGATCGCCACTCGGCTATAAAAGAGCGGGGATCTGAGAATGTATTCATCTTGTTGGAGAATGTAAGGTGGAAGGAGATTGTGTACTATGTACAAAGAAAGTTATTGAATGTGTGTGCATATTCCAGGGGCTAAGGCAGTGCTTCACACAAAATAAATTCAAAGTAATTTAAAATTCAAATGACATAGGTCGCCACCCGGCTATAAAAGAGCGGGGATCTGAGGAGGTATTCTTTTAATTTCCTAATAATACTGCTTGCGCATGATGATACCATTTCCAGCATTCTACATGTCAGCAAGACTACCACTACCTTGGATACAAATACATGTATTACTTTTTGAAGGGATGTTGCGATTTTACAATTGTTTTTGTGAATAAAGAAGTGAGTCCTTTTAACTCATATATAATGAATACCCATTCGTTACCATGAGTGTGACATGTTGCGTCTTGAGGGGTATGTTTTAATTCCTCAAAGTAGACTGAAAATAATATCGGGCTGTTTAACAGAAGGGTGAGTTTTCAGCACTACAGGTGTGATTTTGTGCATGCTTGTACATTTTCGTTTGATTATAACGATTGAACGATGTAATTACCGCCCCTTACGTGCTTTTTGAGCCAGAATAAACTTAAAGGCCCCCTAGAAACAAAATGTTTACTCATTAGTCAGTAGTTTTATTAGTTGTATTGTTTTGAATTTAGGTCAAGGGTAAGGGTAATATACCAGTTGTTATGATGTCCAGTTAATGTATCATTAGGGTTATTAAAGATATCATGTTAATACAACATGTCTGTTTATATATATCTGTATTATGTATATAAAGAAAGAGAGAGAGAGAGAGAGAGAGGATGATATTGTATATATAGGGTTAAGTGTGCATATTAGTATTTTTGTCATTCATAAAAATGTAAATGAGGAACATATTTATGTTGAGATTTCCATGTGTACTATTATTACTATTACTATTTCTTCAAAACCCAGATATCAGAAGGATGGTGTAGTGTCTAGCTGAGGAAAATATGTATTTGTTTTAAGTATCGTGTTTTCTTTCTTTCTTCGTTCAGATGCAGTTAATGATAACAGCAGCAGCTGCAACCCTACACCCATTCCAATGGATAACTCCAATATAGGTATTATTTATTTATAATTGTGCTATTTCAAAAATCAACGTTATGTCTTGATATATAGTGAGTACGTTTAATATCATACTATGGATCACGTGGTTCACAGTTCGTGGTTCACCGCCGCTATAGTAATGGCCTTCGGCAAAATGTAAATTTACAATTGGTACCCTCCACCCAGGAGTTGTAAATTACATTCTGGTGGGAACTCATTCCCTGAATGCTTTAAGTGCTAAAAGGTAATGCAAAGTTTTGGGAAATTTTAAAAATTGGATTGATATTAATTGTTAAACATGTTGATATATTTGGATGCCCCTGTGGATGTTTTATAAGCACAAAAAAATTAGCCCCTACAAAATTGAATAACAAAAAAATTACCGGTGCTCATTTCCAATATTTCAAATAGCGCCTAAGGCCATCATATGTTAGCTGCGACCATGACAATCTCAGAATATGCAGTTCTGATATATGATTTCAAAACGGGAATAGCGAATTGGTAGATTGTAGTAAACAAAACATTGTTTTGAAGCTAAAGTAATATGAGAGGGCGTTATACAACATAAATAGTTTCTAATTGACAATTTCATCACTTTAGACTCCATTTCAACCGCGACAACGACCATTGAATATTCAAAAATCGCATATGCTTCCAATATGTTCATTTGAACAAAATTTATGACCCCATACCAAAACTTTGTATTACCTTTAAGGGCAGCTGAACTAAAGCCAGGGTAATGAAACTATTTTGTATACGTCTTCAGCATCCAATTAGATACATTTTTTTTGCGTGACATGAATGAACCTATCATAATAAATATTAAGAGAAAACAATTACCTTTTCTTTTGCATTTCTTGCCCTTCTTGAAATGTGCGAACTCTACAATAGTCAATAACGTTATAAGAGCATTACCTGCATATGTCCCATGGACCTTCAATTTAAAAGTATCATGATTCCATGCCAGCCTCTGTATTTCCACCAAAAAAAAATTAGTTATCGCGATTTGTTCAGGTGATTGGTAAAGATAAGACAAAAATAAGAATAAATCGGTGTCTTGTAGATAAGTAATAAGTATACGTATTTGTTAGTTCTAAATGATTTTAGTCAAACTTTTTAAATATTTATTGTTCTTTTGTTTTACCCGATTATCTTTCATGCCCTGCAAATTCCAATATGTTATATATAAATATATATATATTTATTTGTTGTATTAATGAAAACAATTAAAACGAGAAATTTAAATCGTCATGAAGACGAATTAGGTGGTTGTTATTAAAACTGGTGAACGCTGATCTTGTTGGGAATAGTCACAGCTACAACATACCGAAATTTGGAAGAAAATCGATCAATATTAACAGAGATACATATGCTGACATCATAATATGCAAATTCGTTATTTAAGTTCCAAGGCCATTGTGATGATGTCATAATATACCTAAGGGCAAAGTGAGATCTGAAATCGATTTTCCGACACACACTTTGTTTGAATATGAAAACAAAGTTGGGGGTCACCAGCCATCCCAAAGAGCTATAAAGGATTTTGTACATGCATGTTTTTTGTCCATATATGCTTTGTATTAAAGGAGCTAGCACGCACGGACGTATATCTTGAATGGCCGCTCATTTCGTTATCAATGGTCATCAAGAGATAAACATGGTACCAAATTGGTCAGAATAAAATGTTAAATATCTTGACAGAAGAAAAATGGCGATGCTAGGTTGCGTACGACAATTACGCACGAAAACGCGCGCGCACAGGTGTGCACAAACATGTTTTTGAAATGCTGCAAATGGCCTGAAACCGTGTACTCTAATTTGATCAAAAAGTGATTTTGAGCATTTTAAATTTGTGTGCGCGCACCGACGCGCGGACGGACGCGTACGTGCGCGTTAATTAACCTTAAATTGGTTGGACGGATATTGACCTTAATCATGATAAATTTGATGTACTTGAAAAATGTTCCTGTCACGTCTCATGATGATGAACTATGACTGTGTCAAAATTGAGAGAAATTGGGTGGATGGATATTGAGAAATCGCTTGCACCAAAAAGTGGAGAAATTAATAAAAATAAATATATAACTAGATTCTAATTCGTCACTTTGACGAATAAGGTGGTCTGTCTTCAGTGTTATGATATATTTGAATGATTACTATGTAGAGAAAGGGAGAAGTTATATAGACATGTACATGTAAACAATGATGATCATGATGATGATCATGATAGTAAAGGTGATGATAATGATGATGATGATAATGTTGATGATGATGATAATGAAGATGATGATCATCATGATTAAATGTTGATGATCATGATCATGATGATGTTGATCATGATCATCATCAGACCATGAATATGATGATCATCATCATCATAATGATGATCATGATGATATTGATGATCATGATCATGATCGTGAGCATGATCCTGACATCTGATTGAAAAAATGAGGAGACATTTAGATTACATATAGTCTCAGCTACAACATATTAAAAAATCAACACAAACCAAGCAGAAATAATGGCGATATTGCTCACAAAAGACAGGAATGTAGAATCCAGATTTGAGAAAAAGTCATCTCCCATAAGGATTACACGCAAAAAGTAATGATCAAGTGATAATAGGGTAATAATAAAGTAAATATAGTTGTTTATTACATTATTTGCGATTATACGTGTTTTAATATTCAAAGGAAATGGTACAGTAAAAGGTCAAAAAGAAAAAAAAAGTGAAGAAAAAAAAATAGTTGGAGACGCCCGGACTCGAACCAGGGACCTCGAGGTCGGAAGTCAAGTGCGTTACCGATATACCAAAACATTTCACAAAGCGATTACACATAAACGGAAAATGAAATTCTCAAATCCCACTTTGCAAGTGAAATATGAGCATGATCCCTGCATCTGATAGAGCAATGAATGGCACACTTGTGATAGCTAATTGTCTCAGCTTCAACATACTCGATGTTCAGCGAAAACGAAGCTATAACGACGGAGATATTGCTCGTGAAAGACGGGAATGTAGAATTCATTTTTGAGGAAAAGTCATGTCCCATAGAGAATACACGCAAAATGTGAAAAATTGACATGGACTATTGATCACGTGGTTCACGGTTCTAGTGCCGCCGCTATAGTTATAGCCTTCGGCAAGAGGTAAATAAAAAAATTGGTACCCTCTACCCAGGAGTTGTAAATTACATTCTAGTGGAAACTCATTCCCTGAATGCTTTAAGTGCTTAAGGGTAATGCAAAGTTTTGGGAAATTTTAAAAATTGGATGGATAGTTGATATATATGTGGATGCCCCTGTGGATGTTTTATAAGCACAACAAAATTAGCCCCTACAAATCGAATAACTAAAAATTTACCGGTGCTCATTTCAATTATTTCAAATAGCGCCTAAGGCCATCATGGTAGCTGCGACCATGACAATCTCAGAATATGCAGTTCTGATATATGATTTCTAAACGGGAATAGCGAATTGGTAGATTGTAGTAAAACAAAAACATTGTTTTGAAGCTAAAGTAATATTCAGTCTTGAGAAGGCGTTATACAACATAAAGAGTTTATAATTGACAATGTCATCACTTTAGACTCGATTTCAACCACGGCAACGATCATTGAATATTTACAAATCGCATATGCTTCCAATATGTTCATTTGAACGAAATGTATGACCCCATACTAAAACTTTGTATTACCTTTAAGGGCAGCTGAACTAAAGCCAGGGTAATGAAACTATTTTGTATAAGTCTCCAGCATCCAATTAGATTCATTTTTTGGCGCGACATGAATGAACCCATTATAATAAACATTAAGGGAAAAACAATCACCTTTTCTTTTACATTTCTTGTCTCTTCTTGAAATGTGCGAACTTTACAAAAGTCAATGACGTTATCAGAGCATTACCTGTATAAATCCCATGGACCTTCAATTTAAAAGTATCATGGTTCCATGCCAGCCTCTGTATTTTAAAACATTTTATTTTACTTGTCGCGATTTGTTCAGGTGATTGGTAAAGATAAGACAAAAATAAGAATAAATCGATGTATTGTAGATTAGTAATAAGTATACGTATTTGTTTGTTCTTAATGATGCTAGTCAAACTTTTTATATATTTAATGTTCTTTTGTTTTACCTGATTATTATTCATGCCCTGCAAATTCCAATATGTTATATATAAATATATATATATATATTTTGTATTTCTTATTGATGAAAACAATTAACATTAACAATGGAATGTTCATACTAAAAAAATGATTAGAACACAAGTACAAAACTTGACATTCACTTCTTTTTGTTTACATTGACACGTCATCAACAAACACCTCTCGCAGATGAAGGAGAAAGTTCTCTACAAGCAGGTAAGGATACCGCTATTTATCAGATTAAAACTAAACTTCAATCATATATGTAGAGCGAGAGAGAGAAAGAGAGACAGACAGACACACTTATATAAATATTATATAAAGGGTTCAGTGCGCGTATTATTATCGTTGTAATTCTTAAG
Organism: Strongylocentrotus droebachiensis; assembly: GCA_035222895.1. NCBI lineage: Eukaryota > Metazoa > Echinodermata > Echinoidea > Camarodonta > Strongylocentrotidae > Strongylocentrotus > Strongylocentrotus droebachiensis. Next base: position 237,856 of record JAVYIG010000169.1, on the reverse strand, counting down.
AAACGAATCTTAAGAACGGATCGCATGAGGAAGGTGTAGTGTCTGGCTGATGAAATAAAGATTTGTTTTATTAAAGGTATTGCGTGTTTTCTTCTAGCTTTGTTTAAATGTAGTTATTCATGATGTCCGGTTAATATATCATTAGGGTTATATAAAGATATCCTGTCGATGCAACATGTAGGGTTATATATATCTGCATTATATATATATATATAGAGAGAGAGAAAGATAGAGAGAGAGAGAGAGAGAGAGGGATATATATAGGGATAAGTGTGCATTTAAGTATTTGTTCATCTTTAAATTTCGAAATTAGGAACATATACATTCTTTAGATTTACATGTGTACACAGCCATTACTATTTCTTTAAAACTCAGATTTCAGGATGATGGTGTAGTATCTAGCTGATGAAAAGAAGGTTTCGTTTTAGATATTGTTTGCTCTTTCTTTCTACGTTTAGATGTAGTTGATGATACCAGCATCCCTATACCTAGTCCAAGGCATAACTACGATAAAGGCCGAGGTATTATTCATTTATAATTCTTTAATTTCCAAAATCAACCTAATGTCCTGGTATAGTGAATACGTTACCAGACTATGAATCGCATGGTTTACGGTTCTAGTGCCGTCGCTATAGTAATAGCCTTCGGCAAGACGTAAATTTACAATTGGTACCCTCCACCCATTCCCTGAATGCTTTAACTGCTTAAGGGCAGCTGAACTAAAGCCAGGTAATAAATCTACGTTGTTTACGTCTTCAGCATCCCATTTGATGGATATGTGCGCGATATACACGTAGATGAACCTTTCATAATTGGGAAAAACAATCACCTTATCTTTCGCATCTCTTGCCTCTTGAAATGTGCGAATTCTACAATAGTCAATGACGTTATCGGAGCATTATCTGCATAGGTCTCATGGACCTTCAATTCAAAAGTCTTTTAAATCCATGCCAGCATCTGTAATTCCGAACATTTTATTTGTCCTTTCGCGATTTGTTCAGGTGTTCGGTAAAGATAAGGACAATAATAAAAATACATGGATTACTTGTAGATAATGGATAATTAATAGTAATTGTTAGTTAGTTACGATTCATGTGAAATTTTACATATAGTTCTGGTTTGTTTCTTTTAACTGATTATATTTCATGCCCTGCTCATTCCAATATTTCATATTTTTTATTTGATGGTTTAGTTATGAAAATAATGTAATTTAACAATGAAATGTTCATACTGAAAAATTGATAAACAAACAATAGTGCAAAACTTGCTTATTTGTACATTATCTTCTTTTTGTTTACATTGACACATCATCAACAAACACCTCCAGCATATGAAAATGAAAGTTCTTTTCAAGTAGGTAAGGGTACCACTATTTGTCAGATTAAAACTAAACCTTAATCAATTTTGTGTACATATATATATATATATATATATAATTATACCTTACAGCGTCTTTAGACGCTATATTGAAGAAAAAAGAGTCATTTAGTAGACATGGTCCTTAGCAGGACATTTTCGTGTCCTGTTAACGATTGAACAATGTATTTACTGCCCTCTACGTCCGTGTGCAGGCAGAGGAAACTTAAAGCCCCCCCCCCCCCCTAGAAATAAAAGGTTTAATCATCAGTCAGTATTTGGATAAGTTGTATTGTTTTGAATTTAGGGTTAGGGTTAGGGTTGGGGTAATATACCAGTTGTTGTGGTGTCCGGCGAATAATTAGGTTATACACATATACCGTGTGAGTAAAAAAAAAAGTTTACACCTAGAAAATTGCTAATTATTTAAAATTCATCTATGAACAGTAAATTATTATACATCTTATGAAAGAGTGTTTCATCTCAAGTCATGTGGTATCATTTTTGTGTTGTATGTGTTCACGCTTGGATAAACACGAGGCATTGTTTGCGATAGTGCAAAAATCGACTTGCGCCAAAGTGATGCGTACAGTATGTATTATGTTGGGATTAGTGGAGTGAGAGAATGAATTAAATGTATCAAATGAAATGCATTGCATTATGCTTTATGCAAAGGGCAAAGTCACACCACCCACACACACGTGCACAAATGTTCGTTAATATTTGATATGTGTTGCATGATTAATTTTGTTAGGGATGTAATTTGGATCTGCAAAGACCGAATTAATACCCAAATCCAAATTGTTTTATTCAAACATCACATAAGCAACTTTGGCGCAAGTCGATTTTTGCACTCTCGCAAACAATGCCTCGTGTTCATCCAAGCGTGAACACATACCACACAAAAATGGTACCAAATGATTTGGGATAAAACACTCTTCCATGTGATGTATAATAATTTACTGTTCATAGATGATTTTTAAAATAATTGGCAATTGTCTAGGTGTAAACTTTTTGTTGACTCAGTCTGTATATTGTTAATACAACATAACTGTATGGTTATATTTATGTCTGCATGATATATATATAGAGAGAGAGAGAGAGAGAGAAAGAGAGGGAGAGAGATTGTATATATAGGTTTAAGTGTGCATATTAGTATTTGTGTCATTCTTAAAAACCTAAATAAGGAAAATAAGATTTGTTAAGATTTCCATGTTTACAGCTATTACTTTCTCGTCAAAACCCAGATTCAGGGAGGAAGGCGTAGTGTCTAGCTGATGAAAATAGGGATTTTGTAAAGGTATTGTTTGATCTTTCTTCCTTCGATTAGATGCAATTGATGATAACAGCAACCCTATGCCTAGTCCAAGGCTTAACTCAGATATAGGTATCAATCATTTATGTTTGTGCTATTTCAAAAATTAAACCTTATGTATTTGTAAAGTGAATACATTACCAGACTCTGGGTCGCATATTTCGCGGTTCTAGTGCCGCCGCAGCATTAATAGCCTTCAGTAAGAACTAAATTTACAATTGGTTCCCCCCCCCCCCCAATCCGGGTGTTGTAAATGACAATCTGATGAGAATTCACTCCCTGAATGCTTTGAGTTCTTAAGGGCGGCTTATGCTACGGTCACAAAGGTTCGTCCGAACGCACGTTCGCTCGCTTGCATTTAAAGATGATATACTTATGTTACTTATGAAAGATTTTGTCAGTCTTCCGTTATAATAATTTGCATATAAACCCATCAGGATTGGGTATTTTGCTCTTTATAAGATGTAATTTTTTTTGCACTGCGACCTCACAAATCCTAAACTTTTTCCTTGCTTTCTTCGCTCGCTGGAAAATAACTTAAAGACCATCACACCCAACTGCAAAGTATGATGCCTAAGCAATATATTGTGCTGTGTACAAAGTTAAACAAATATTGAAATCTTCCCTGATAATGTAATCACAAGGTAAGTCGCTTGGCTGCCTGTGGCCAAAATGATGCATGTATCGCCTCTTGATCTTGATTGGTATGAGTGGCGATAACCTGTGTACGACTTGTACCGATCTACCAACGAGTTATCGAGATCTTCTAACTCGCTGTAAGTCCCAGTACTCGATATAAACTCGCGTTAATCTGTGGGCAACTCGGCATGACTTGCAGCACGGTCGTCGTGCTCGTACTCCACTCTTGGAAACGCAAATAGCACTCGATATACTTAAGTGTAAAGCAGGGCTCCCACTTAGCCGAGTTGGAGCTTCGAGTTGTGGCGAGCTGGCGCGAGCTTGAACTCGCTTGAAATTTACTAATTTGTATGGTATTTGCATGAATTACCATACGACGCATTATCGAGTTTCCTACGATGGATGTACGAGCCGAGTTGGAACCTCGAGTTGTGGCGAGCTGGCACGATCTTATGGCAAGCCGTTGTATTATTAATTGATATCAAGAAATCAATTCTTGTTATCAAGAAATAATTTTACGTTGTAAAGCAATGGTAATTCTTGACATCTAGAATTCGATTTCGTGATATTAGGAATTCGATTTCGTGATATCAGGAAATCGATTTCGTGATATCAAGAATTAAATTCTTGATATCAAGAAATATGTTTTAATGATAAAACTGCTTGCCATAAGATCGTGCCAGCTCGCCACAACTCGAGGCTCCAACTCGGCTAAGTGGGAGCCCTGCTTTACGAGTCACGTGAACTCGGTATGATTTGCGATGACTTGTGTACGACTTGTACCGGGTCATATGCGATCAAGGGGCGAGAAATGCATCATTTTGGCCAGGGGCGGCCAAGCGACCTCCACATTTGGAAGGGGAGGGGGCACCAAGAAAAAGGGCACCTTCAAAGGGTAATTTCAAAGCAAAAATATACAATGTTTTAGACATTGGTATATACCTTTCATTGTGATTACATTATCAGGGATGATTTTGTTTCACTTTGTACACAGTACAATATATTGCTTTAAAAAAGAAATCTTTTGAAGAGATCTTTCAAATGGCACGGATTTTGAGCACCTCCTATTAATATGAAATGCTAGTGTGTTGTGCCTACTAATAAAGGAAATCTTACATTTGTTGAAAGAAAAGGGGTACCGACCAGATTTTCTGATTTTGATAGGGGAATTTATCGGAAGTGAAGGGGGTACTTATCTGAAGTGAAAAGGAGTAACTTCTTGTACCTGAAAAGGGTCATTTACCAGAGATGAAAAGGGGCATTTATGAGAAGGAGAAGGTGTTCATTTTTAATGGAGGCACTTATCATTAGGAAAAGGGGCACTTATTAGAAAAGAAAAAGGGCGCATGTGAAAGGTGCGCTTATCCGAGTTAAAAGGGGGGTCAATAAACTTATTGTTTCTTGCAAGGCCTATACGTTTCCTCTGTCTGCAAACTTACGTGGAGGGCAGTAATTACATTGTTCAATCGTTCACGGGACATGAAATTGCATTGTGTGTTTTCCTTCTCTCTTCGTTGAAATGCAGTTGATGATAACAGGAACTCTAAACCTATTTCAAGTGATTACGAAGATACAGGTATTATTCATTTATAAATTTGTTATTTAAAAAATCAACCATATGTCGTGGTCAAGTGAATACGTTACCGGACTTTGAATCACATGGTTCACGGCTCTAGTGCCGCCCCAACAGTAATACCCTTCGGCAAGACGTCACTTTACAAAAGGTACCCTCCAAACCGGGTATTGAGTCCATTAGGGCAGCTGAGCCAAAAACAATGTATTGATAAAACTTTGCATGCATCTTCACCATTCCATTGGATGGATTTGTGTTCAATATAAATGTACCTAATAACATAATTATAAAGGCAAAAATAATCGCCTTATCTCTTACATCTCTTGCCTCTTGAAATGTGTGTAATCAATGGCGTTATCGGAGCATTATTCGAATCCAGCCAGCAATGCATTTAAAACATTTTATTTTTCTTGTCTTGATTTGCTTAGGTATAGGGTAAAGAAAAGAAAAAATGAACCCTGCAGTTTCTTGTAGATTATGGAAAATTATACGAAATGTTTAGTTCTTTATGATTCAAGTCAGGTTTTTCAATATATTTATCGTACGTTTTTCAACTGATTATCAACCATGTCCTACACATTTCAGTATGATATATTTGTTTGTATTCTTTAGAAATGAAAGTAATTTGAATTAACAATGAAATGTTAAAAGCTTAAAAATATATTAACAAACCAGAATGCATAACTTGCTTATTTTTACAATCTGTTCTATTTATTTGCATTGACACATCATTTTCAAGCAATTCCAGCAGAAATAAGAGAAAGTTCTCTACAGTCAGGTAAGGAGGCTTATACCAAACACTAGGGTCGCAGCGCGCTGGACAATTATTTTGGTGTTGGTGTCTCTTAAATCGGCCCTAAACGCTGGGAAAATCTTATCTTAGATTAGCGACTGTTTGTAACCATTTTTTCAAAGGGGTGCGTGTGGAAATTTAGTTTAAAAAGAAGTTGGAAGTTGTGATTGCTTTTTTTTTTTAAAGAAAAATAAGAAGACAAGAATTAAGGCTGCAGTAGGGAAGACAAAATACCAGGTGGCTAAAGTGGATTTTAGAGAAAGTGTAATACTACGAGGGAATATGATAGGCCTATAAACATTTAGTGAATGGAGAACTCCTTGCGATCCATTTTTTAAAAGATTGCGAATCCTAAATGTGTATAATTTACATGATTTATCCATTTCTACTTTCATGTTTGATCTAGTCAATGAAAATTCGCCTCATATTTGGATAGAGTGAGAATATGAATTGTGGGATATTAAGAAATAAGAACTACCAATAAAGGAATACAAAGGACAAACAAAAGGAATTGAAACAAATTATTGGCCAGATTTCACAGTGATAAAGATGAAAAGAAAAGGGTTGGGGAAAATCAAGAATTACTAAAAAAGAAAAGGTAAATAAAGGGATAGAATGGATGTAGAACAATGTTTGTAAAAGACTGACATATGACAATAAGGAATAAAACTTAACATGATGAGAATTACGAGGAATGATGGACATATAGAAAGAGAAAATGAAATGAAACAAAGAACAAATTAACGAAGAAAAGGGAAAATTGAGAAATACAGAAACTGAGTGTATTAAAGGCCTAATGGAAATTGTGGTAGAATGCACCAGAAGAATTAATAATTAACAAAAAGATGGGGAAGATTAATTGCAGAAAATAAAGAATTACATTGTAGGCCTAGAAGAAAAGAGAAATAAAGAGATGAATCTTTTTCCACCTCCAAATCTTTCTTTCGTTTTGTATTACGGTAGGCCCTATGCCTTTACTGAATCTCTATGAGTGAATTTTCCCCTTGAACATGATAGAAAGACACGATTAAAAATGTTTCAAAATTGCCGTTGACAATTTCAAATCTCTTCTTCAATAAATTTCCCATCTTATAAAGCCGATTTGAAGACACCATTAACAAAATATTGGCGCAGCTAGCCTGACCCCAGTGTTTAGAAAAAGCCGGTATGGATAATTATATTTGTCAGTTTAAATGTAAGCTTCAATTAATCAATTATATATATATATATATAAATAAGGTATATAATAATTCTCTTACATTTCAATTACAATGTGTCTGTTACACACAGGGTTGACTGAACAAAAGAAAAACATGTAAACAGCCACTGGCTAAAACAATTTGATAACATTTATGTCGTTGCTATTGCGTATTGTTTATTGCACAGCGCCATATATTGGTCAACCTGCTAATTGTGATGTAGAGTTTGGTGGAACCAACAGCGCAGTGAGTCATGGGACCATTTTGCAGCTGTCCCGAGATGGCGCAGTAGGAGATTTTGCGGTAGCGCTTTTAGTCTAATGTGGCTTTATTGTTTGGTGTATAACTTAAGGATGAAAATTGCACAACTTAATCTGGCTAACTTAATTAACTACAAATCCTAAATTGATTATTATATCTTCTGTAGTTTTTAACCAATTCCATTACCTTGCAGATAATTCACATTCAAATTTCACCATATTTTTTAAAAATAAACAAATCTGTATTCCTTATTTTGGTTAAAAAGTGTGAAAATTATATTTCTTAAAATATGTTCGGCATCATTTTCATTCACAAAACAGTCCAGATGAAATGCATAACCCTATTAATATGTTATCACAGCTCACTTGTACATTATTTTAGCTATAGTAAATAAAACCTATCACTCGGGTGCATTTCCAATAGTGAACAAAGTTTATTTGGTTAATTTTGAAAAGATATAGTTAAAATATGTTAACACAAATTATCTACAATATGATAAAACATTACTGTTTTCATTTGGCTGTTTTCATTTTGTTTCTTACAGTCGAAAATCTTGTCCAGCATTCATATAACAAACGCGTTTTCAAAGATAGAGGTACGTACACCATGGTAACGAGAGTTGCTTATTTAAACTACATTTGACTCTGCCTTATTCGTTGTTTAAGTTTTCAATGTGTCACGTCATTCTTCAGTTAATACAGCCGAATCCAATGATCGGGGTAATACAGTAGTATATATCTAAAACGCTTAGAGACATCGTATTGAGCGCTATATAAAACCGGAGTAATGTGATTACTATTAGTATTTATTTTCCAAAAGCAAATAAATGTTTTTAAAAAAGATTAACCTAAGAAACATTTGAACACGGTGATTCCAAATTAATTTATACTGCAAGTCATGTGCTTTCTCTTTTATTTAATAAACATTAACTTTCGAATTCGTAATACAAGATCAAGTTTGGGGAGAAGGGGGGGGGGCGTAATGTTCATGCAACCTCGGCCCACGGACAAGATCCTGCTCCCCCCCCCCCCCCCCTCCCTACAAACTCGTACAGAGTTATCGCTGCTGCAACCCTGAATTTTGAGCGAATCAAGTAAGATTAATTAACAAATATCAAGCTGTATCGCAGTTGCAACTGTACATTATTTTAAAGCTCATTAGTTGTATCCATAAGCTGAATGTCTTGCCAGCCGGCCCAAGAATGGGAGCCAGGGGCGGGAAGGTGGCAAATTGTTTGTTCGCAAAGCTGACCAGCTCCCACTAGCTCTCATGAAGACCATGAAAATAATGAGGCGTGCCGAGAGCACACGGTATTATGGCGCGAACCTTTCTAATTGTATTGCTGACGCCAATATCTCCGCAATCCCCCCTCCCCCCCCCCCCCCCCGTATCAGAAGCTACCTCGAGGCTTGTGATCTACGGCTCGGTTCAAAGCTCTCCGCTCAGATTGGGAATAACTTTTGTTTACCTCCTTTCGAGAAGCTCATAATATACATAGGAAAATAGTGAATTGAAACGCTCAAGGATCTTTGTTTCAACTTTTTCAATTACCATTTTTATAAACATGACATGAGTAATTTCCGAATCTAATAATCTTATCATTATTTGGCAAAGTGTTATAACCGAATTTCGTTCATCATTGTTGTTTTCATTACCTATTCATTTCCTTGTTCATATTCCATCAGTCGACGCGGAAAACCCTTTTAATGTCTTCATATGTACATTCTTTGTTGCTGTTGCTCGGTTAGCTTTTTCTTATAATATGTCTTGTTTTTATTCTTTTCGATTGATTTTTTCTGTGTGAGTGCTTCATACAATTAATGCACTTACGTTTACTTTAATCCTCACGCACAGCTTACGATGGTGTTCCAACTCCAAGTAAACTATTGAAAGAATTTGATGAAATAATCGGTGAGATAATCACGTTGAAGTGTTTATTACAGATTGTTCTGTAGTAGACCGATATATTTAGTACAAACGGAATATAACCTTAAAATAAGATAGATTCAAAATCGTTGATTTTCCGCCATACATAATATTTATAAATCCCAGCCTACTAACGTGTTTTGTTTTTTCTGTATTATATACGTCGTATTTGTGTTTTACATTTTAATCCTTTTCACAGTGCATGTTATTTCTATTTTACCTAATCAAATCCAGAATTAAATTCAAGGATTTGGTATAGTCCTATAAAGTTAGAGAGTTATTCCCCATTGAAACAGAGGAGGTTTCAAGGCGATTATTTCAATTATTGTGTTAACTGGCTGTCTTAAAGGGATAGTTGAGTTTAGGAAAATTAGAAGGACAACAAAAGATTTGTGAGCTTTTTTCATTACAATTTCGTGAAATTAGATGTTGATGGCCATTATCATAGGGGTCTTAGGAAGTGGTTTCATTTATTTTTTGCTACATTACTATCAAATTGTGTAACTAATCTTACAAAAGATTTATGTCTCAACTTTTATATGTCATTGATTATGTTTTGTTAGCATTATTTTAGTCCATTCTTACAATTCTTCGCTTCCTCAATATAAGGCGCTCTTAGTTGTTTCCTTTTATAACCCCTCAAAATATCACGCAGTTAATGAGTTTGCGTAAACTTTTGATTTGCTTTATCTTCCCTTACCTCATGACCTGTAGATCCCGGATGTGTCGAAAGGACAGCCAGGGAAATCGAAATGAAAATGCTTTCAGATAGGTCCCCTACTGACAAAGGTGATCAGTAGTGCTGTCTCCGGGACCAGCAGACCTAGGTTTATCCACACACATATCAATTCCTCTCTTGTAGCACGCAAAGTATACAAGGAAAAAACATTGTCTGATTGTATTGGTGCTTATATTTGTGTAAGTTCATTAATATTACAATTATTAATATTAGTATTGTTAATTATTATAGTATTAGTAGTAGTAGTATTGTCATTATTAGTATTAGTGGTGGTAGTAGAATTATAAGTCGAATTAGTTATATCATTATCAATATTAGTAATAGTAGTAGTAGTAGTAGTAATAATATTATTTTCGTTATTATTATAATCATAACTTTTTATTCCTCTGTGAGTAACATAATGATTTGAATTAGCCTACTACGACATGTATGACATCGAAGTTAAAAACAAAAGTAATTTTGCCAGACAATGTATATATATTTTTAACTCGTAAATACATATGATTGCATGATATTAATGATAGGTGTATAAGCTAGTAGTCCTTAAATATTCTCCTTTTTTCAAATTGAAATTAACAAATATAAACTTTCAATAAGCTTTCAATACAAGAATGGTCTTAGATTCTGTCGCAAAGACGAACGACTTCTCAAAATCATAAACTCTCATGATATGAATTATCCTAGTACGACATGTACGGCATCGAAAATAAAACAAAAGTAATTTTGCCAGACAAGGTATTTATTTTTTAAACTTGTAAATACATATGGTTGCATGATACTGAGGATAGATTTTTAAGCAAGTAGTCTATGAAGAAGAAAATAATCAAATTAAAATTAAGAAATATAAACTTTCAATTACTTTTCAATACAAGAAAGGATTCTTTAGCAGAGCCGACATTTGTCTTGAAAACTGTCAGGATTTGAATCAGACTACAACTACTACATGTATGACATCGACAATAAAACAAAAGTACTGTTGCTAGACAATATATATATTTTTAAACTTGTAAATGTATATGGATGCATGATACTAAGGATATCTCTAGAGACAAGTAGTCTTTGAATATTGTCTTTATAAAAATGAAATTAAGAAATATACACTTTCAGTAAGTTTACATTACAAGAAAGACTTAGATTCTGCAGCAAAGCCGAAAGACTTCTCGTAATCATAAACTCTCATGATATGAGTTATCCTAGTACGACATGTAAGGCATCGAAAATAAACAAAAGTAATTTTGCAAGACAAAATATATAGATATATATGTTTTAAACTTGTAAATACATATGGTTGCATGATACTATGGATAGGTTTATATACAAGTAGTCTTTGAATATTCTCTTTTTCAAACTGAAATTAAGAAATATCAATTTTCAATAAGTTGTTAATACAAGAAAGAAGTTAGATTCTGCATCAAAGCCGAAAGACTTTTGTAAATCATAAAAAGTCATGATATGAGTTACCCTAGTACGACATTTATAGCATCGAAAATAAAACAAATGTAATTTTGCATGACAATATATTTTTGTGTTTAACTTGTAAATACATATGGTTGCATGATTTTCAGAATAGGTTTATAAGCAAGTAATCTTTGAATACATTTTTTTTTTAAACTGAAATTAAGAAATATTATTTTGTCAATAATTTGTCAATACAAGAAAGAACTTATATTTTGAAACAATGAAAATATAATATTAAACTAACCCATAGGGATATGAGATCGCAGACTAATACACAGTGCTACAAAAAAGTAAAAAGTGGCAAATATATAATTAAAAACAAAAACATATACATAACCAAACAAAATAGACAAGAAATTAGAGGGCAAAGTTAAACTTGACTTGAATACACAGAGAATAATTAATTTAACAAAACAGTAAAAGTTCACCAAAATTGGATGCAAAATTAAGAAATGTATTAAAATGTCACGTTCCGCATAATTTCATGAAACAGTGGAATGTATCGCTTGGGTTGTATGCAAATTAGCGAGTTGATGATGTCATCCCCTCATCTTGCTGTATCTGTGTTGTACATAAAACTATCGTAAATATCATTTTTCTGAAATGTATAATAGTAAGTAGTCTTTGAATATACAGTTTTTCAAACTGAAATTAAGAAATTGCAAATATCAATAGGTTTTCAATATAAGAAAGGACTTAGGTTTTAAAGCAATGCCGAACGACTTCTCAAAATTATAAACTGCCATGATATCCTAGTACAACATGTAGAGGTGTTGTGGTCGAGTGGATACGCCGCCGAACTGTCGATCACATGCTCCGCGGTTCGAGTCCCGCCCCCGCACTAATGTCCTTTGGCAAGGCATTGATCTACATTTGCCACACTCCACCCAGGTGAAGTAAATGGGTACCTGGTAGGAATTTATTCCTTGAAATACTAGAGTAATAATCGGGAGCGCCAGGAGGGTCAAATCTGACTGACATGAGCGCAATACAAGAACCCATTATTATTATTATCATCGTTTTGCCAGTACATCTTTTAAAACTTGTAAATACAATTTGTTGCATGATAGAGAGGTGTATATGCAAGCAGTCTTTGAATGTTCCCTTTTTCAGATTGAAATTAAGAAATGATAACTTTCAGTAAGTTTTCAATATAAGAAAGGACTTGGTTTGCTATCAATGCCGAAATACTTCTTAAAATTATGAATTACCATGATATTGTTTATCCTAGTACAACATGCATAGCATCGAAAATTAAAAAAAATCATTTTGCAGAAGAGTTAATATTGTTTTTAAACTTGTAAATACACAATGGTTGCATAATACTAAGGCCATGAATTACAAGTAGTCTTCGAATATTCTGTTTTTCAAACTGAAATTAAGAAATAATAACATTCTATAAGTTTCCAATGTAAGAAAGGACTAGATTATGTAGCAATGAAAATATGATATCATACCAAACAAATGTATTTGTAATATATTACTGTCAATTCATAGAACAGGTGGAGGTGTTTTGAAATTCAAAATGTTTGATATACCGTGCGTTCAAGAAAAGAAAAGAAAAAAAAAGGAAGAAACAAACGCTTATTGTGAGCAAAATGTGAGCTGTATGAAAATGATTATTTGCTTTTTATGAATAACAAGTTCGTGGTATATCGGCAACGCTGATATGTTTATCTTCGATAAGATATATATGGATTCTCCTTTGAAATACCTAGGAAAGTAGAGCAAACTTAAAATGAATTTATAAAATGAGGCCCTATGGGGGGAAATAATAAGTTACAGACGTCTCTTGAAAACATTTTGTTTAACGTTATATATATATATATATATATATATATATATATATACTAAGTATGCTTTGTTCAAGATATATTGTAAAACAGCATCTGATGAACTAATACTTGCTCTACTTCTAGTTAGTTCCTTTTTTCTCGTGCTATTGCTATTATATTTGTCGTTTCCTTGAATACTTTTTGTAATATACTTATATACGTATTATGTTTTGCATGAACAAATTAAATTATTTGAATCATTTAAATCATATATAAATATATATATGTGTGTGTGTGTGTGTGTGTGTGTGTGCTAGTGTGTGTCTGTAAAAATGATGTAGATCTAGGCAAATTCAAACCTGAAATCAATGTTTCTGCAGTAAGCAAGTATAATCGCAGATCCCTCTCTCGTATATTAATCAATACATTAACACGATTTCGTTTGAAATATGCAGCAATGAAACCAATCAAAATATTTGACTCTACCCTGATATGTATAGTGTATATTGTGATATACTTTTTTTCCAATAAAAATTATGTGCATTTTCTGTACGATTTTGATTGTTTCTGTGTATTTTGTTCTTCGCTTGAAAAATATTGTGATATTGCTTTTGATCAAAATGTAAGTCAATTAAGGAGAAAGGTGAAGAAAACTTGACAAATACCGCTAGACCGTGAACCTGTATAATTACGTCGCTTGCCCCAAGAATAATTTTCCTCTTCCAATTGAAATGATTTTAGAGGGAAATATAACGCATCCTCGATTTTCGCTACAACTAGAGATATTGCGTAAAAGTAGTCGAAATCAGTCAGCCGACACGTCAATGTCCATCTATGACTGCCTGTAACTGCTGCATGTGTGCTAAGTAGGCAGGTGCATGAATATTTCATCCTTGCTGTGGTGGGTCCAGTGCTTGAAGCGAATGCCCCGTATCCCCACTAACCGTCGAAACGTAACTATAAACTTCCTTTTTACATTTGCCCAGTTTCCAAATACCTGCGAAACAAACAAAAAGGTGGTAATTTTCTGTTTTCTCTTAAATGTTGTTAGAGCTAAGTACTGTCATGGTCTTGCTCTGGAAGTATCTTGCTTCTGATCATCATACATATTTAACGCGTAAGAGAGATCTCAAAGACCTGATCAAATGTATGAAAATGGCCCATTTGCACAACTCATTGAGATTAAACATATTTCAACTTTTGAATATGTACTTTCCAAATGGACAGCATTTTGGGAACGATATCTATCTATCTAAGTATCTTCTCCTGGTTCGGAGGTTGATTGCAACATCTATCCATTTCACTCTATCTTCTGCCGTTCTGGTGCACTCTTGCAGTTTTAGTCCACTCCAGTTCTTGACATTCTCTTCCCAGTTGATTCTGGGTCTCCCTCTTAGTCTACTTCCTTCCACTCTTCCATCTAATACCCAGATAACAATACAGCGTTGGGCCAACGTCGGCCATGGTTGGCAGGGTCGCAGTCGGCAAGCCAACGTTGGCTAAACGTTGGGCCATCGTCGCCTTTTTTTACTGATAAATGGTGGCTTTTGGTTGGCTATTCGACGTTGGGCCAATGTTGGCTGAACGTTGGTCCATTGTCGCCATTTTCACTGATAAATGGTGGCTATTGGTTGGCTATTCGACGTTGGGCCAATGTTGGCTGAACGTTGGTCCATTGTCGCCATTTTTACTGATAAATGGTTGCTTTTGGTTGGCAAATCGACGTTGGGCCAATGTTGGCTGAACGTTGGTCCATCGTCTCAATTATCACTGATTAATGTTGGCTATTGGTTGGATTTTCGACGTTGGGCCAATGTTGGCTGAACGTTGGTCTATTGTCTCAATTATTACTGATAAATGTTGGCTTTTGGTTGGCTATTCGACGTTGGGCTAACGTTGGCTCATTGTCGCCATTTTCACTGATAAATGGTGGCTTTGGGTTGGCTATTCGAAGTTGGGCCAATGTTGGCTGAACGTTGGTCAATCGTCTCAATTATCACTGATAAATGTTGGCTATTGGTTGGCTATTCGACGTTGGGCCAATGTTGGCTGAACGTTGGTCCATCGTCTCAATTATCACTGATTAATGTTGGCTATTGATTGGCTTTTCGACGTTGGGCCAATGTTGGCTGAACGTTGTTCTATATCGTCTCAATTATTACTGATAAATGTTGGCTTTTGGTTGGCTATTCGACGTTGGGCTAACGTTGGCTCATCATGCCATTTTCACTGATAAATGGTGGCTTTGGGTTGGCTATATCGAAGTTGGGCCAATGTTGGCTGAACGTTGGTCAATCGTTTCAATTATCACTGATAAATGTTGGCTATTGGTTGGCTATTCGACGTTGGGCCAATGTTGGCTGAACGTTGATTCATCGTCTCAATTATTACTGATTAATGTTGGCTTTTGGTTGGCTATTCAACGTTGGGCCAATGTTGGCTGAACGTTGGTCCATCGTCTCAATTATTACTGATAAATGTTGGCTTTTGGTTGGCTATTCGACGTTGGGCTATTAACGTTGGCTCGATCGTTTCAAATTTTACTGAGAAATGGTGGATGTTAGCTATACGCGACGTTGGGCCAACCTTGGCTAAACGTTGGTCCATCGTCTCCATCTTTACTGATAAATAGTGCATGCTGGTTGGCTATATGACGTTGGGCCAACGTAACAAATACGACCTAGTACCTACATCCGGGTAAAAAAAATTGCATGCGTGCGCATGCCCATGTGCTCATGCAATTGCAACGTCAGCCATATCCTGTCCATTTGTCTGGATCAGTTGCCGGGTCCGGGGAGTACCTACACTGCATGGTAAATGAATGATTTTCTTTCTCTTTCAACGTTATTTTTGTGAGCATGTTGCGTGAAACTGATAAATTGTATAGTGTGAGAACTCCCCGTCACATAAAGCGAGGGAAATAGCATGAGAAATTGTTAAAGTAATCATTGATAATTCCCTGTGAAAGTGGGTACGAGTGCACTGCTCGGCGTACGCTTAGCATGCACACCCGCTGCGTGCAATTGAAGTGTGAGTGATGGCTATGATGGCTATGATGGCTATGATGGGGGCCGAAGTGTCGGCATCAAATGCATTGAGTGTTTGCCGTGATGAATGTTGATATGTTCCTGACTTAGAGTTAGACCTAGGGCTAGGTGATGCATTGATGCACCATATACAGCGTCCGTGACGGTGATGATGTTCATCCCAATATGCATGATATGCAATATCGACCTTGAATCAAATGATTGTGAATCTGTTGGTGTTACAAGTGTTGAAGGTGCTGATGCATTGTTTAAAAGACCAATTGAATCAAATACTGATCTTGATATATAGAGCTGAATGGGCTGTGAATTCAGATATCCCGCTAGTACACGTTTATAGCCTCCTGAATTCTTTCAGGGGAGTGTGCCAATTAAGTCTGCCAAAATATGCAAGAACTTTGTATCAACACATTTGGTGGATTGTGAGAGTGATATGTGAGAGGTGGCTGGTGGGAATTACCATTATTTTGGCATTTGCAATCATTTAAAGTCGCAATTGGTCAAGAACCACAATTTTATCGAATAGTAAATAGTAAAACTATTGGGGCGGGGGTAACACTGATCCCATAATTTTCATTCACAAATTTTATTATTGCTGCATTTTTATTTTCATTTTCAAATCAGTTTTTATTATTTATGCACATGTTTATTAAATTGCTATAATTTGAACTAAAGGTAAATATTATAATATATTTATTTGTACATTCTGACGTTTTTATTAATACATTCAAATCTATATAGCTCTTCCAAATCCCAATACTTTATTTCCTATAATCCCATTCTGAAATTTAAATATTAAATCCTGCATTTCATATCGTCAACTTCACAACAAATTCCAGATTCCTCTACCCGTCCAGATCCAGCTACCCCTACATCGATCATCCAGAAAAGCATCAACAGCACCAAGGACCCCTTCGACATCGACCCCATCAACCTCCAGAACACTGTCGACCCCAACGACCCCATTGACCTCAACATTCAGAAATATGGGTATGTCATTTGGCATTTTATTCATTTTGTATTTAGTTGTACATCTAGACAGGATAGTTAATGCACTTCTTAGTATTCGTTATAGTTGTGCGCTGCACACAAAGTACAAATGTACTGGATTAATGTGCGTTTGTGTATGACATAGCTGCTAACGGATGCAAGTATCTTTTTCCTGATTATATTGAGAAATTGCATTGTGATCACTTACAAAACTATTCAACAACAACAAATCATGAAATACTGCTTATAGCAGTATTTTTTGGGAAACAATACTGAATGCAGGGTGCCACAAAAAACAAAACACAGTCAATTGATTTGTTTCTTGTATAAGCAGCTAACGATATAGCTTTGTGTTTTTGTTTCTACTTTTAAACCTCTCTCAAGTATTGGGAGCTTCACATTTCACTTCAATTTTATTATGATGTGAAAGAGGATGCCACTCCTCTTCAAACATTCTTCAAAATAAGAAAGAATACAAACTCACTAGCTTAGGGTTTTGTGTTGTATGCAGAAAACGCAAATTGTGTATTCTTTCATCCATATTCTACTTCAAACACATTAGTTAGGGCAATATTCTATTTGCAGAAGTGCCCGGGTGTTAATGACATCCTCTTTCACATCATACAATTTAAGTGAGATTGTGCCATCTATTCTTTGGCTAATTTTGGGATCCATCACTTAAGAGGGGCTTTAAACTGTTATCAATCAAGCATCTCAACACTGAGCAAGCATTCTATCCATGAAATTTCATCAAAATTAGGGAGGATGTGCCACTCAGGACTACTTCCCTTACTATGCCGTACTATTGGATTAATATCTGTACTATTTCAAGGTGATGTTTCCATGATCTGCTTTTAAATCTTGTTTGGTTTCTTTCTTCTTCTTTTTTTGCCGCAGATGCCGAAATTGTACCACCACAAGCTAGACAAGATTTTGATTCCGTCTAACCCATTCTTTAAAGGTCGACTGCCTTAGGAAATTTAAACTTTTATGTCTTGTATCAAGACCCTTTTTAAGCAACATAATAACAATTGTTTCATGAATAATGCCTCCTTATATGTTTTACAAATTTTTGAAAACATCTCCAAGTTGCTCGTCTAATGGTGGACCCCGCCCCTTAAAATTCTCAGAGTTCCTCGTAATGAGTTCCTCGGAATGATTGACCAAAGGATTAGTGATTTAAGAACGATCTCCGCTTAGGCAAGCTACGGTGCTTGCTAGCCAGCTCTGCAGGCATATGTTTTGTACACAAACATAAACAATAACTTTTTTTATTAAATAGTGTGCTATGCATCTTTACTTGTTATTTGTTGTGGTGAAATTTCACTAATGGCCCAATTTTAAAAAGAGAGCTATACCATGAGCCGAAGAAGGTCGTAATTAATTTGAATGCCTGTATAATGTGTCAACTAAATGCATGCTATAAAGAATTTCAAAGGTAAGAAAAAAATATTTCATATATCTAAGTGACTGAATGTTTTTTGTACTACCTTCTTCTCAATTTAAAGAAATATTGAAAGTGGTATATTAGAGTGAAGAAACTTGTATTTTCCCTTTACAAGCTTTGCTCTTTCTTATTTTCTCTTTCAAATTTCCTCTCGTTATATAAACATTTAGCAATTGCTTTACTTCACACATTCAAGCAATGTAGCCTATCCCTCCTAAAAAAACAGTTTGTAGATGTGTTAACAATAGATATAGCGACGAAATGTATCAGCATCTCTGAAATGCCTAAGCAACAAAAATGTTGGCAATTTCTCTGAATTTTATTTTTTATTTTTTATGGAAAATTGTTTACATTAAATGCCTTGTTCTTGGTATGCAAATGGTGGACACTTTATTAATTTCTTTATATTTTTATGCTGTACATATGTAGAGGAATCTTGTCATAAGCAATCGTGTTCGTCTGCCAGAAAGTTTGTTTTGTTTTACTCGGGAAGTTGTGAGGATTGTTTATTATATTCGTACAATGAATTTCAGTATGTTATGTTACGTGTAAGCGATACTTCATTTTATAACAGCTCCTATCGTCCTAGCATTCATTGATAGTAGGCCTATATTGTGACACAGTGAGATACCTTGAACTTGAAACTATGTTTACATGTTTTTTTAATTCAAACGAAAATACCAAAGAAAGATGTACAATAATTGTATTCACATTTACAACAGTTTGTTTATTACACATAAAATAAAGTATGTTTTATCACAAAATCAGTTTATTTTCCTTGTTCTTTTTTTTTTGGAGGGAGGGGGATGTATTCAGAGCAAATTCTAAGAAGCAAGATGGTGAACTTTTCATTAAAATTGGACAAATAAGTTGTTATCAAGTTTTGATAGTGATTAAAATGTACCAGATAATAGACATGACGAAATTAAAATAACATGTCCCTCTTGCTGCAATATTGTTATTATACATATGTTCCAGAGGGATGTAAGTCGTGTTCTATAATGAACTTTTCTCAATTTCAGTCTAATTTTGATGAAATTGTTACTATTTCATTTTGTGAATTTTGCTCTGTTTATTTATTCAATCAAATCTTAATTACCTGGCTTTTCCTTGTCACGTTGTGATGCATGTGTTTGAATGATTGTACATGTCCGATGAAGTATGATCTTGACGATGTTTTTATGAACGGACGACTGATGTTGGTGTGAATATGTTGTCGAGTTGGTGTTGGTAATGTCAGAAGGATGTTGGCATGAACTGGAAAGGGGAGGTACAACGTCGGCACATGGTGGGATAGGGGTTGGCATAACGTTGCTTCTACGTCGGCAAATGGTGGAGAAAAGGTTGGCATAACGTTGGTCTAGCATCGGCACATGGTGGAGGAGGGGTCGGCACTTGGTGGGAAAAGGGTTGGCATTATGTTAGGACAACGTCGGGGAGACGTCGGCACATGGTGGAAAAGGGGTTTGGCATTACGTGGGATAGGGGTTGACATGACGTTGGTCATACGTCGGGGGGACGTTGGCCCGATGTTGGCTTAATGTCATTTCGTCACTGTCGAGCCAACGTTGGGCCGCCGGCAAGAAAGCCGTTGGCCCAACATCATATTGGCGACGATGGACCAACGTAAAAGCCCACGACGTCGGCACATGGTGGGATAGGGGTTGGCATAACGTTGGTCCAATGTCGGAACTACGTCGGCACATGGTGGGATAGGGGTTGGCATAACGTTGGTCGTACGTCGGCACATGGTTAAAAAAGGGTTGGGATGACGTTGGTCCAATGTCGGAAAGACGTCGGCATACGGTGGAAAAGAGGTTGGCATAACGTTGGTTCAATGTCGAGAGGACATCGGCACATGGTCGGATAGGGGTTGGCATAACGTTGGCCCGATGTTGGCTTAATGTCATTTTGTCACTGTCGGGCCAACGTTGGCCCGCCGGCAAGAAAGCCGTCGGCCCAACATCATGTTGGCGACGTTGGACCAACGTAACAGCTTACGTTGGCCCCACGTTGGCGTAACGTCGTATTGTTATCTGGGTACATCCTTTAAGAGGCTTTGGTGCCTTTTAACATGAACAAAGTATTTGATTCTCTCTCCTTAACTAATCCTACTAGTGCAATTTGTTTACGCCCTGCCATGTGCAATATCTCTGTGTTGGTTTTCATTCGTTTCCAGGATATTTTCATCATTCTTCTGTAGATCCACATTTCAAAAGATGTTATTCTATTTTCCATGGCCTTGTTTATTGTCCATGTTTCTGCTCCATACAATAGGACAGACCATACATAACAGTTTACTAGTCTCAACCAAAGCGAAAATTTCACCTTTCTATTTGCAAATAATCCTTTCATTGCCAGAAATTTATTCAGAGCAATTTCTATTCTTTTTTTTATTTCTGCTTCTCATCTGGCATCATCTGTGATATTTTGTCCTAAGTAGATGTAATTACTGACTTGCTCAATGGTATGTCCATCGAGTTTCAAACATATTCTAGGCTTATTCTCCGTTCTACTAAAAATCATTGACTTAGTTTTCTTGACATTCATGCTTAGACCAAACTCTTCACTTTTGACTTTTACAATATCCAATACATGTAATAAATTTGCTTCATTCTCTGCGCAAAGTATAGTGCCATCAGCATATTACGTCGGTGGGGAGACAACACCTCAGATCTCTCTTTTTTTGTTGTTGAGATTTTGATTTGTTTGCATAATTCTGTACCTAATGGCCTACGACACCACCTGATAAATCCATGGAACGCCACCTGTTTCGGTTTTTCACAAATTTCACACAAACACCCTTAAACTATACCTCGTAATTTTAACCCCCTTTGAAGCTGCACCGACAAAACCTCGTAACATAAGATACGTAATTCATTTTTCTTGTAACTCACACACGGCGTAACAGTACCGAAGTTAGTGTATTCAAATCCTCGTAACTTATTCAACCAAATCCTCGTACCTCATTCAGAGTTGAAAGTAAGAACTCCTATCTCAATTTGAATAAAAAACTAAAAACTCGTATCTCAATGTAGATAAAAGCAAAAACCTCGTAACTCACTTTCAAATATAAAAACAATTATTTTACTGTATTTCAACAATGACATTAAAAATAGTATAAATATTCCAGTTTTAAAAAGAAAGGACGGTGTCACAGCACTAAATTTGTTGAGACAGGGAAGTTTTTTCGCTCTCCTGAAAATTCATAATTTTTGGGATACGAGGTTTTGTAACCCCACCGACGATGACGTAAATTATTAATATTTACATCCCCAATACTAACACCTTTCATATCTGAAATTTCCCTGAATACCAACTATGTGCACAAGTTGAACAGAGATGGGGACATTACGCATCCCTGACGTATTCCTCTCTTGATTTTTGTGTAATGTGTAATTCCATTGTTAAATTTGATGGCAGCTGTCTGCTCCCAGTAAAGTTTAGATATGAGACGTATCTTCTTACCATCTAGATTATTTTTGTGTAAGCTTTCAATCAATTTGTCGTGGTGAATTTTGTCAAATGCTTTAGAGTAGTCAATAAAGCACACATATATTTCTTTATTTACTGCAATATACCTTTCTGTCATCATTCTCATACAGAATATTGCTTCTCTAGTACCACTTTGAGGTCTAAAACCCAACTGTTGCTTACCTACTTCATTGTCAATTTGAATTTGTATTCTGTTGAGAATGATCTTTAAGAGCAACTTTGTTACATGGCTCATAAGGATAATTGTCCGGAAATATTTACATACACTTGCCTTAGGCTTCTTTGGAATTGGCACAAATATCGACTTTTTCAGATCTTCAGGAATATTTATGTTCTTGATTAGCTCTATTACAACCCTGTTAACACAGTTATAAACAAATCTTCACTAGGAACGGTTAAACAGTCTCGAAGCCTTTGGTATATTTATCCTACGATAAATGCAACTTGGCACATGGAGATTATTTATGTACCATATATAGATAGTTAAGGCGAATTGGCCTAGACTGTAAAGCACTAGCGGATTCAGAGGGTTTTTTGTTCGTGTCCCCAAATAGTTTCGTCAACCGCCCCCCCCCCCCAAAAAAAAAAAAAAAAAAAAATTAAAAAAAAATGAAATGAAAATAATTTTCGCAAAGCACATTTAGAAAGGGAAAGCAAGAACCACCAATAATAATAACAACATTTGTAAAGCGCAACATATCTATCTCTAGAGATGCTCAAGGCGCATACAAATAATTTAAATTTGGTGCCATGGTACATACACTGTGGCACAGTTGATTATTTGTTTGGCATGCATTGTATAAAAAGAACATTGACATCTAACAATATGCATTAAGCATCAGGTGAGTTTTAAGCCCAATTTTAAAAGTAAAAAGAGTGTTTGCCGTCTGAATAGAGAAAGGTAACTTATACCACAAAAAAGGAGATGCTGATGTAAATGCTCTACCCCCCCCCCCCTGATTTCTTATGTTACGTATTTCTTAAGCCTAACATTATTTGATGAAAGTAAATCAGAACAACCTGCGGAGTGGGGTGATAGAAGGGATGAAATATATTCTGGAGCTAGATCAATTAGTGCACGATAGGTTAGAAGAGAAGAATTGTATAGATCACACACTGTTGAACGGGGAGCCAGTGCAGAGATGTAAAGATAGGAGTGATATGTGATGATCTTCTGGACTTTGTTACAAGGCGAGCAACAGCATTCTGAACTCTGTGCAATCGGTTAATTTGGGTGGTGGGTAGTCAAAAGAGTAAGGAATTGCAATTATCAAGACCCCAAGCCCCACACCCGCCCCTCCTACCCCCGTAGGATAAACCACAGGAGAGTAAATGTCTATATTATATAAAGGGTTCCTTAAAAAAAGGAGGAACCCGTGAGGAGTCAATCTTGACCAGTGGCCGCTTCCCTGGTCCGTGTATGGAACGATCCGAGTTATATCCCAAGCCCCGTCTTTGGGAAGGTGAAGGCCAGTATCATATATGCCTGGATAACAAAACTGAACGATGCAGTCAGACGTTTGTTCTTTCAAACACATACACACAAATACACATGCCCCCCCCCCCACCCATACACATAACGCGCCCACGCACTTTATGGGGCAATGTCATTTTGAGGTGTCGTCGGCAAGTGGATACGTCGCCGGGGCTGTGGATCAAATGGTTCAGGGTTTAAATCCTAGCCGTGACACTAATATCATTTGTCAGGATCGGCAGTTTACCTCTCTGAACGTGAACTAGGACTAAACACTTATCATATGCTCACTCCTACTATTTTTAAAAACAAACACAGAGAATAATTCCTTGTATATCCCTATATTTTCAGTAGTATAGTTCCAAGATCATTAATAGGAAACCTTAAGACTTTGGCAAAATGCATCTTTTTTTGCTAATCCATGTAGGACAGAATCTGACCATCAATACCGTGAATACCATGGCCTACAAAAAAAAAATTGATGACATTGTATCTCCAATAGCTTTGCTTTTTAAGAAGCTAGTCTTTTCGTTTTGCCAATCGGGTTTGACTGAATGTTTCCTTGTTTTATAACACAAAACGAAAAGAATATAATTTTGTACGATAGAATTATGCAACATGTAATAAAGTGAAAGCTATGGCCTACAAAAATTTACTATTGGATGTACATTTTGTTACTCTATAATAGCTATTGCTTTTAAAGAACCTGGCATTTTTCATATATCAATCAGGTTTATTTGATTCTTAATTTGTTTATAACCAAAAGCGAAACTAAAATTAGGAAAATATTTGATTTACTACAGAAATATTTAACATGAAAGAAATTGTGATAGTATAGAGGACGACGCCCAAATCGCGTCATGTGACCTCACGCAAAGGTTACGGTTCGTTCGTTATGATTGTGATTTTCAATATTGATAGTTTACCAAGGGGCTTACTAGAGGGAATGCAATAATTAATATGGAATCCATTCAAGAGATCGGCTATTGTGATTATTTTATCAGTCGTGATGACCATCCCAGCTTAACGATACCTCGCTGTTATATGAGCAATTGCTACTGCTTTCATAACTTCATTTGATATAGGAGAACCGGGGAGAATCCTAAATTCAGTGCTCCCGGTGAATAAAGTATCGATGTTGTAACTAATAAATAATACTGTCGACTGAAGTTTTAACATTATTAATGCTGCTTAATTGGACGAAATACATGCAAACGACGTCTCATTTTGTTCAGATAGCAGTTTGATTAAGTGTTCACGGCCGAGGTTACACTTTTGTACAGGCAAGAAACATCAAGTACAACTTTGATCGATTCTTCGGATTGTGTTAGATGCTCTCTAAAGACATGGGCGTGGCGTATACAATTCTCTTCATTTGGCTGGTGCTGAATTTTCAAGGAGGGTATTGCTTATCAGAGGTGAGTTTCCATCTTTCATTTCTTATGATGGTAATGCTTATGAAATGTGTAAATTTAAAAATGAAAATGTATCTTTACTCGATAGTAAATCAATTCCTCTTGACAAGAGGGAGAAAAGGAAGAAAGAATAACATAGAGAGAGGAGGCAGAAATGAAGAATAGAGATGGGGAGAGGCGCATGAGAGAGTTGAAGAGGAAGGGGGGAGAGAGAGAAGAAGGGATAAACAGAGGGAGGGAGGGAGGGAGTGAGGGAGAGGAGAGAGAGAGAGTCGGGGTGGGGTGATGGGTATGCGGATGATAGGAGGGAATTATGTAGCGCAAGTGGATGTGGATATGTGTGGATACGTATGTGATTACATATTTAGGGCACTGGGATCTTTGAAAATACAAACATTAAAGGTTATCTCCATCAAATTTAGAAAATCATTGTAAATGGGAGGTTAAAATGGATGACCGTATCTTTCTATTCTTAGTTAACCGTGGCCTATGCCACGGTAAACTTCCTAATAATGGGAAATATGCCAGTAAGTTAGTACTGATATTCCTGCATTTCATTATTAAATAGATTGTCGAGTAAGGTGAATATGATTTGTGTGAGCTTCTTCATTCTTTTTTTAATAAATATTAGTGTGGACAAGTATCATAGAAACAAAATGTCCCTTCAAGAAGATGGGTATTCAAATGCCCTCATAATTCGAAATATGACAAGTAAAAGGTATAGTTTGTCGGATCACACTGCCATACCACATGGTTGTGCGTAGGGCCATAAACAATTTGTTATGTACATGTGCATGTAACTTTAAGCATGACTGAGTCATTTTCTTATCATTTTAATGATTCCGTAACCTCATGGTATACAACACTATTGATGTGCTACCTGTTTTACATTTTCCATTTGCTTCCACGCAGTTTCTTTCACAATGCAAAAGCCTGAACAAAACTCAACTTTACCTTTAAGTACCTTTTGAGCACGGTAGATTTGTATTTGGTATTTTCGTAGGTTTAACAGCTATTTCACACACAACGTATTCATGAGCTGAATCCCCGTTTGTACGGGGGTACACTGGAATGAAAAAAAAATATTTCACCAGGACAAAAGATTACGTGATATAGAAATATCATTGAATTTGATTGTAAAGCAGGGCGATGAATAGGATCGCATTGATAAGTTTTGTCAACATGCAAGTAGATACTTTCCCGGCAGAAGAGAGGTCACCCTAGTCAAAATAAAAAAAAGTGTAAAACGAAAAAAACACAAAAAAAAACAAAACATATTTACAAAAATATATGTATTTTCAACTCTGAATATATATATTTTTGTATCTATCATCTATTCCAAATCATTAGCCTAAACATATGTATATATAAAGTATACTCTCCATTCTGTCCTTAATAAAGAAAGTAGAAGAAAAACAGTCTAGTTTTCTGAGAAATACCATAAAATATGGAGAAAATAGCCCCCAAATATATATTTTCGTATGTCAAAAACGACTAGGGAATTTACGCGCGGACAATGCATTCAATACAGATGAGAACGTACTTGAGCTATCTGTACCGACCATATTTATACCGTTCATCGTCCGAATCGTTAATTTAGCAATGGCTTCCCCCCCCCCCCCCCTTCTCCTCCTCCTATCACTTCAACTGCTGCTACTGCTACTTCATGTACTACTACTACTACTACTACTACTACTACTACTATTATACCTCTACTGTTACTAATTATAGTACTACTATCACTACTGCTACTACTACCAGTATTACTACTCTACTACCACTATTACTACTACTACTACTACTACTACTACTACTATTGCTGCTACTGCTACTACTACTACTGCTACTACTACTACTACTACTACTACTACTACTACTGCTACTACTGATGATGCTGCAGCTGCTACTACTACTACTTATACTACTACTAAAACTATACCTCTATTGTTTAATACTACTTATAGAACTAATATCACTACTAGGCTAGTATAACTAATAGTACTACCACTATTATCACTACTGCTGCTGCTGCTATTGCTCCTGCTGCTTTTTCTACTATTACTTCTACGACGACTACTCATTCAGATGCTGCTTCTGGTACTATTTTTCCTTTTTTTAATAAACATTATTCTTTATCCAAAGATTATACAAAATGCTTATGACCAACAAAAAACAAAAGGAAAAAAGCATAAAGGTACTTTAGGTTAATGCAAGTAGGACACGCTGTGTTAGGGATGTGCTTATCGGTGTTAAAATGTAGCGTGGGTTATGGAAAAGTTGATCGATATTTGCTGCAATCATATAAACGTTGTTATTATGAAACTGGAATATGCGAACAATTTCTGTTGTTGATCTTTGTCAAAAGGCAACACAAAGCAATTTTGATTGTACGCTATTAAGGCAAAACGGGTAACATCAAAATCTTTATTTCAACTTTTTTTTGTCATTTATTGACGCTGTTTGTCGAAATATTGAAGATTAACAATAGATTTGAGGCCAATTGAACACGTCCTCCTAATTCAATAATTGCCCATTGTTGTAGTTCCGGGGTGCGACGACATATAAATATACAATATAATATATTTTCTGAATGAAGGTTGAATGATATAAACTTCATCTCCTCCCCCTACTCATTCTCCTCCTTGTTCTTCTTTTTTGTCTATTTTTTATAATTCTTTTTTCATCCATGTCAGGTCAATTCAAACTTGATAACGAGTTGATTTTCACGGAGAGAAGAAGACTGTTTTTTTTATTTTGAGATTTGATAGAAATTTTCTTGAAAGATCATGAGTGTTGAACTATACGTTTGGGCAGAGAATAGCTACACCTTCCTTCCTGAAACAGAAGAGGTTACAATCGTAGTGAAAAGTTTTCCCGTTGCAGATACTTTGTGCCTATTTTGATGCAACAAAGCGTCATGAAATAAATTATTAACTATATAAAAAGAGTTGTATGCAACTTGTTCAAGCAATGATGTAACTGACTAAAGGGCTAAATGATCAGTTTGTTCGATAGGTTTGATCACTTTGATGTAATGCAAGGGAAATACTTAGTACTATATTTTCCCCAAAATATGTTATTATCACCTTAAAAGTCAGCTGTATGTCTGATAATATTCCAATCAACAAAAACATTGGATTCGCGTAACTGATTCGCCTGTTTGATATTCTCATCCACTTGGTAATTTTACATATTTATGATTTTCACCTTTTAACTAAATGCCGAGTAAATATCTAATTCATGGAAGGAACTACGTCGAAAAGCCAAAAATTGATCTGTTTGGAGTCAGTTTGATGGTGTGATTTAATTATTCCACCATTCGCCCTCCCCCTCTCCCACACCCTCCATCAGCCTGGTCATAATTCATATTTCCCATTTTATAAACTAAACAATTATCATTATTTTGATTGGTATAATCGTATTAGATTGCACGAAGAATTATAGAAAAGATTATTGTTCACATAGCTATTGACCTGATGATCACGTACATTGGTTTGGAAAGACAGTGGGTGTTGTAATAGTTCAGATTGAATGGCCTGATATCAATAGAGGTAGTGACCTATAACGTGAGATGAAAAGAATCCACGTGTCAACGAAATACGCCCTTGGCCCTACATTGTATTACCTTTAACAGGCAAGTCCACTCCAAAAATAAGATACTTTTAGTAGAAGGGGTAACATTTTTTTTTAGTAGATTCTGCTTTTCTGGGCGTGGATTATCACTTCGAATGAAGTTGACTCCTCCCTAAAGTGAACCTCCACTTTCGTACACAGACCTAGTTTTTTCAGGAAAAATATCCAAGGTTTCCTTTGTTACCGACTAGTTCACGTATCCAGGGGGGTCTCACCATTTGTCTCTCAATTATGATCTTTAGACATTTGTTTTTCTTCTATAATAATGAACTATCAAAAAATTAAAATTCTGTAGATTTGTGACCATGATTGGTACGTCCCTTGAGAAACCAATTCCAGTAAATTATGAGAGAAAATAGTGGCATAAATGGCCAGCCATAGTTAAGTCCAACTTAAAGTTGATCTTAGTCTTTGTGAAACACCCCCAGAACTATGTGATACCTCAGTCACACCAACGAGACCAATGACAGACCAAGAAAAAAATTACATTACCCAGAATGGTGGAGAAAAGGCTGGTCGGGAGTCGGTGTGTCTTGGGTTTATATGTCTGAGGTGTGAAGAAAAAGTGCAGCTCGGGGTCATATGACAATAAATTTCAAACAAGTTAAATCAGGCGGCCACATCCCCACATTATCCTCATCTCTAAAATGACAAGAAGGAAAATTCGATTAGTAAAATATGAACTCGGATCCAAGTGAAAGAAAACAAATGATTGAGATATTTCATCCTTGACGTATCTGTACAGTATTATCGGCATCAAACAAAACTTTAAATAGAGGGGAAAATGATAATTGGGACTTTTAGATTTGCACGTCAACAGCTTTGACTGCAACGTGTGACGTCATTTTAAGGCACTGCGCATGCGTTACGTCGTCTCAGTCGGCGATCGAGAATGCGTCAACCTTGATTTTTTCCTAAATCTTGTACATACACATACATACATATTGATATTTATATAGAGCCTTTACATGCTCAAGGTACTAGTATGCCGCTTGCGCATAAAATATAAAGTTCCTCAGGAAGACAAAGGAACATCCCTTCCCTGCTATGTAAAAATGTGTAGAACAGGTGTCACATGCATATTCACCTGATCTACACATTTTTACATATTAATAGCAGTGAAGGGATCTTCTTTTGTTGAGGGTAGAATGAGGAACTGTATATGTTGTCCTCTTTATTTGTCCGTAATGTTCATAGTGTTAATTCCTGCATGCATGTATATCGTCGAGTGCAATCTAAAAGATTTCTAATTGTAGTTAACATGGGCAGTTAAGTACGTTGGCACCAGTGGCGTACCTGGGGTACTCCGTCAGGGGGGGGCAAGCGACCGAAACAAACAAAAAAGGCAATGCTAATTTTCACTTCTGGCGAGCGAGCGAGCGAGCGAGCAAAAAAAATAATCTTTCAGTAACGTTTGGTATAGTGAACTGGTATTGTTGCACTCGGGGGTGGGAACATTCACTTGTTAGCGACGTTAATTTCATTTTTTGCAAACGAGCGTAGCGAGCAAGAAAAAAATCACTTCTTTTTTAATAATTGCCACTTAAACTTGGTTCAATTGTCCCATGCAGGGCGCGGGAACAATATTGTGTTTAGGGTGATTTTATACCCATTTTAGCTAGCGAGCGAAAATACATCTTTCTCTCAATGAATTGCTCTATAAAATTTGTTTCATTGTTGCAGGTCGGGGGCGGGCACAATCGTGTTAAAGGCAATGTCAATCCCATTTTGGCGGGCAGGCTACCCCCTACATTTCTCTTTTTAATGATATTGTAGCAAGTCAGTGGTGGGCACATAATTCCACGAGCTAGCGAGCGTAGCGAGCGAGCGAAAAAAAAATCACTTGGGTTCATTGTTCCATGTCAGGGACGTGATTATTAAAAGCGATGTTATTTCTATTTTTGGCGAGCGAGCGTAGCGAGCGAGCAAAATTTTTGTAATGATAATTGGTTCATAATTGGTGGGGCACCTGTGGAAATACTCAACTAAATCGAATTTTACTATTGCAAACGAAAGCAATGCGAATCATTTGTCACACCAATTTTCGCGCTCATACTAATGAACTCTTTCACGCAAATAATGTTTTGAAGATTCATGACTTATTTCCCTATAACGTGGGTATATTTATGTATACACTAGAAAAAAATGAATTGCCACAAGTTCTCTCAAATATGTGTAACACAAATACTGAATTTCATAGTTACCCCACGAGAATAGCAAAATGTTATCACCTACCAAAGCCAAGAACGCAATTTTCCAGCAGGATTTTCACTTTCACTGGCCCAAAATATTGGAATGCCCTTCCTGGCACATTACAAGAAAAGCCCTCATTAATTGGTTTCAAAAATGCCCTCAAGCACTTTTCGTGCAAACGAATCAGAATAAGTAGTTCCCCTCTCCCTCTCTGTCTCTTTCTTTGTCTCCCTCAACCCCCTCTCTCTGTCTTCTTTTTATCTTCCTGCACGTCTTCCCCCTTTTCTGTTTTCTACTCTCTCATTCTTATATTCTTCATTTATCATCATTATCTTGTCATTCTGCTAATGATTCTGATTTGTTTTTGTCTCGTTAATTTTTGTTTTTTCTATTGTCAGTCATTTTTTTTTTATTCCGTAATTTTTCTTCAAAATTAAGTTATAAATGTATAAATTATAATTATTATTGTGCGAACCTATCTAACAAGCTTTGCTTTCAAGTAGGTTCGTTTTTTTCATTTCTTGTAATTAAATCATTTTGCATTACAATGACTAAAAAACAATGTCAAAGATATTTCAATGCTTATTTCTGTTATACCATTACGTTTATTATTGTTTTGTTATTGTTTATATTATGTGAAAAAGAAATGGAAAATAAATTCGCTTTGTATAGAGCTATTATTATATTATTATAAATTTCAGGTTTTTTTGTTGCAGGTCAGGGCTTACACAATCATGTCTAAGGTGATGTTAATTCCGTTTTGGTTTGAATAACGTTTGGTATAATTATTAACTGGTTGTTGCAGGTTGGGGCGGGCACGTTAGCGATGTCAATTCCATTTTGGCGAGCGAGCATAGCGAGCAAGCAAAAAAAATGAATTGTCTTTTAATAGAAATTAATAAATAAACTTGTTTTTATTGGTGCAGGTCGGGATGGACGCATTCGCGTTTAACGCGATTCAATTCCTTTTTGGCGAGAGGGCGAAAAAACTCTTCCATTTTTAATGATATTGTTGCAGGTCAAGGGTGGGCACAATTGTTTCCAAAGCAATGTCTATTCATTTTATTCGCGAGCGAGCGTAGCGAGCGAGAAAAATGAATTAGTCTCTTTTAGTAACATTTGGTACATACACTGTGTGTTAATGTTGCCATGGTTTCAGGTCGGGGCAGGCACAATTGTATTCTAGGCAATGCTAATCCTTTTCTCTTTTCAGGAGGACGAGCAAGTGAAAACATTTAATGCAAAATAGGCTAGCAAGCAGTTCGCGCCAGCGAAGAGTTTCGAATTTGTTATATCACTTATATTTTCCTATTTTCATTTGTCTTAATTTTTCAGGGCCGTATGCGAATATTTTTCTGGTGGGGGAGGGGGAAAGATGCGTTAAAAGTTTTCGAAGAAACTCAAAAGCGAAAGGAGTGAAGGGAGTTCGAGCGACCGAACTGGTCATGAGGGTACTTTTGCATTTTCAAAAGTAGAATTGAAGGATTTGGTATAGGCCTACACTACATTTTCAGGAAAAAAACTGTACGTTTTCAAAATATCTGGGGTCAACTGCCCCCCTACCCCCCGGTGCGTACGGCCATGGTCTTTTTTTTTAAAATTTCCCCATTTGTTTCCTTTCCTTTTATTTTCCCTTTTTCTTCCTTTTCTCTTCTTCTTCCTTTTTTTCTTTCCTTTTCCTTTTTTCTCTTTCTTTCCTTTTTTTCTTCCCTTTTCCTTTTTTCCTTTTCTTTCCTTTTCTTTCCTTTTTTTCTTTTCTTTCCCCTTTTTCTTTTTTCCCCTGGAGCCCGTCAGGGGGGCACTCTGCCCCCCTGCCCCCCCCCATAGGTACGCCAGTGGTTGGCACGCATGATCAGTCGGCGTTCGTCGTGTTCTCGTCCGCTCATTCTAAAATAGGGACTTTTAGATTGAGTAGACGAGAACACGACGTACGCCGACTGATCATGCGTGTCAACGTACTCAACTGCCCATGTTGACTACAATTAGAAATCTTTTAGATTGCACTCGACGATATACATGCATGCAGGAAGTAACACTATGAATTACATGACAGACAAAGAAAGAGGACGAAATATACAGTTCCTCATTCTACCCTCAACAATAGGCCATTTTCTTAAAGGTAATACAAAGTTTTGGGATATTTTGAAATTGGGTGGATAGTGATTCTTTACCATTTTGATATATTTGGATGCCCCTGTGGATGTATTATAAGCACTAGAGAAATTAGCCCCTAAAACACTTCTGCTTTCGAGAAAAATTGAATATAAAAATTTACCGGTGCTCCCGGTAAATTGTGATAAATTTGAAGTAGCGCCTATACGGCCGTACAATGTTAGCTGCGACAATGAAAATCTCAGAATATGTAGTTGTGATATATAATTTCCAAACGGGAAGAGCTAATCGGTCGATTTTAGTCAAGAAACATCGTTTCATAGCTTAATTAATATCTTGACCTTGAGAGGGAGCTATACAACATAAAGAGTTATTATTATTATTTACAATTTCGAAACTTTAGACTCGTTTTCAACAGCGACAATGATCACTTAATATTGTAGAATCGCATTTGCTTCCATTATGTTCATGTGAACCAAATTCATGACCCCATACCAAAACTTTATATTACCTTTAATGTAACCAAATTTAATGCATAGGTCTTTGTGAAGTGCCTCAATACAAATTATTTCATTCACCTAATAGGAATAGTAGTATTTCAATAGTCAGAATGCAACTGCATATATTAAGTGTTGCTAGGTAGGTCAAGCCATAATGTTTGTCCAACGTGGCAACAACTAATGTATGCAGTTAGGATTCTGTCTATTGAAATACTATTATTCTTATCAGGTGAATGAAATAGTCTGTATTGAGGCACTTCACAAAGACCTATGCATTAAATTTGGTTACATTACGAAAATGGCCTATTGCTGTGGTAGAACATCCCTTCACTGCTATTATGTAAAAATGTGTAGAACAGGTGAAGATGCATGTGACACTTGTTCTACACATTTTTACATAATAGCAGGGAAGGGATGTTCCTTTGTCTACCTGAGGAACTGTATATTTTATGCGCACGCGGCATATACTACTACCGTACTAGATTTAGGAAAATCAAGGTTGACGCATTCTCGATCGCCGACTGAGACTACGTGACGCATGCGCAGTGCCTTAAAATGACGTCACACGTTGCAGTCAAAGCTGTAAACGTTCAAATCTAAAATTCCCTAATAACCTGATGATCACGTACGGTTGTTTGAACAAGATTTGTATGAGCCGGCCACATTCCTCCACTTAGACATCACACCCCCCCCCCCCCCCCACCTCCCCTCATTTGTATCCTCATCTGTAGTATGACAAGAAGGATAATTCGATTATCAATATATGAACCCGAATCTACCCCCAAATAGTACAGATGATTAGGATACGTCATCTATGACGTATCTGTGCAGTATTATGGGCCTCAAACAAATCATTGAAAAGAGAAAACTGTATGTTTAACATTTACATAGTGATGCTACGTGTCAATAATTATAAAGAAACTAAATCTTGTATGAGACAGCAAGTAACATCATTTATAGTATTATTATAGGCAACATATCAAACTTTGATGTAAAGTTAAAATCTAAAAGGGTACAAATACTGTAAACATAAAGGAGCAAATATTTATTCATGAATCGGGGTTAAAAGGGGCTTGATTCCCCCCCCCCCCCCCCCACCAGTAATCTACCAGTGATATGTAGACAAAAATGGCACAGCCCCTGTGCAGACACCGACAAGCATGTCAAATACAAGGTGGTTTGTATGCTGGGAGGGTGACAAAGCCAGGTCAATATACTGGATAAAATTCTCGACTAACAGAATTCTATTCAATTCATTGTCGATTGACTGCGCGCACTGTGGGTTTTCATTGCAATTTGGGATTTTTCAAGGCTGAATAATAGGTGAGGTTTGGCATTAACAAAAATAACATTGTATGGTAGACGGGATAACAACAATAGCCACAATATTTATTGAATTCTGTTCAAAGTTATAATCATGATGACCTGGTTTTACGACATGCTTTCATCGTGATTATTGCATGCTAAATTTAAAGGTAATACAAAGTTTGGGGAAATTTTGAAAAATGGATGGATATTGATTCTTTATAGTTTTGATATTTTTGGATGCCCATGTGGATGTATTATAAGCACTAGAAAATGTATCCCCTGAAACACTTCTGCTTTCGAGAAGAATTGAACATAATAATATAATTAATACAAATAGCGCCTACGGCCGTACAATGGTAGCTGCGACCACGAAAATCTCAGAATATTTAGTAGTGATATATAATGTCCAAACGGGAATAGCTAATCGGTCGATTTTAGTCAAGAAACATTGTTTTAAAGCTTTTTTAATTTCTTGACCTTGAGAGGGAGATATACATCATAAACAGTTTATTATTTAAGACTCCCGTATCCTCTCCCCATCACCCTCTCTCTCTCTCTCTCTCTCTCTAGTTTACCTTACCCTCTTCATGAACAAATTATATTCCTTCATTATTTCATTCAAGCCATGTCTCTTTACATTCCTATCACTCTGCACTACCCAACCAACTATCAAACATAAAAGTCTACTTCCCTAATAAGTGGTTATACTCTATATTGTGCTAACGTTCTCAACAAATACATGTACATTGTATTCCATCAGCATGCTATTGTTGTGCTTTTTCAGTAGTACCCAACCGCTTGCTGCACTGACAGAAATATAAATCAATGGCTAAATATAATACAGTATAGAATTTAGTAATCGAGAGTGTGGTGGGGAGAGGATACAGGAGTGCATCGGGGGGGGGGGGAAGAAGAAGAGGGAGAGGGGGATAGGAGGGAAGGGAAAAGAGATTAATAGGAGAAGAGGGAAGAGGGAGAAGAGAGAAATGGGTGTAGGTGATTGGTAGGTAAGCGCAGGGGAAGAGTGACGAAGAGAGAGAGAGAGAGAGAGAGGGAGAGAGAGTGATTAGAGAGGGGAGTAGAACAAAAAGAGATATAGAGGAGATGTAGAAGAGGGAAGGAGGGGGCCAGAGATATTTTATATAGAGAGAGAAACTCTCAAGCATGATTTTGTTTGTATTATTGTTTTCCTTTATTTACATCTTTGTCTCCTAGTTTCATGGCATTTTAACTGAAGAAGAACTTCATTCCTACACAAAGAAAGCAGAGGTAAAAGGTAAGTATCCCATGATCACTTTTGATTTCTTATATGTTTGTCTAGGTTCTAACACACACACACACACACACACACACCCGCACACACATACACACACAACGCAACACCAAACACGGTGATGCAATACATTCACAACATACCTGGTTTTATTTATGAAGCAAACATATTACATGAATATTCTAATACACTGTGTATCTTTTTAAAATATTCATTTATGTTGTAAGAGCACAATCATACAATGTCATTGATTGTGCATTTGAGCTTTTTTATTGTTGAAAACCTTACAATTAAAGAAATATGTGAAAATAGGCCTAATCAATAACAGAATAAATGATAATATGAAATCAGATTTGAAAAATAAAAAAAGTATCAATCTTGATCGTGGCTAAATCTTAATAACTTCCATCCACTTTAAATGAGACATGGG
Organism: Strongylocentrotus droebachiensis; assembly: GCA_035222895.1. Taxonomy (NCBI): domain Eukaryota; kingdom Metazoa; phylum Echinodermata; class Echinoidea; order Camarodonta; family Strongylocentrotidae; genus Strongylocentrotus; species Strongylocentrotus droebachiensis. The sequence continues at coordinate 201,508 of JAVYIG010000169.1, read as the reverse complement.
TTCCTTCAAGTCTTATTCCCCTTCCTCATTATTATTGTACGTGCGTAATTCGACAAGAACCAAATCCACTCCTCGTCAGAGCCATCGATATACAGTACGATGTTTGCCAACACGGGTCTATTTGCTTACATTTTTTGGGAATACTGCTAGTTTTGTTTGGCATGAACAAAACGAAAGAATATACGCCATATTGCGACCAACTGTACCAAAGTTGGGCAAAATTTATATATACATGGTTTTGTTCTATGAGATGAATTAATGGTAAAACAGTGATTACATTGTAATAAGAATTCAAGATTATTTCATCTGTCACATAGAAAATAACTTAAGTATTTAGTGACGAAAAACATTGATTTTGTAACAAATAACGCATCATGTTGTTAATTCTCTAAATACACGATGAAGCTTTTCTACCATAACTTCTAACTTCATGCATTCTTAATTTAGAATATGATATCATCTTGCCGCTGGTTCATGGTCCCTCGAAAGTATCAAAACGAAGCGTAGATTCAGCCAATCACAATGAAGCTCACAAAGTCACTTTCACCGCATTCGATGAGGAGCATCACGTGGTCCTTGAGAAAAATCGCTGGCTCCTGAGACCCGACCTGGAGGTGGAATATCTACAGCCGGATGGATCGATCAGGAAAGAACCGGTTCAAACCAGAGACTGCCATTTCTTCGCTACGTCAATCTCTCATACAGGATCAACGGGAGCTCTCAGCACATGCAATGGATTGGTACATATTTTAGTCATATTTTATAAAAACCCATTTCAACGTTAAAAGGAAATCGCCCCTTACATATAAATTGGATTATTTTTGAGATTTCACTATTATCTCTTTTTTCCTCCAAGATTCCAAACTAAAACATTTGAAAGTAAAATAATACAATATGTTTATTGTCATGACGTTGGGTCTCTGACATTAAACACTACCTTTGGGTGATTTTATGACGCATGTTTTATAGTATGTTTCCTACAATAACCAAATGTCTAACTTGTATCCAGGATAATGCAATATACCTAACCCCAAATCCAAGCATTAACAAAACAAATAGACCATTTCAAATGCATTTATTGTTGTATTGAGTGCCTCGTTACAAATGATTTCATCTCTTACTAATACTTTTAATAATACTAATAATTGTTTTAATAGTCAGAATGCACATTGTATACAATACGTGTGGTTAAGTAGGGCAACCGTATTTGTTTCTTTAATGCTGCAACTACAAATGTTTGCAATTTGCATTCTGTCTCTGTAGATACAATTATTCGTAACAAAGATGTATTAACGCTGGATTTAGGCCAAGTATCCTAAATGGAATTACTCGTTATTTCACTGTTAGTACCAATATGTTTTTATTTCATTGTCAGAGAGGAATACTGTCAGTGGCAGATGAGCTGCTACATATAGAACCTCTCAAAGAGCACCATGCGAAGAGGATGAAGAGGGGGAGTAGCGAAGATGCAGTCCAACTACACATCATCTACAAACGTAGCCCTTCTTCAGATGATGACACCTCATGCCCAGTAGAACCATGTAAGCCTTCCAAACATATACATAATTGCTATGCAGGGGTCCAAAGATATTTTCAATAATCTTGTTCATATTTACGTGTTCATTTGGTTTAGCTTACATTAATTGTACAATGTTTTTTTTCTCCAGTCACAGTTGATTCAAACAGTGCATCAGCGAATGGAACAGTGATTCCTGCCAATGAGACCGTCTACACGGGACCCTATCTCGGCGCCAAGTTCCTGGAGATCTTCTTCGTGGTGGACAGTCTAGTTTACAATGAATACATCCATGATACAGAGATGTATGCCACAACCATACTAAACATTGTAAGCACATGAGGCACTATACATATTTTGGAGAAACTATTCTCTTTTGTTTTAGAGGAACTGTTCCTTGTTTTATTTTAATAGTTCCTATTTCTTATTTTGAAATAATGGTATTAATGACAAACCTCTGTATAAACCTTACAAATATTCTGCTTTCCCAATTAGGCATTGAAATAATTTTTGTTTAAATGTTGACAGGTATGGCATTGTATGTGCTCGCTAGATACATATGCCCATGTTAATGATATGGCCCGCCCCCTCCCCCCCCCCCCAAAAAAAAAAGTACATTGTTACATTTATACTTCAATTTTGTTTAATATCTTTTGTTTGTTTTTTGTCTAAAGTTTTGCAGGGTCTCTCTGAAGACCAATGTATTTTTGTTTTAATAGATATTCCTTCAAATATTATTCTTTAAACAATAGTTTGGATTAATATCTTTTCATATTTTCCATAGTATCCGCCACCCAGTCTGCGTGTACTGACATAGTACACACAGTGAAAAGTTGCAAACTGCACCGCTCTTGTTCGGCTATGCATTCTTCTTTCTTTGAAGACTGCATGGCTACTGTGTATAGTGCACTGTATAACAATACCAGTGCTTATCACTGTATTTTGTAACTTTTGACTTTTGATCCTGCCTCTTATTTTGCTGTACAGTTGATTACATTGCTGCAAAATCATAACAAATATGGTGTCATAGTAACGAGGAATAAACACACTTTGTAATGAAAGTAAACAAAGCTAGAACTATCCCATGACAAGAGAGGTATCATCGATCAAACTCGAGTTTCCAAACCTTTTTTGAAGGGTTTAGATCATTCATTCACTTTAGGAACACTCTACATGAACAACATTTTGTTTAATTTTTTTCTCCTACTTCCCCCGCGAAACAAAGATGAGCAGACGTTATGCAGACCCTACCCTTGACATCAGCATGAGAATATCAGTGGTCCGTCTACTTATCTCAATGACGGAAACGTTAACGGTAAGATATTGTATTTGTTACTGCTGTCATATTTAATTAATTGTTTCCATTGATCTTTTCTTATAATTCACTTACATCAAATAAACTCCTTTACAACCGGCTTGGGCATTGTGACAATCATGAACACTCTTCAAATATACGAGGTCATGATATAACCGATATGGTCATATTGAAAGCTTATATGCTTTCATTGCTGTACTCTTGTATCAACAATAATCAAATGCAGATGTTCCCATATCAGCATTAAGAGGACAGCATATACCCATATGATATTATTTCTTACCAGATTTAAAATATTCCCCAAAAGGCGGAATTTAAATGGATTTAATTTGGATTAAATGATACATTTCGTGATTCTATGGTTAAGCTGGCTACAATTGAAAAGGGGTGTTCTAAGGCATGGTCATGGCATTAATATGACATTGTACTTGCCATCCTGTAGATCTGGTATTGTTATGTTATATGACTATGGATTATTGGGCAGTCCACTTCCTGGACTGTTTCCATGTCGCGCCCAATCCTGACAAAATAACACACCCTCAACGCTTAGCCGGAGACAGTACTTGCTTTGTATTCTCAACCGGAGTTTTTTCGACGGTTGTACTGTTGTGGGTCGCAAGATGTGTGCGGGATGCGTGTAAATGCCTCGGCCACACCATTGGGTATTTGGCTTGCGTATTGCTGCGTTTTTATGGCAAGCCGTTTTAACATTTATTCCTATTTCTATCAAGAATTACCATTGCTTTACAAGAGAAAGTCATTTCTTAATATCAAGAATTACCAATGCTTTACGACAGAAAATATTTCTTTGGTATAAATAATTCATTTCTTGATATCATGAAAAGAAACGGCTTGCCATAAATACGCAGCAATACGCTAGCCAAATACGCAAAGGTGTGACTGAGGCATAAGCGAAGGAATAAATTAAAACGGACATAATATAAACTAATTATTGGGTAGCAGTAGGCCTACTTCATTCTATAACTTGGCACAAATTATATGTTCATGGTTTCTATCTTTCGTGACAAGATGAAATCAATAATAATAATAATATCAATATAAATATATATACTGTATTAAAGTCAATTTATAATAATTAAAATACCCAAGCAACTACTAAGAATTATTTCTGTACAATATTTTGGTATCGCTAATGATTTGTTTCTCTCTTTCTCTCTCCTTTCATTCATGTTATCTTCGTGTGCGCTTAGAAGCATGCTGGTATAAAGTGATTTATAAATGTTGCATATGATTATTGTTCTATAAGTGGAGAAAATTATCCGCTCGTTTCAATTTACATCGACAAAATAGTCGCTTAATTTTTAACATAAAAGTATTTTCTGTATGGTCTTTGGCGGATCAAGTATTCTCTAGCCGGTAATGGGGAGGAATTACTCTAATAAGCAGAAGGGGTTGTTACAATTTCCAGGTGTCCCTCTGAGGTCGACATTTTATAAAAACCGGTGTAGCACAATGAGGGGGGGGGGGCATATTTTCTTTCAAACTAGAGGACGGGGCTTTGATGGGTGAGGGGAGGGGGTTGCCCTACTTGCCCCCTGGATCCAGCAATAGTTGGTGTATGCATGTTATCCCGTGGTCTCAAAACCAATATGTGTACACCTTCAGTGGCAGACCCAGAATTCTCTGGCAGGGGGGAGGGGGGGGGGGGGTATCCCTGTCGGATCTGGCGGTAACCTTTGACAATGCAATAACTTAAGTTATTTTGTATTGATATTGCCTAGGTCATTGACACCGGTGGAACTCTAGTAACTATGACACCTACTAATAACGGTGATACAACCCTCGACGATTTCTGCAGTTGGCAGGCTGCTCAGAGCGTCAACAATGACACGAATCCTGACGACTGGGACCTAGCAATACTTTTCACAGGGTCAGTACAACGTAAATCGAAAGTATTACATCTATCTCGAGATAATTCGCATTACCTTAAACCCCCAGAAGAATGCATTGATAATTTGTTTATCTAGTTGTTACACGGTAAGTCGTTGAACAAGCAATTTCTCAGGCACTCTACAAGCGAGAGGGAGCTATAGGCTATTGGAGGTTAATATGCAATACCAGCAAGGACCAATTTTGATGGTGGTGGTGCACGAGATAACGGAGGCAGGTCACTCATGTGTCATCAATGTTTGTATTAGTTCAATAATTTCATTTTGTACCAAAGGTGTGATGATCCATTCAGTAATATGTATAAGTTTGGGTCGAGTGTTTTAAGGTAGGAGTACGAGTGCTCAATTTCCAAGAGCTTTTCACCCCCTTGCAAGTTTATAATTAAGAAAAAACCCTGTAGAGGTAAATTGATACAGCGTCACAACTAACCCCATTTCAAACATATTACACTCACTCAAAGACACACCACAACTAAATAACTAGTTTTTTTGAAGAGAAACTCAAAGAGTCTTTCCCATGACAGTTCACGGTACCCGGGACGGTACCATTACTCATAACTCGATTCCGAATCTTTGTAATGTTTTTGATCTGTGTTTTTTCATCCATTAATTTCATAAATTTAATAATAAACTACTCAAATTTATAAACGTACCTACGCTAATTACTTCTGGTGTTAAACACACATATTTTGCAATATCATTATAATTAAAATAAAGTGACAATTCATGGATCTTATCATTGTGTTTCAATTAAATGCATTATAATGCAATGTCTTGAAACGGCTAGACCTGTCCCCCCCCCCCCACCCCTCCCCCCCCCCCCCCCCCATAGAGCAAAGCTATTACATATCATTTGTCAAGAGATCAATTTACTTCATATTTAACAAAGCGGATATGTTGATGATATTTGTCTGTTTGGAGGCAGAAGAGCGTTAACTCAAATACTTACTTCATTATGTACTATTATTAAATAAACCGTCATATATTTACTTAAAAAGAAACCCTAAATGCATTACTTTACATAGGCTAGTGGTGCATAAAGGCATCGCTGTAATATCTATGACACAATTTCAATTCCTATCAAGTGTGAACAATTTATTTTAAAAAGTAGACAACATTTCTTTCATTTTTGTACTGAAAGGTAGTCGGTTTGTATGGTGTCTGTGTAAGTGTATAGCAACACATTTCTTCCGATTACTTTCTAGTCTTTGATATAAAGTTGTTATGGTCATGATTCACACAATGATATTTCTCCTTTCTCTCTCTCTCTCTCTCTCTCTCACCGCTTCGGCCTTAATAGTCACGATATCGCCACAAATGGTGTTGACGCGGGGCTGCTGGGACTAGCACGGCTAGGTGGAGCGTGTGATCTGGAGAATAAGTGTTCTATCAACGAGAATAACGGACTTGGAGCCGGACTAGTTATGGCTCACGAAACAGGACACTCGTAAGTAAATTAAAGCCTCGGTCACAAATACCATTAAGAACTGCTAAGAACGCCGTACAAACAATTTACAGACAATGGAAATTCGGAAAGACAATGGAAAAACAGGGAGATTCGTACGAACTTATCGTTCGTACGAACCTTTGTGACCGTAGCTTAAGACAACAAAAATAGAAACAAAACTACAACATAATACAGAGAAAAAGAACGAAAGCTAAAGTCTGCGTCTGTACTTTTGTAGTTTAACCCTAATAAGGCCGGGCTATTTGAAGTCTTACTATGGCCGGGGGGGAGGGGGGCATTATGGCCCCCCCCTAAGATCTCGGCCGTGAAACGGCCAATCTCCGCGAAAATTTGCACGCATGTCAAGTGAAGTGTATAGAACAATATGATAATTTCAATTTTTTGAAAAAAATCACTCATTTGCATATTTATGGTAATTTATGCAAATAACGTCATAAAATCACATTTTTACCCATAAATCATATATTATTCATATTTAAGCATTCTTTTTCACTACATATATTAATTAGACCATTTGGAACAATAATACGACAATTTTTTTTTGAAGAGCCAGCTTATTCCTTATGTTATCTCTTGTTTTGATAATTTCTTATGTATTTCATTGTTTTTTTAACTTATTTATGTTATTGTTTTTTTGTTTTTTTTCATTTCTTCCTACAATTCATCTATTTTGACTCCCAAAACAACCACCTAAACTTTAAACAAGACCCAATAACCAATGTTTGATCAATTTTTAGGAAAAATGACATTTCCATATGTTTTGTACACAAATCACAAAAATGAGCGATTTTCGGGCTGACATGCAAAGACAAAAGGTCACGTGACCTTGTAACTGTAGGTCCGATTTTTTTTTTTTTTTTTTTTTAAAGATGAGCAAGACTTTAAAGAAAAAAGTCAGCGAGCGGCGATGCGCCATCCATATGCGTTCTCGAACAATCAGAAAAATCGTGGAGGGGGGGGGGGGGGGGCCATAATGGCCCCCCCCCCCCGGCCTTATTAGGGTTAATAGTCAAAAAGTGCATGTTTAGCATTCGATGAGTGAGCTTTCTTGCCTTTACAAACGAGATAGCAAGGAGGAATATTCAAAACTGGTATTGATGAACTCAGTGAGACAGCATATATGACTGCACACCGACTCCAAGCCGACCGATTCTTGGCCATTCGACATGTGTGGATAAAATAATGTTTAGTCTGCGAGTCGGTTTCGTTGGTATGACTAGGGTGTTGAGTTTGTCTGCGTGTGGGATGCGTGCGTGTGTGTGTGTGTGTGTGTCTTCTTTTATCAGGGCAGCGTTTCATCATTGAACCGTCATAAGTACAATTTCGCCCAAAAAACACATCTGATACGCGTATCAATACGATGACGGGGAACTTATCATCGTTTTTTAGACGATGTCCAAAGCTACACAAAAAGTCCATTTGATTTTGACTTCTTGCCTTTACGATGGAGTCATAATTGTTTGTCATTGGCAGTCTGTCTTGAACCTGTTTTAATTCACCACATTCAATGGCATAAAATAGATGGCTTTAATTAAATTTCTAATCGATCTGATAGACCCATTGAACTACATACAAAATGAAATAGGTCCCGTTAGCCACAAAGTTAGTAACACTACTTCTTTGTTGTAGTTACGAAGTTCTTTGGTATTTTGCTCCATATGTTACCCCTAAATTGAAAGATATTTAAATGTACAACCTATTGAGTATTTTTATATCACTACTGTGGCATGGATCAGACCAAATATAAAATACGCTTAAAGTAGAAATTAAAGTCAATTTGTATGTTTAATAAATGATCATCAGTATTTAGTAGCTAATGGGACGAAAAGCGAACAAAGAGAAAGAAATGTATAAACAAATGTAACCTGTAGAGACACTGATGATTTGTATGCACATCTTAATCGGTATATTATTTATTATTTAATAAGATTAAACTGAAAGTGTTTTATTGATACTATAATGTTAACCGATCATGTTGAAAAAAAAAAGATGGATTAATTGATATTTGTCGTTTGGCATCTTTCTTTTCATTAGACTTGGAGTAGATCACGATGGAACGTACGGCTGTGCTGAAGAACATAACATCATGTCTGCATCTCTCGCCTTAAGCACTGGTGCGTTCGAATGGTCAACTTGTAGTTCAGAACACATGAAAATATTCATCAGGTGAGTTATTAAAAAATAATAGCAATTGGGTCTTATTTTCCCAGCTAGGGTATAGCCTCATCAGTATCAACAGTGCTCTTTCCGAAGGAACTACATACATTAATACCCCATCATTACAAGGTAGATGTTTTATACACCTGGGTCGAGAAGGATAACGTGTGCAAAATACCCTGTCCAAGGATATAAGCATGAACGAGGATCAAACCCGGGATATGAGAGTCAGGGGCTCTCACCAATATATCACAGTGCTTCTACATGTACTACACATTGCTACCAGTTTATGGCAGATATCATAGACTTGTAGCTCCGTATTCGATGGATATTTTATACCCGACGCTGTGTATAAGCTCGGTGTAATATCGAGTTAAATTCCCGCTGCTCTCTGCCTTGGTATTCCTAACTAGAGAGACAACTGAATGTAACATCTCACCCAAACTCTCAGACCCGAATTTTACAAAGGAGGTTTGTCGACAAACCTAGGTTTTTGTGCGTCATATGACGCGTTTCGACGCGTTTTTACAAACCAGGTTTATAAAAAAAACGCGTCAAAACGCGTCATATGACGTACACAAACCTAGGTTTGACGACAAACCTCCTTTGTGAATTCGGGCCACTATTTTCCTCAGAAGTGTCAACACGTTCTCACACAATCTGTCAAGTGTTGGATACACTTTAAACAATGCACAAAGTCAACATGCCATTTTCGCCATGTAATTAGTTTTAATGCATACGTCTTTGTAAAGTGCGTTTAGTTACGGATTATTTCATTCATCTGTTATGATCTCAATCTCAATAGTCGGAATGCAAATTGAACATATTACGTGTTGTTATGTATGACATTAAGCTTTAATGTTTGTCCTACCTAGCAACACCTAATGTATGCAATTTGCATTTTGAACAATGAACCATACATTATATTTTTTACCTGTAATTTAATTTGTCAATATAAGTGAAGGAAGAGAAGTAATAATAATATTGATAATAATTGCGGTGAATTGATGTTATAATTATTATCGTGAACATTATGAGGATGATGAAGATGATGATAGATGATAGTACTACTTCTACTACCACCACTATGACTTCTACTACTACTAATACTACTACTGATTATAATACCTGGAGTTATTAAGCGCTATCTCTAAGATAGCCAAGGTTTCATAAGTGTCTTACTACCGCGTTTCAATCGTTGTCACCGTGGTCAAGTTAGAGCAATGCACATTAATTTCCTATTGCCCTATTTCATGTTAATGGAAAAAGGATTTTTTCTTAATTTCAGTTCCGAAGTGTGCATGGATGATGTTCCTATTTCCGATCTGTCTCCCATCGACGATCTCCCGGGTCAGAGATATAGTGCAGACATGCAGTGTCAAATGGACTTGAACAATTCAACCGCCTACAGTTGCACTTCTATTGTAAGCATATATATTTCTCAATCTTTCAAACTTGTAGGTCCGAAAGCGTTGTAAGGACAAGGTCGCCAACGTCCAATTGAAGTGCGTTTATCAAATTAACATGAGTTTCAAAGGGATGTCGGCGAACTTGTACTTATGACGGTTTCGTGAAACAATAGGGACTTTTCGTTTTACACGACGAGAACGTGGACCGCCACGTCCTTTTAAGGTAATGTGACGCCCTTTTAAGGCACTGCCGGGCAGGGCCCAGTGCATTAACACAATGGCACACGCGGCAGTCCACGCTCTCGTCGTGTAAAACGAAAATTCCCTATTGCCATGCATATTACATCATCCAACGATGGGTTTAACGCATTAACGTACTAGAAGCAATACCGCCAATTCCCCTCTAGCTCCATATCAGGTAAGCTGTAGCATTATGGTCCGGTAAATGTCTGCATCCCTAGCATCGCTGTTGGTTCTCGCATCGAGTCCTCTGTGGAAATTAGGTAGTGGATTCGAACTTTGGCAAGTGGACCATGAGGTGGCGCTGTGCAATGAAAAGTACGCTAAGGCAGAAAGTTCATTAGTCCAGTATGCAGGGTTGCATGGTAAAGATGAAGAATGATTTGTGATCTTTTTCTCCTGAGACTATTTATGTGTTAGTGTGGGGGATTGTCATATGTCCCTGCAATTTATGTGTGTACAGTGCATGTGACTGTAAAGTGCCCACCTGCATCCATGAAGCATGCAAAGTAATGACCCCCCCCCCCCCCCCCCCTAAAAAAAAAAAAAAAAAAAAAAAAAAAAAAGGTTGGTGGGGGAGAGAGAAAGGGAGGGGAATGCAATTCCCTCCCACACCCTCCCGTATTCGATGACATTGTTCTCTCCAAAGATCGGCGTGAAACCAGTGCCTCCTTAATGGCAGGCCCCAGTGTATGCCACTGACACCCGGGTTGTTAAACATATTTATACAAAATAAATTCATGTGACAAATCTTCTCTGGGTATTTCTTTTTATTTAATGTAAATCAATTATGACCATGAACCTTATGATTTTCCGCAGGGCAAAAGATTAATTTCACTTTTTGAAACAGGAAATACTAATCAACTTAAGACCAATCGTATAACATAAACATAATGTGTTTAAACATATTTGTGGCTTACACCCAGTAAATAAGATCGATTGATCGATCTGTAATTGAAAAAAACAAGTCAACAAAAATCTTGGAACCAGCGGGATTTGAACCTGCCATCTACTGCTTGCCGGGCAGCGACTCTACCACCAGGCCATCATTGGTCCATGGCACAGTCACGATGAACTAGAAACAAATACCCAAGCTCTCCTGATTCATTCTGACTTATTAATATTCATTAGTCCGCCATAGGACAATAACTTTTATAAATGTAATGCTTCCTGGGAGAAATTTCAATAGTTTAAACATATTTGTGGCTTACACCCAGTAAATAAGATCGATTGATCGATCTGTAATTGAAGAAAAAAAAACATACTGTGTGTTTTTAGACTGATAAAAATGAATAAAATCTGAAGTGAAGTTAACAAGATGCATAAAATAAATGCAACTGTTAATGGGTATTTTGAAATTATATTTAAAGCTTAAATGGTACATACCTAATGAAGATGGCAGCTTCTTCTCCTGAGTATGTCTAACAATGAAGATTGATTATTTATCTCTTTCTTTTTCATACAGACATCTTGCGCTATACTTTATTGTGGTTTTCCGGACACCTCATCTTGTTCCAGCCATGGGCTACCTGCCGAGGGTACTCCATGTGAAGTAGGAATGGTAAGTTTATGGTTCATCAGGGATATTCACTTGAGATCGTTTTAGATTTAACTTTTAATTTTGCGAAACCTCGACGTTTTAAACAACGATCCACTCACAACGACACGGGTTCACACGGGACCCGAACAACGAGGGTTCCAACGTGTAAACCGAGCATACCGAGCAAGCAGTCGCTCACGCTGTAACTAGGCTGGTGTAACAGAGACTCTGTTAAGCTATGGTCACAAATCAGAGCAGCGACCGACCGATCAGTAGCCTGCTCGGTCGCTGCTGAAATTTAGGCATCGCCCAGCGATTTTTGGAGAAGTCGAGCAGGCTGTAGCGCCCCAGCGATGCCTGGGCGGTGACCTGTCGATTTCCCGTCGGTCGCCGGTCGATTTTAGGTCAAAACTGGGCGAAATCGCGAAGCTTTTTCGCGCGGTGTCCCGGCAGTGACCGACCGGTGACCCTCCGATTGCCGGGCGGTCTCCCACCAGCCACCGGCTGATTTTAAAGAAATTGCCCGGCGGCCGGCCAGTGATCGGCGGGGCTCCAAAATACGCCCGGTGCCTGGCCGTTCGCCGCCCGGGCACCGAACTAATCGAGCGTTCGCCGCCGAGCGATTTAGGTCAAAAATCGAAGCCGCTAGGTCAAAGGCTGCCGACCGATTTTGGACTCGCCGCCCAGTGACCGACTGATCTCCCAGCGGCGACTGGGCGGCGACCGGGCGGCGACTGCTCGACAGCCTTTGACCTAGGGGCTTCGATTTTTGACCTAAATCGCTCGACGGTGAACGCTCGATTAGGTCGGCGCCTGGGCGGCGACCGCCCGGTCGCCGAGCGTAGTCTGGGCAGCGAGTGAAAGTGAGCAGGCGCCGCCCGAATTTTAACTCCGCGCTAAAACTTCAGTAGCGACCGAGCGATGCCTTAAAAACGAGCGGTGCCTGGGCGGCCGCCGCTCGGTGGCCGGGCAAAATTGGCTAAAAACTCGCCGCTCGGCCGCCGAGCAGGCTACTTTTGGGTAATGTGACCATAGCATTACATCAGCTTGTATAGTTTACAGAGTAGTATTTGCGTCAACACGGCACATCAAATTCGAATGAGGACCCCCTGGGACTCTTATGCTTTAACCACAAGATCATTCGTAGTTTAAAGCTTCGATTAAACTTAAAGTTTGGCAACCATAAGTACGTCCACACATTTCGCAACTACAAAATATCCTCGTAGTTTAAAAAAACGCGTTACACATAACTGTTACTGAATCTCGTGTGAACCTAAGTATTACCTGTTTATAACGAATTCATATTATCACTTATTTTTTTTTATTTTAAAGGTTGCAGTTAATTTGAAATGTGACTTGTAAGCTAGATGTATTTTTGTTTGCTAGTTTGAATAAATATCAATCACAGAAGGAAATTTAATTTTAGTAAAAAATGTCCTCTTGAAAAAAAATCGTTCTTCAACTGCCTTCTACTTCGAAATACGACCAGAAATAGTTTGAGTATTGGGACGGAACTTTCACGCACATTACTATGTCATCCACTTGTGTGTGAAGTACACGATTGAGTATTATTCCTTTTTTATTATTTTGATCATTCCTAAGCATATTAGAATACATCAGTGCTTATTCCTCACATAATCAGCCTTTCTCAATTGCTTCTAGACAGTTTCTTTCACAGTTCCATGACCAGTAGGTAAACTTCATCTTTCAAACTGAAGGCAGACATTCTGGAATTACTATGTGCGATGCGTAACAGTTTGCTTACAGTGGATGTATTGGAATTCCCGAGATGCCTGCGTAAATCTCATGTACAGCAACACAATAAATGACTAAAAGAATTGGGGACAAATATTTAGTACTTTATTGACTTAACATTTTTCCTAATTTAAGATAGTTATATATCTTACCTTATTTCCCTAGTGGTGCATAAATGCAGAATGCGTTAATAACACACTGAACGTCACCGTACCGGTCGATGGCAATTGGACAGAACACGGTAGCCTCTCATCCTGCTCACGAACATGTGGGACAGGGGTTCAATTCCAGAGTCGAACCTGTACCAATCCCAACCCACGATGGGGAGGAATGCCTTGCGTCGGAGAAAGCCATATCTACATGCTGTGTAATAAAGAGGTAAAACTTTGCAACTTTTATTTCATTTAAATAACTGATATTCAGTGCAAATTGTGCATTCTACTTCTAACGATACGAATTAATGAATATCATGTATAGTCATTCATACAATCTCTCTCTCTCTCTCTCTCTCTCTCTCTATCAGGTGCTCTGGAAAGAGCAGGTCCATACACCAGAGCCCTCCTTAGCTCTCTCTCTCCATCCCTCTCTATTTTTAGCCTTGTTCTTCCTTATTTCGCAGCATCTTTCTCCTATTAAGTCTTACACTATCCAAATGCTTGGTCTACCACGTTAACTACTTTACTATCTTGAACTTTAAATTTAAATCGAACCATCGATCTTCCCTTCAAATATGCGTCTGACCATGATATCCCCCGTAATATGTGTCCTATCCAGTCTTTCGTCCGTCTTCAGAGTGTTTCTCTCAAGTTCCTTTGTTCAATCACTCTATGCAGTGCTTCTTTACTGGTGATCATGACCCTCCAATTAATTCCTTTCATTTTTCTTCACATCCACTTTTCCAAAATGTCAATCAACCTTTCCTCTGCTCTTCTAATTATCGTATTTTCAGAGCCAGACAAGGCAACATGTACACTCCAAACAGGGCACTTGACAGTTCTCTTCGAATGTTATCCCCATAAAATCAGAAAAATAGCATAAACAGGATTTGTTGTTATGTGTAAGGCGCAATCTTGTGGGTTAGTAATGAGGTCAGTATAGGTCTTATGGTTTAAAGTCTTCCTCTGCCTAGCACAATTTTAAGCAGGTTGTTCATCTTCACCAAGGCAGACTGGCCATTGAGCAATCATTTAAACACAGTAAAATGCTAAGGGCCCTTAATTACGTAAATAATCACTGCGTTAGTCTAGATGGAATGACAAGTTTTCTACAGCCCTTCCCCCTCCTAAACCAAAATTAAATCTATGCCTGACATACAGGCCTCCGTACAAAAAAAGAATATGAAATAAATTAATTGTTGCACGTTATTTTAAAAAGCTGACCCCCCCCCCCCCCAAAAAAAAAAAAAAAAAAAAATAAATAAATAAATAAATAAATGATAATAATAATAGTAATAATAATAATAATAAGAGACGGTTTTCCTAAAAGTGTATATTATATAAAATGTCCAATAGTAAAGATTCAACTTTTTCTTCAGTCTGAATGAAACCCCCCTACACCGTAAACAAGTAATGATGTATAAAGTGAGCCTCTGGAACGTTTGTGATTTTGGTTGCGAATCGTTTCTGATCTTTTCATCACTTTAAAAACAAGCTAGATCGCTTCTGTTTAGTTTAGATTTGTTTTTGATTCTGTCTTGATTTTTGATTAATCCACCACAATATCGATATTTGGTAATTAATCATCCTTCCTAAAAAAAAGCTCACAGTGTTAATCAATTAGCAAGGATTTGCCACCACTCGATCGAACCACATAAACCTAACACATTATCGAAGATCTTTAATTTAATTCAAAGTCCTTAATAAAATGTTTGAATTGCAGGGTTCAGTTGCGGGGTGGTTGAATCTTGCCCTCTGACAATATCCTCTTCTTTCCCCAAAAAGTTGGTACTTTTTTACATTAATCCTCATGGCAGTAAATCCAGCCATACGCGATAGACTGGGATATCCTTGATTTCAATAAACAGACCTGTTAACTAATACATGTTTCACTCCAGAACCCATGGATACTTACTGTAGATTTACCTGCTATATGCAGAATGACATCTGTAATTACGGAGTTCTCTTGCACACATTAAATGTTGCTGCGTCTGACATGCCTCTGGCAAACAGTTTAATTGTTAAGAGAAACTTTTGTTCAAGCAGTATGCATGTTATTAGTATACAGGAGCCAATTTTTCGAAATCGTCAGAAGTTAAATGTTTGTGGACATCCCATAAAAACGCGTGTTAATTATATAACACATGTTTCTACGAGATGTCCAAGAAATTAGCCTTATACCGGGTTCCAAATATAGGCCCCTTACCTGGTCTTTTGAAATACTAGGCTAATAAAATGTCCCATCGTTATTTATCTACAGCAATGCGCAACTTCGCAGGATGACTTCCGTGCTGAGCAATGTGCTGCAACAAATTCAATCCCACTGAACGGCATGACATACAGCTGGCAAGACGCCTCAGCTAGCGACAATGGTGGGTTTAATGTGTACCAATCACTTTTCTCTCTCCGTATGAAAGGGGCATCACCTCTATATACTATATTCAAGTTATAAGCTCCAAATATGCAAATTAATATTTGTCATGTTTATTATACACTCCAAATAAATATTAAAGTGATTTGTGAGTAGACTAGTCGACGCACTTTTCGCACAACTAGGCGGTGTGGCGTGCGCCTATAATCCAGCTAACAATGGAAGTTACAAACTGATTCAGACGATTCCCAGGGGTCTCAGTCATGTAAAAAATACTGTACGCATGCGTGACCACGGGTTTCCAGCAAACAAGGATTTCTTCTGAAGCCAAAATACACCCTAAATGAAGATTTCGCGTATTTTTTTCCTCCTGGATCGACATCTTAAACGGGTATTTCACAATAGTGTCTTCTCCGAAGCAATTATTGTAAAATGGTAACCCCTCCAGAATTTTGAAGTGCGATACCGCCTCCAATTAAAAAAAAAAAAAAAAAAATTATACGTGTTTACTTGGTCACGCATGCATACAGTGTTTATATTTGAATGAGACCCCTTGGTATTTTTCTCACACCAACAAAAATAAATTTAAAAAATCCAGTATCAAGTTCAAATGTTTTTATATGTTAAATTTGTGAGTGGAAAATTTCTTCCTTGCAGGAGATGAATTGTGCGAGCTAAATTGCCGAACACAGACAGGAGCAAATTCCTTTTTACGTAATGACAGACCGGGAGATTTCTGCGATGGCACGCAGTGTTGGGACGATGATGAGGCTGATGTGAAATCAACTAAGTTGTGCGTCGGTGGACGTTGCCAGGTAAATTCACGCTCGCGCACTCACGCACAACAACAATCCCCACATATGTAGGACTTTAATTAAAATTAAAAATCCGGCTATGACCGATTTCAATCGTCTTACTCCAGATAGTGAATTCAAAATTACAAATTACAAGTGCAACAAAATATATAAAAACAATGCATAGAAGTGCATTACGCTAAAGTGGCTTGTTGCTTGGCAACGGTATATTTAACTCATCATATAAAATCATGTCATTTCAATCCATTCGTTCTTCATGGAACGTGTTATGTGTTTAAAACAGTTTATCATGACAATAAGAAATTGATAACATATGTCAATACATCAATATATTTGGACTTCGGTTATTTAAATAAAACATATATTATTCGAATTATGTTGCCAAGCATTCCGCCATTTTAGCGCAATGCGATTGTATATATTTTGTTGCACTTGTTTGTAATGCATAATCAGCTTATCCAGACATTGACATACTTCTACCAAGTGGATGATAGTGGTGGGGGGGGGGGTATGTGGGCTGCTCCAGTGATCTTGACCCAATATAAATGATTTATTCTTTTTCTGGACCTTCAAACGGGAGAGGGGACTTGAATCCATGCTGGACACACCACTGGACTCTAGGCTTTGGTGAAATTAAACTGACCCTTACGGCAGATTTGATCACTCTTTGTCATCATAACACCTAATATCTTGAAATGAATAGAAAAATGCATATGTTTCTCGGGTGATCAAACAATTTAACATGATTTTTGTCTTATCCACGGAAAAGATTTTTCATTTGAGTTACAATATTGAGGGCTTTTTGTTACAGCAATATGCTACTACTTTATGTAAAAATCATAGATCAGTTTCAAACAAATCATTGTGACGTTTCCATTTTAATTTTCAATCTAGAAATTTGGTTGCGATGGTGTTCTGAATTCTAATGCTGTTTATGATGACTGTCGAGTTTGCGGTGGTGACGGGACGTCATGTTACTGCACTACTGGGTCCAGTGTTGGTAAGATTTTATTTACCCTATTTACCCTATAATTATAATTATAATTATTCGTGAGGTATGGTCACTCTTCCATTCTTCTGATATCAAGTTTTGTTGGGCCACTAATGGTTAAATACATAGTAGACAATCAGGGGAAAGGTTAAAATCCACCTGCGCATTCTCCATGGACGACGAGCGAATATGACGTTAGCACTTCGGTACTCTGTTTTCAGAATATGAAATCATCAATTCATATTCAAATTACGAACAAAATAAAGAATGATTCCTATTTTATCCCTCTGACCAGCTCATGTATTTTTACATGACTATACCCCCGTCTCCCTTTCTCCTCAATATCTATGTACTGCCATACATCTCTCTCTCTCTCTCTCTCTATCTCTCTCTCTCTTCATCTCTCCATATGAGATCCTTAACAAAAACGTCCAGACCACCTCAATCGTCTTTCTTATATCGTGTTTGTTTGTTATTACTCCTAGTACCCGAGGAAGAGGACTGTGTTGATATGGATGCAAATTGCCCTACTTTTGCTAGGAATGGATACTGTGATACTAACTTATATACGATTGCTAATTGCAAGCTGAGCTGCGAACTCTGTGACCCTGCTCCAGGTCAGTCAATGATATCATTTCTTCTTTTTTCATTATTATTTTTTAAATATTATTATCATGATTGGTATTTCATTATCATGGAAATGTTATTGTTATTATTTTCATCTATGTTTTTCGATATCATCAATTAAAGGTATAGACCAGTTCTGGTTATGCGATTGCATGGTGAAAGAAACGTTGTGAAATCGATCATAAAAGGTAGCATATAAGTATTGGTGTGTACTGCAAAGTTCTGGAATCATCAAAATTATAATAAATTTGGCCCAGTCTTGATAAATTTACAAGCACTGTACACATAAAGATGTGTATGACTATATACGCGATCCCAAAATCTATGCAGTCCAGATCGATATGAAAATTTACCAAATATATCAATTAGTAGACGGTTTCCCGGCAAAATTTGTATCATCACGTATTAGTAAAAACATATTCTTTCACATGATATGTAGTTGGAGCTTCCATTTGTATATCGACAGACCACCTTTTGTTTTCGTCAGAATTTTCTTTCTTTATTTCTATTCATGCGCACTTTTTTTGGCCGGTAATAACTCAAGATCGATATGGTCAATTTCTTTCAATTTTGGCACAGTCATAGGTCATTGTCATGAGACGTGACAGCAATTTCAGGTCAATAAACACGCGCGTATGCGTACGTCCGCGCGCAAATTTTCTAAATGCTTAAAATAACTTTTTAATCAGATAAGAGTACATTCTAGGCCATTTTGAGCATTTCCAAAATAAATGCGCACACGCGCATGCGCGCGTCTCCGCTCGTTATGGCCGTAAGCAACATAGAATCGCCATTTGTTTTCTTTCAGGATATTTGACTTTTTTTCCAAACAATTTAAAGATAAACTCCAGTACTGGTAAAAAAAAAAAATTAATTCTCACAGAATCAAACGAAACTTACACTGAATGTTCAAGATTACAAATAAATGACATGTGCCAAACAATTTTGGAAGAAAATGTATACTGGCTGAGTAATGAGCATAGAAAGACAAGGAAACCAAGGTAGTACCATCCCCGACACCATGTGTGTTGTCCCACATATAGCTTTCTATGTGAGTGTTTGTTACTTTACCAAGACTCGGTCAAATTTATTATGATTTTGATGACTCCAGAACCTTGCAGTGCACACCAATACTTACATGCTACATGATCAACTGTTTCTAATCCTTTCACACCTTTTCTTTCACAATGCAATCGCATTACCAGTACTAAAGTTTATCTTTAATACCATGTTTATTTCTTTGTGACCATTAATAACGAAATGAGCGTCCGTTCAAGATAAATGTCCGTACGCGCGAGATTTTGTTATACATAGCATATATGGGCAAAAACATGCCTATAAAACATTCACTACAGCTCTTAAGGATGCAGCGGGACCCCGAATTTTTTCATCATATTTCAATAGAGTATGAGTCAGAAATATGATTTCATGTCTCATTTTGCATTTAAGTATATCTTGACATTATCATAATGGCCATGGAACTCAAAATACGAATTTGCGTATTATAACGTCAGAATATGTATGGAAAATCTCTGTGAATATTGATCGATTTTCTTTCAAATTTTGATAAAGCGTAGCTAAGATGATTGTTTACAAGATCAGTAAACATTCTTCTTCATTTTGATGACGTCATCATATTGAAAATTTTAATCAAAGGCGACATGTCAGAATTTTCTTAATTTGCGTGTTATGCCTAAGGAAGGTGAATTTCGTTTACCTCATGAATCTACATGTCATTATCTCGCTTATTTTTGCTTTGTTTTCCCCCGCATTTAAGTATGTTATAGATGCTATTATATTTTTGATCAATGAAATCCTGTTCAGTGATTGGTCAACATGGCATCACGTGACCAAACATAACATTGCTATAATGTAACCATGACGTCATCCATGGTATAGTGCACTATGCCATAGCACTATACCATGGATGACGTCATATATATACGATCGATCAAGGTCAATGTGATATCGGTCGCGCGTCTGCGCTGCTTTCAATGCACTCTTCACTACTTCAGTGACAGTAAACATTATTATTATCATTATTATTTTTTGAAGGTTGGTTTGAAAAATATAAAACAAATATATCATGCACTATTTCAAGCTACTAGTGAAATTATGGATTCCTCGGCGACAGAAATACCACTATTCCTGCCACCTCGATTCATAATTTAAACTAGAGCCTCTTAGTGCTTGGTATATTTGTTTACTATGAGCTATCGTAAATGTTCCTTCCATTTTGTTATTAGATGTTGGAATCATGTCGAAATGTTCAATTAAAAGTTGAAATTGCGACTACGCCAAGGCCGTTTGTCATCCTTTGCATGTAATGTCTACGATACATATTTTAGTATATTGATTAAAGCGCTTGCCGCCCATTCCGGTGACCTAGGTTCGATTCCTGGTCGGTCAATTCAAATTTTTATTTTCGTTTGCTTTCTGTTCTTATTTGATTTTATCATCTTCTTCGACTACTATCACATATTATATATAATTAAAAAAATTGTAATATAATGCTTAATTTTGCGTGTTATATCTCTGGGAGAGGAATGTCAATGGTGTGCCTACAACCCTATGTGAAATCTGATTCCTTGTCGTGTATTAAACCTATAATAGTGTTGATCTCCCCAATCTGCTACAATATTAAATCGTCCCGTTTCTATGATGCTAGTCTCCTTCCCAGACGTTCACATTTTCCATTTATTTAGCCCAGTTATATGCAATGTTTACGTCCATTCCATGGACATAGAATTGTTTACATGTCTATACTTATCTCTCTCTCTATATAAAATTAACAAATATTAAATTCTGATTATGCTGGAAATATTGAATGCATCGTTCTTCATTGCATCTCTCTCTCTCTCTCTCTCTCTCTCTCTTTCTCTCACCCTATCCCTTTCTCTGTCTCCCTCTCCCTCTCTTGGTCTGCCTCTTTCTTCTTCTCTTGCTCTGTCTCCCTCTGTCTCTGCCTAATTCTTTATGTACTCTCTCACCCCTCTCCCTTTCACGCCTCTGGCTTCTATTCTCCCTCTGTTGTGTATAAGGATGTTCCTTAATTTTATCTCGCTCATTCCTCGCCCTTTGTATTCTTATTTCACCCCTACCGTGTTTCCTTGCACTATCCTCTCTCTTTCAAAGTGCATGCATTCTGATTCCTCTTTTATCCCTCTGTCCAGCTCATGTATTTTTACACGACTAAACCCCCGTCTCCTTTACTCCTCAATATATATTCACTGTAAATTATACATCTCTCTCTCTTCATCTCTCCATATGAGATCCTTAACAAAAACTCCAGACCACCTTAATCGTCTTTCTTATCTCGTGATTCTTTGTTATTACTCCTAGTACCCGAGGAAGAGGACTGTGTTGATATGGATGCAAATTGCCCTACTTTTGCTAGGAATGGATACTGTGATACTAACTTATATACGATTGCTAATTGTAAGCTGAGCTGCGAACTCTGTGACCCTGCTCCAGGTCAGTCAATGATATTATTTATTCTTTTTTTCATTATTATTGTTTAAATAGTATTATCATGATTGGTTATTTCATTATTATGCAAATGTAATTGTTATTATTTTCATCTACACTGTCGCTCATATGGTTGGAATAGTTTTGTTTTACCCAAATTTATGGAATTATTTTAAAAATAATTTTAAAATAATAGATCTAGATAATAGTATACATTCTCAGAGTGTATTGAATAATAATTTGACAATGTGTGTTTTGCGTGACTGCTATTTAAAGCATGTGTATGCTAATATGCTTATCAACTAGGGGACCTACGCCCTTAAGTCATAAATGACAGTAATGAGGATTAATGCCCCACAAAAGGGCACTAATATAGCACATCGACACGGTTTTGATCCTGGGGCCTCACAGTTACGAGGCCATTGTATGTCACTGAACCATGACTGTACGCAGCGGGGGCTAGGGTAGGGGAGCAGTTTCCATAAATGAAATAAAAAAAACAGAAAATGCAATAAATTTTCAAAAAATTATTGCATTTTACCCCGGTTCCCAACATAAAAAAATCCGCTTGTGTGCCCATGCTAATTGTTTACAAATACAGCGCTGCTTTGTTCGTTAAAATTTCTATAAGATCTTTTGACAAGGATGTATACATTGTTTCTGTTCCTTTTTTTTTGTTACATATTAAAACGAAATGCACTTTGGTTTATGATGGTACTGTAACGAGCCAAGCAATAAGGACGCAGGTTTCAATTTCAAGGATTCCATTTGGTCCATCTGTATTGGTGCAGACTTAAACAGCTCCTTTCTGTCTCTCTCAATATCCATGAACTGTACAGTGTAGGCCCGCCCCCCCCCCCCCCCTACTCCGAGAACGGACGTACCGCATGCGTGTTACCAAAATGTCCTTTCGTAACAAAAGAAAAAGGTCGACCCGTATTGACTTTACACACCGGACTTTTGCTGAAAAGGGGGGGGGGGGTGCTGAAAAAGGCTCGTATAACAAAAGAAAAAGGTCGACCCGTATTGACTTTACACACCGGACTTTTGCTGAAAAGGGGGGGGGGTCGCTTGGAACACGCATATGCGTACCCTAAATTACACTGAGTGGGGGGGGGGGGGCGGGAGTGTAGGTCCTGCAAGATACACACCTTAAAACCAACATGGAGTCTTCTCTCTATAAGTACCTACTTTCTCAGAGCCCAAACACGTGTCCTTTCTCAGTGCCCAAAACATGTGTCCCTTAATACCAACATGACCAGCATACTTTCTCTGCATCCACTGTCCATGTACATTTATTTATATAGTCATGCCCGATTGCCCATGCACGCTCATTGAAGTGTTTACCATTGTTTAAGTCATGGCTTCCACAAGGTGCAGTGGATATTGGCATATTTGCATACACACACTCAAGAAATGTATACAACGGTTCTAGGACAATTATCCCCTGGGCAATCACCCCCCGAAAACTACCCCCAAAGGACAATTA
Source organism: Strongylocentrotus droebachiensis (assembly GCA_035222895.1). Taxonomy (NCBI): domain Eukaryota; kingdom Metazoa; phylum Echinodermata; class Echinoidea; order Camarodonta; family Strongylocentrotidae; genus Strongylocentrotus; species Strongylocentrotus droebachiensis. The sequence continues at coordinate 178,282 of JAVYIG010000169.1, read as the reverse complement.
CCCCCTGGAATATTACCCCCCGGAGAATCACCCCCCCGAGGACAACTACCCCCCAAAGACAATTACCCCCCGGAAAATTACCCCCGGAGAATTACCCCCCGAGGACAATTACCCCCCCCCCCCGATGACAACTACCCCCGAGGACAACTACCCCCCGATTATAATTACCCCCCCCCCCCCCGAGGACAATTCCCCCGATGACAATTACCCCCCCCCCCCCCGAGGACGACTACCCCCGTGGACAATCAGGATTCAATAGCAAGAGACGATCTGACACATTGAGAGATGGTTACGAGCCCATAAGATCCCCTGCACGTTGTCTTCCTCATTACTACACATTTCCTTTTTATTATAAGTTATGCAACGCCAGTGCGGTTGCTAATTTCCAAGAAGGATGTAAATTTTAGGTAATTGTCCAGCGCTTTTCAAAATGCATAGAAATGCATTTCTCTGGAGCAGCGTTATTTTAATTTTTTGTTAGTCACGGTATCCTCTTAAGAAATGAAAAGTTTCTCCCAAATCCCAAAGTCTTTACAGATTATTAATTTGTGCGTGACTCTGGCTCTCGTCAAGTGCTATGGACACACGTATGGGCACATTTAAGAATAAAAAGGAGAATACATTTTCAAACTGGTAAAAAATTAGTTTGTAATCCACACACTAGAAACTATTTAAAGGACTGTATGCGGGCACCTTGCCGCCGAATGTACATAAATATAAAGTAATATATTCGGTCATGACCTTGTTACACGAATATGAGGATATTCGGGCCTCTCGTTGCCCTTATTTGCCTTGCTGTCAAAATCTTGTCAGCGAGCGAGGAAGGAAGACACTTTAGTATCTTCAAAAATTTATTTTCCTATGTAATTGCATATTTTAACCGTTTCTGGTATTTCATTTTTTTACAAAATCAACGTTTTCCAAATCATTCTCTTGCGGCACCCCGATTGAAAAACAATGTGCTGGAGTTACAAAATCAAATGAGATGAAATACCAGAGAGCGGATATTTATTTTCTTTTGACATGGCACCGTACATATAACTTGAAGGCAATTTATATTTCAAAATAATTTAACGTACACGAAAACATATTGTACTTCAGCATGACAACAGAAATAAATAGATAACGTGAAGAAAACCTTAATTATGGATCATGGCATAGATGAGGGCCCATTATACATACAAAGACAAATACGCGATCGGCTGATTAAAAAAGTTACAGAGGATGCATAAAGGTAAGCTTACATCCTAATTTCTTTGTTGTGCCATTGATGGTGAGAGAGGCTGTAACGCTTACTCATCTGCGCGCAATGTATTGTTCAATTTCTAAGAAATGTAATTTCTGTTCTTTACTCGGTAGTAAAACTACAGGGGAATTCGGCAACCTCCACCCCCCCCCCCCATATCGAATTGATTAATTTGTAAAGACTGAAATGAACTTCATAAATAACAAAGAAAATGAAGGTTTATGCAATTTTCTGTAAATAGCAATTTGGAGAGAAGCTTGCGTCATACGTCACAGTGTTATACATTCCTCGGGGGTGATTTTCATTGGGGTTAGTTGTCCTCCGGGGGTTATTGTCCTCGGGGGGGGGGGGGGGTAGTTGTCTTCGGGGTAGTTTACCTGGGGGATAGTTGTCCTCGAGGGTAATAATGATAATAATAACTAATAATAATAATAATAATAATAATAAGGGTAGCCACTTCAGTTATGAAACTGCTCTTCCAGCTGGCCCTGCATAACATTATATGTTATTACTACCCTTCTCCAATCTATTATGCTGAGCGCCTAGCTAGAAGGCAGAAGGTCCCATTGTTATAAGTCTTTGGTATGACTCGGCCGGGGTTCGAACCCACGACCTTCCGTTCATGAGGCGGGCGCTCTAACCACTGAGCCACCATGCCCAGTAGTTGTCCTCAGGGGGGGGGGGTAATTGTCCTCGGGGGTAGTTGTCCTTGGGTTGTAATTGTCCTCGGGGGTAGTTGTCCTCGGGGGGTATTTGTCATTTGGGGTAATTGTCCTCAGGGGTCATTGTCCTCGGGGGGTAATTGTCCCCGGGGGGTAGTTGTCCTTGGGGGGTAATTGTCCTCGGGGGTAATTCTCCGGGGGGTAATTTTCCGGGGGGTGATTGCCCAGGGGGTAATTGTCCTGATACGGTATACAACACCTGCAGTCATATCACTACAGTACTATCTAAATTTAATTTCGGGGGTTAGTTCAATAATGTTTTCTCATTTCTCCTGTTTACAGAGACCGTTTATGCCACAATACCAATTGGTTCAACGAGTATTACAGCTGATACGTATGGTCCCAGCACGTATATAGGTAAGCTGGACCCTTTCACGTTATAATTAGCCTAAATGGGGGGATTTCAACGATGAAGGTATAATCCTTATCATAAAAATGATTGGGTTTTCCAGACACCAACATTTCGACAGTTTTCAGTTTTGACATTTTCTTACCTCGGCATACGAGTCGGTATTCCAAGGGTAAGCATTTTAGCCTACAGTATGTATCGACTGATCAGTCCTCGAGAATGGATGTCCCCATTAATGAGACAAGTTCTGCATGAGTAAACACGCATGACATTTAAAACGGCAATACAGCACCAATTACAGAACCAATCTACATGGTTCTTGAAATATTGTAAGACTTCATCTGTGAAGGTTTACAATGAACATTTAGACTAGGATTGGGGTATGGAGGAACACACAATTTCCTCCCAGATTGCATTTTTTTCTTCAAAATTGTAATTTAAACATTGAAATGCTGAATTTGAGTATTGCCAACGGATCACAATAAAAGGGGTCCTTTGGTTAAACATATGTGCTCTATGCATGTTTAATGTGTGTGCGTGGGTTTGTGTGTTTGGTGTGGGGTATGCTTCCCCAAGGCGCGGCTGACTGTCGTGGATAGAATTATAGTAGACCGCCGTTCTAGTAGTTCGTAGTTTTGGTGTACTTTTTCAGATGTAGTAAGATGTGACACTCATGATGGTAAATTGCTTACAACTATTTTCATTACGACATTTGTTTCCGTACATAATTTTCATAACTATTTTCTATGGTTAATGTTTTACAGGACTCAGAGTGAATGGGACCTTTATCTTTGGTGTTAATGTTAGTAATGAAGAAACACTCACTTCACCTGGTCGCTACACCGTTGGAAACATGGTAGTAAATTTCGATTACAATGATGGTGAATCCCACCTGAGGTCACTCACTGAACCTTCAACGGAAACACTTGAAATTTTAGTCTGGACAGGATCGTCGGCACTAAACTACACATACAGGTATTGTACCCCAGCCCCAATACCAATACCCGGCTCTACCAGTGCAACAATGATTAGTACGACTTCCATTAAAAGAGCATCGTCAACTACTATCCGTTCTACGTCAGAAACTTCAACTCAATCCATGACTTCTATGCCAGCAACAAATTCAGTAATGGCGACCCCAATAACCACATCTTCCGATTCGATGTCAAGTACCATGTCTACAGCAACTCCAACATCGGAATCTTCCTCATTCATGACTTCTATGCCAGCAACATATTCAGTAGATGCGACTCCAATGATCACACCTTCTGATTCGTCGTTAACTACCATGTATACGGCAACCTCTACATCAGAATCGTCGACATCTATGACTTCTTTGCCAGCAACAGAATCAGTAGGTGCGACTCCAATGATCACGTCTTCTGACCTTTCGTCAACTAACATGGCTACGCCAACTCTTACATCGGAATCTGTTTCATCATTGACTTCAATGTCAGCAATAGATTCAGTTAGTTTGACTTCAATGAGCACACCTTCCGATTCGATGTCAACTACCATGTCTACAGCAAATCCTACATCAGAATCTTCTACATCCATGACTTCAATGCCAGCAACAGATTCGGTAAGTGAGACTCCAATGAGCACACCTCCTGATTCGTCGTTAACTATCATGCATACGGCAACCTCAACATCAGAATCGTCGACATCCATGACTTCTATGCCAGCAGCAGAATCAGTAGGTGCGACTCCAATGATCACGTCTTCTTACTCTTCGTCATTTACCATGTATACGGCAACCTCAACATCAGAATCGTCGACATCCATGACTTCTATGTCAGCAGCAGAATCAGTAGGTGCGACTCCAATGATCACGTCTTCTTACTCTTCGTCATTTACCATGTATACGGCAACTGGTACACCAGAATCTTTTACCTCTATGACTTTGATGCCAGGAACAGATTCAGTAGGTGCGTCTCCAATGATCACGTCTTCTGACTCTTCTTCTACTACCATGGCTATGGCAACTGCTACATCAGAATCTGCTTCATCCATGACTTCTATGACAGCAACAGATTCAGTAGGTGCGACTCCATTGAGCACGCCTTCTGACTCTTCGTCAACTACCATGGCTATGGCAACTGCTACATCAGAATCTTCGACATCCATTACTTCTTTGCCAGCAACAGATTCAGTAAATTCGACTCCAATGAGCGCACATTCTGATTCATCATCAACTGCCATGACTACGGCAACTGCTACATCAGAATCTGTGTTATTCTCGTCAATCGATGTCACTTCCACGCCCACAGCAGCGACCACGACAGCAACACTTACGCCAACTTCCTCATCCACTGAGGTATTGACCACGAGTACTGCAACCCCAATGCCAGGTAATTTAGAATGGTTAACCGGTGAATTTTCAAAAGTGACAAAACAAGTGTTTCGGTTTATTTTGTTACATCAAATTCAAGTACATCTTAATTATATTCAGGATGATTAGGATGGGAAGTGATTGAGATAAATCTGTAGTAATCGGGAACTGAAATATGAATGGGGAATGCACTGCAATGATGCAATCACGTCTATATATATAGGAGTAAAACACGCACTTCAAATAAGTTGTTCTAGAACGCCTGATTTACCACATAAATAATTTAGTTTTTAATTTCTAGGATTTGTCAGGAATAATTTTCTACAGTCACGAATAAAACTGTAAACATGCAAATCTACACCAGATTCCTACTCCATTGGAAGATAAAGATTAATGTGACATAGTCAAAGGAGATCACTCTATTTAAATGTAATAATAGTCGATCTATCTAGATAAATCATTCTGACTGATGATGATTTGTCTGCTTGTTGTAATGGTTGTTAATCAACTAGCAGACTGTAAAACCGTTTTAGTTTGAAATTATATTTATAATCTAAGATTTAGCTAAGATGTGCTCTTTGAAAATTCAGTGTTCAATGTAACGTTGTGTTTTGTTTTTGTTTTTTGTTTGTTTGTTTATTTTTTCGGTTTTCAATTACTTGTACTCCTGACAGTAAGTGACCTTTGCGATGTAGCACCTTGTCGAAATGGAGGAACATGTACTTCATCTGGCGAAACCTACACTTGTACATGTCCGATATCACACACGGGAACGGACTGTGAAACTTGTAATTATTCCATCTTGATTTAACAATATCCACCAGACTATCAACATATGTATTTTGGTCCACAACGGAGGGTGTAAGCCCAAAGCACACTATACGATCCTTCTACTATCCAATTTGTGAAGAAAAAATGCAGTTGCAGTGGATAAGGAAATCTGAAACTGATCATCTACCTATTTGAAGTTCAGAATAATGAAATATATAACAATTATAGGAACTTTAGTCAATTTACGCTTTCTAATCGGCGTAGAAGTTAAAATCAGCATCAACTCGTAGATGGTTACACAACTGAAATGGCGTCACTACGATTTTGAACCGATTTTAATTTTGCTCCTTCAAGTAAGCTTGCATTCCCCCGACATTTGCATTGTATTAAAGCCCACGGGTCCCATGTGCGGGGTTCTTCGAAAATGCAGTGTTTGAGATTATTTTGAGTTTCTGTGTTTTGTTTTGTATGTTCTTTTTTGTTTTTGTCCGGGCCCTGTGATACTGCACCTCGTCAAAATGTGCCTCTCATTCTCATTTTCCCTATCTTCCTGTTTTCTGTCTGTGCCTCTGCTTAATGGGTTGCATTTCTGTATAATCTATTTTGAATTTATTTTACTTGTGACAGTTTTTGACCCATGCGATACTTTGCCATGTAACAACGGAGGAACTTGTACTTCAGTCGACGGGATTCATACCTGCACATGTCCCGATACACTAACTGGATCGAACTGCGAAACAGGTAATCAACTTTTAAATTTTATCATGAAACGTGGGCCCTGTAACATAATTCGTTACGATTGATTTTAAGTTATAAAACGGGTTCCAGAATGTGATTAGTCAACAAATTAGTAACAACACGTGACCATACATCTTTTTTTTTCTCCACCACGCCTACCTTGCGAATAGTTACCCTGAAAAACTTATAATGCAAAGCTAAAATGCATGTATGCGATAAAGTGAATGATATTTCCCAATATTAAACATATCTCCTTCATTCAATCTTAATTTTAAGATGCATAGAAATTTAAGTTTTAGTTTATGTTACAGATAGATTAAATAAAATGTTTTATACAACACCTACGTGGATCCTTGTCATTTGATTGGAGGATAGTTGGTCACATGATGTTCAAAAGATGTTATATTGCACGGGCGTGCATTTTTGGTTATATGCGCCGTGCATTTTTGGTTATATGCAGACTGCGTACCTCTCTGCCGTGCGCGAAGGCAATCTGAATGTAATCGAGAAGGCTTGACTCCAACTTTAATTTATCTTTTATATAAGGAGTAAAGCATAATTTGTTGATTAACGTTCTATTAGATCTTCTTCGATGTTGTATAAAACAAATAATGAATGTTTTGTATTCGTTTAATAGTGCAAATATTTTCATTCGTTGAAAGATTAACGTTAATTCTATTCAACTCGGCTGACGCCTCGTTGAATAGAAATGTTAATCTTTCAACTCATGAAAATATTCGCACTATTGAACTCATAACCATTCATTATTTGTATAATATAGACTGAAGATACATGTATTTACAACTGTAAAGCATGAATCACATATGCCGCAGTGTAATAAGCTAAACATTTCTGTATACTATAAGACAGAGCTAAGATCTTCAGTGAGCGCACTTGAAATTCGTTGACACGTTAAAAACCCCGAATATTTGGCTGAGGCTTAAGTCGATTTTTATATTATAGAGCCCTGGAGAGACAGACGTACATGTACGTGTTGATTTTTCTAGAATAAGTTTTCTTTCAAATTCACGTTACAGTATACCAAATTGACACGCAAAGTATTCATGATTTAAAGATAGTTCAAAATAGTATACAGTGTGATAGTTTACCACAATCGATTGTGTAGTTACTTTGCCATCCTCTTCAAGGGCCTTTCTTTCTCTGAAATTCTTGCACACTTACAAATAATGTAAAACGAATCATATTTTCCAGAGCTCAAACTCTTTAAGATGCACGCCTTCAACTGCCATATCAGTCACCATTGTGACAGGATCAACGTTTTACCTAAAAGTGAATCTATGATTCGTTCGGTAGTTAGAAATGTTTTTTTATCCAATAGTTTATTATGCTTTTTATTTGCATTCATTTACTTTAGAGATCGACCCGTGTTTATCATCTCCGTGCGAAAATGGAGGCGATTGTTCGTCAAGTAAGGCTGTTTATTTATGTGCATGTCCAGACACTCATGAGGGAACCAATTGTGAAACAGGTATGTCTTTACGAAACTTTAATATATCTTCGTTTAAATCATCGAAACCTTGTTCCGACGTGTATAAAACACAGTCAATTTCTGCGGTAATGTATTTTCACACCGGAGCTGAGGTGCTTCATTCAAGTTCACGCAAGGTTTCATATCGAGTCTATGGAGAGGGATTGAGGTTACCAATGCGTGTGACGGATGTAGCACGCTTGGTGGTGGTGCGAAAGTATACTTGCGCCTCTATTTATAGATAAAGGGTAGTTCTGGTCATGCGATTGCATTGTGAAAGGAAAGGTGTGCAATGGATCAGAAAAAGTTTATCATGTAGCCTGTAAGTATTGGTGTGTACTGCAAGGTTCTGGAGTCATCAAAATCATAATAAAGTAACAAGCACTGTGCACACAAAGATGTGTATGGGACTACACAGATTGTCTCGGGGTTACCTACCTTTATTTCCTTATCTTTCTATGTTCATTACTCAGCCAGTATACATTTTCTACACAAATTGTTTGGCAAATGACATTTATTTGTAATCTTGAACATTCAGTGTAAGTTTCGTTTGATTTTGTGAGAATTCATTTTCTTTTTTTAACCAGAACTCAAGTTTATCTTTATTCCCTTTGTTAATTTTTCGATCTATTTTTTTATATTTTGGAACGAACCTCAGACTTATCATCTTTTGTATGTGTTTGTTTGTGTCAGAATACAAAATGTTTGAAACAATTTCTGCACAATATCCTGTTTGGAACCCACCCCAGTGATAGGGATACTAAACATGTGGGTACGCTGTTTGGACGTAAAGACATCTGACCAGTTTATTCTGGGGTCAATGGAATTCCCTCATTTCCTTCGTATTTGGGTGATTTTTAAAAATAATTTCATGTTTTTTCCCTAGCTCGGAAAAAGGAAACTCACATGTCAATTTACTGTTTTCCCTGATGTCCAAGAATGCTGAGAACCCTGTCTTAAGATCTCTCATTTAATTTTTGACACCGGATGTATACAAAAGTCAGAACAAACTCAATGTAGGACCATGGGACTTTTTTATTAGGAGCTCACCTAATGAACGATCATGGGGAAATAAAAGAAAGGGATGATCGAAGTCCAATAATTTGTATGCGTAAGCATATTTTCAACAACAAAAAACAAAAGAAATTAAAGTCCACTCCAAATTTGATTAAGTTAAACCGAAAAATGGACATTCTTTTTTGCCCAATTGATCGTGAGCCCGGCAGCCATTAAGTAGCACCACTGAGTTGCTCTATCCCTTTTTTTTGAACGCCAAACAAGGTAGCAGCAACTCCCGTCTTTTAACGTCTTTTGGTATGACGCGGCCGGGGTTCGAACCCACGACCTCCCGGTTGTGAGGCGGACGCTCTACTAGCCTTTCGACAAGGCCTCGTGACTCTGTCTATTTTTCACCCAAATCAACGGCTGAGATGAATCTAAAGACCCATGGTGAACGCGCGATCGAGTGGCGGTAGCTAATATACTCGCTTTGGCGTTCACTCGGGTTTTCGCGATTAGTCTCGTTTTAGTCGTTTGGCGTCTATCAGACACTTGGCCTTGTTTAACGGTTACCGCTAAACTGACTGAGCCAACACACCGGTCATGTAGGAAGTCAAACAATTTCCAGATACCTACTTCATAGAACACTTTAGTGTTTCATTTTTAATATCCCCTTCTATATTACTGCATATGCTTTTTCGTTTTCGACCCACTATTAACAGCCAAGGCTGGCTGCAGTAGCAATACCAGATGCCCCACAAGAGAGAGCTGTAATACCGACACTAACGTGTGTGAATGTAGCGGGAATTCGATGAGGAACGCTAACGGTGTCTGCAGAGGTAAAGTCCAAGATTCAGTCATTTCTCCACTTACAATATAATGAACTAACATGATGTAACATCACCCAGGGCTACCAACTAGTTTTAACATAAGATTACAGACTAGCTGGAGCCGACATGGCAAGTGCATGCAATATAACCCCGAATGTAACGCCTGACAAATGTTGGACAAAAATGTTGTCTTGGCCTATCTAACAACAGGTTATAAATGCAATTTGCATTCTATTGAAATAAAAGTATTCGTAACAGAGGACTGAAATATTGTATAACAAGGCACTGAAAACACAAGTATACATTAATTTCAATTAATTTACTGAAATGGCTTATTGAATATATTCATCTTTACTCTCTTATTCATTCATTTATACATTCAAGTACCTCGCCGTACCTTCTCTTTGAGCATTGTGATTGTGCAGTACGAAGGCAACACAGATTTTCAAGCCATCGTCAACAATCCTACCTCAGCAGCATCTATGAACGTTAGACAGCGCCTTACTATAATCGTAAGTTACTCCCAAGATATTTAAATAGAACGTCTAGTATCGAGAGTGCAAACAATCTGTGAGCAATCTTTTTATGTCAGTTTGGACAAATATTCTTATACAAATGCACCCCCCGACAAAAAGAATATATAATTTTTCTTTAAATGTACTCATATTCCAAATATATAATACGCCTAAAAATAGTACGTTTAGACCCAACCCTCATGCCATATGGGTAGTCTATTTCTGTGTGAAGTTTATGTGATTTTCATCAAGATTGATTTTTGATTCATTGTCATTACGACGGATGATTCCAAATTCCAAATACACAAATTCCTTGGTGCTTTATTGCATAGTCAGCCTTTCCAAAGAACTTTTAATAATTTCTGTTACAATGCAATTGCTTGACCAGTACACAACTTTAACTTTAATGACTTGCTTGGTAATACTCGGATTCTAGTAAGACGGCGTTTTAAATCATTGTAACATGAAAGCCTTCTCCTTTGGGCTGTTTATCTTAAGGAGCTTTGTATAAATAATTATCTAACGGTAAAAAAGATAAGAAGATGATACAAATGTATAAATGGGTGCTCATTATCAAATACAAGGCACTATTTTACACCTTTAATTCTGTGCAAAGTTCGAACGCCTTTCTGTAGTATGTTATAAGTGCAAGGCCAAGCTTTGTTGTCACATACATCACCTACGACATCTAAGATCTTGGTATGTTTTTATAGCTCATCAAAAACATTTATCATCTGCAGATATTTGCTTTATACCGAAACCGATATGGAAGCGTCTTCATCGGCGTAGTCATCAGAGGCTTTTCTTTAGGGAGTCTCGGAGTCGACGCCGATATCATGTTTGATGAACCCGAAAGCCCCATGACCATACAACCCCCTACCGCAGCCGAAGCAGCCCAAGCGTTAACGGAGAGTCTCGTTAATGGTAACTCTACTGGAGGATTTGTCTTGGTCCCATCAAGGACAACCGTCACTGGTGAGTAGTGCTCCTCCGACATATGCACCGGCGACAAATCAGAGATTCCACGTTCAAGGATATGTCCTTGTTTTATGGGGAAATAGGGAATTTTGTAAGTGTCAAGGAAAAGTGAAATTTAAAATTTAAGGAAACTTGAAGAAAAATTACCCAAAATTAAACAAGTACCGTTTGTTTATTTGTACAGAAATGTAAGGAAGATTCCTTACATTTCTGTACAAAAGGCAAATACGGAAAAGCATGATAATACATATACTGCAGTGTCCATGAATGGAAAAAAAATCAAGCCCTGCTCCAATCACCATTATAATACTTTTTTTAGTTTTTATTAATTTATTTCTGAAATGTATACAAGGTGGCATATGTCACCAATTTGGTGGTCTTCCATGAGGCCCTGTTTGGTAAGAATCAAACAAATAACAGCATCAAAAACAAAATAGATAAACACACAAGCAAATAAACAGACCTAGTAATGAGGATTAATGCCTTACCAAAGGGCACTAGCGCATCGACTTGGTTTCGAACCCGGGTCACCGGATTAGGATACCACTGCTCTATCGAATGAGCTATCGCGCCTCCTCATTGGTATCCCCATGAAATAACTATCATTCAAAAATTATCCTTCATCATTTACAAGAAATAGGTGAATGGAATTTTCTATTTACAATGAAAATACTTTTATACCATTTCTATAAGTGTTCGTCCTAAATTTGGGTACACACAATGCATCCCTTACATCACGTCTTGTGTTGTGATCATGTAGTGAACTGACAAGATGTAAATCTTTTTTTAAAGTATGTTTTAAAGTATATCTTGCTTCGATGGTTACAACTTGTCTCATGCAAAACTGTCTATATGGTTGTCATTTTGGGTTGGGGGAGGGGGACTGGGGGGGGGGGGGGGGCCTTGGGGTTGGGGTTGGAGGGGGTTGTTTACTTTAGTTATGTTTCTAAATGAATTAGGCCTACATTTTCAAACATGTTTTTCCCTTATTGTCTATTCGAGAAAAATATCAATTACATTTGTTAAAACAACAATTATGTTTTTTTCAGATATTGACGAGTGCTCCAATAGCACATTAAACGACTGTAGCTCGTATGCAGAGTGCACCAACACCCAGGGTAGTTTTTCATGTGCATGTCAAGAGGGGTTCATAGACACCACTCCTGCACCAGATAGCGGAAGACAATGTGAAGGTTAGTTGGATCACCGGTTAACCTTTATCATGCCACAGGGCTAATCCCCATTGTGCCAAGCCCCAAATCCCCCCAGTGCCAGCTTTATTTTGAGCTAATCTGATTAACGCGAAGGTTCTATGAATAGCGCATGCGAAACACACATCACAGTCCAATGAGCATGATCAATAACTGCTATGACGAATGCGTGCAGAGGCGCACACGGCAGTGAAACGGTAGTTTGCTTGCATGTACAAAGCACTATATAGGTAGCGTGCATGCAGCCTTATGGCAGGCTATGAGTTAAGGCTCGTTCAGATATGACGTAGTAACCTGTCGCATAGGGGGGGGGGGGGAGAAAAAGAAAGAGAGGAAAAAGAGAGAAAAAACATCCCTCTCTCTTTCTCTGGCTGTCTCCCTCTTCTTCTTGAAGGGAATTTCCCCCAAGATATTTATTTCCTGGATGAATATCGCCTATTCTCTTAGGGCATGGAATTGTTTGCCCTTGAATTATATCAATAATAGGACAAAATAAAGTGTCGTCCAAAGGGAAGGGGCTGCAGCCATCCCCCGCCTCATTTTTGTATTTTAATATGTGGCGCTTTTTTTTACCAGTTTTAAAGTATAGGACTCCCTCATTTATCATTTCATCAAGATGACCAATTCATTTAATACCAATTAAGTATATAATAATATAATTTTCTGTGTCAATCAGATTGTAATTCAAATACAGAACAAACTCAACTTCTGAGAGAAAGAAATGTATTTTATTGACAATTTAACAACAAAATTGAGAGATGATATAGTTCATAAAATTGAAATTTTATCAATGCATAGTTTAAGATTCGAATTATTCGTTTCACCTTAGGTATCTTTACATAAGGAATGATGAAGAAATTAACTATAGACGGGAAGGTTTGTTACAGAAACTATCTCTACGAATCTTTGCCATGTGCCTTGTATCGGTCCAGCCACTTTTACTGTTCATGCATTAACTGTTTTGTTGTCAGATATGAACGAGTGTAGTGATGCAAGTATTTGCGCCCAGTTTGCTACTTGCTCAAACTCTGTGGGCAGCTATTCGTGTTCATGTCTCGCGGGCTTCACCGGCAATGGAAGAAGTACATGCACTCCAGGTGGGTCTATATTTTTACTTCAATATAACTATTTTCCTTTCAAACATTAATTTACAGGAAATTAAATGGTGTAGTAAGAGTGGATTGTTCCTCATTCAACTCACAGACACAATCATATCTATATCCAAAAAGTCAATAGGAAAAGGATTTAAGATAAGAATGTTGAGTCTAAAATTCCATTAAAATGAGAGTTTTACGTGGTGTGTGTGTGTGTGTGTGTGTGTTTGTATGTTGGGGTGGGGTAGGGGGATACCCCTTTATCATACTGGGAGCCAGACAACACATTCATACCAATTTGAACTCTCTACGCTCCTGATTTGTTTCTGTACTAAATGCAAGCATGTTTGCCTTTAATAAAAAAAGAGGTTATATCGATGCAACTTTCTAAATGTTTCAGTAAATCTGTCTAGATTACCCCAAGCTATGCAAATGATGGGCCTTATTACAATTACAAAACTGTTCTGCAAGCCTTTTGTAACCACTTACATTAAAGCATTGGGGTTTCTTATTCTTCAGCAAATCACTTTACACATAATGCAGTTGACGGTTTCTTATCATTGTAACACTTTATATATCACTTTACAAAATGCAGAGTTTTCTTAGTCTAACCCGTTCGATATTTTTTTGTTTACACATTACACAGTTGAGTCAGGTGGCCTCAGCGACGGAGCCCTAGCCGGCATTGTCATCGGGGGTGTGGTAATCGTCTTCCTCATATTTTTCCTCTTCGTGGCATTGATCTTCCAAATGCGTCTGATGATGTCTTATGGCAGAAAATCAGGGAGGTCAATCAGTCGACTTGCCCCACTTGACAGAGAGAGAGAAGCTATGCCGTTTGAAAATGGCAACGGCAATCGCGGAGACGTTTATCCGTTGGCCTACTACCCGTCCGACATGGAACTCGGCCACACGCGTAAGCCTGGCTACTCCAATGGTGCATACACATCAGAGGTAAGCAATCCATTTGACTCTCTGTGAATATAAACCTGTTTACTAATTGTATGCATACTTTTCGAACAAAAGTTGATGTTCATGACTGAAAAGCTTGCCAAAAAGTCCCCGACCCAGCAACAACTTATGTATGCAAAGATAATTCCATCCATATAGAGATGCCATCTTGTAAAGACTAGCTGATGAATACAATTGTTGGTTTCGGGGTTGAATCAAGTTAGAAATTAAGCTTTGGGGAGAAAAATGCAAAAATTCAAATTGAATTTAGTAAACAGATTAATCACACACTAGCGAGACCGACACTATAGACGTCCGCAGACCAAACATACAATGTTATTATTCTGAATCGCTTATACTCAGTTGGTTCCAAGTCATCTTGAATAGGCTTGGTAGTGTAAATAAGTATTACCTTATGAAGATCAAACTAAATCTACATTTTTAAAACTTTTAAAAGATACCTAACCAGTATTCAAGGTGACTACTTTCTCAATAATTCACAGAAAAATGTTTGTCTGTTAATCTAATGTTGCTGTGTTGCTTATGATGCTCGAACATAAGTAATATGATTTTTTGTATAAATATATAAATGACAATTCATACAAAACATGATTAAATTCATTTAATTTCATTTTTTTGTATGAAGTGTCCATCAGTTTTTGGAGGTACTTGGTTGATGCAGTCCTACATGAAATCGACACCCCCGCCCCCCCCCCCCCCCAAAAAAAAAAGGTGGAGGATAAAACATGACGATCAAATGATCAACAGAGAAAGAACTACATAGGGAACATAATTGGAAATACAAACATTCAAATTAAATTAATGTTCTAAAATCTTTCAAACAGAATATCATTTGTCCTATATTATGTACATATTTAAACAATCAAACTACTGATTTAAGGAGCAAACTAGGAGTCATATACCACATGGCACGGTTGAGCAAGGCATTTTATCTACTTTGCTCCTCTCCACCCAGGTGTTAAATGGGTACCTTATAGGTACGTCATTATTGTTGGGTTAGGATGTATGTGTCCGAAAGAAGGGAAACGAGCTGAAATGCTCCTAGGAATTTGAGAATGTGCACTGTAATGTGCAGAATAATAATACATGCAATTGAATCCAGTTACCAGGATGATGATAATGATAATAGTGTAGTAAGCTCTTTGGTCAGTTTATGGCAGAGGAACAGGTATTAACATTATCATTAGAGGTGCCGTGATCGAGTGGATATGTCACCAGACTGTGAATCACAAGGTCCGCGGCACTAATGTCCTTTGGGAAGACATTAATCTACATTTGCCACACTCGACCCAGGTGAGGTGAATTGGTATCTGATAGGATTATTCCTTGAAATGCACTGTGCGCTGATATTATGTTTAGTATTATCATTATAATTATAATTATTATTATTATTATTAACATTTTGATTATCATTAATATTATTATTATTAGTAGTATTACAATCATTATTATAACTGTTATTATTATTATCACTGTGACACTTTTTTCTCATTTTAGCCGACCTATAATAAAGGATTTACTCGACCTTATATGGCACGATCAGGGAATAGTAGATTGGTAAGTCATAATCTATTTCCTATCTCTTGAATTAAAGTGTACAAATCACTTTACAAATACATGTAATTTATGTATAGCGAGGATGCATAAAAATCAACCTAAACAAAACTTAAACTGGCTTTCTATGGGTTAACGGTTAATGAAGTACTATGAAGAAAATAAAAGATTACATTAAAAACAATAGTTAAGGAAAAAAGAAGAAGACAAAAATTCATACTTAATATACTCTAAAAGAAAGTAGAAAAATCAGAGAAGCAGACTGGTGAAAGTTTGAATGAAATTGGACAAGAAATACAAAAGAAAGATCCGTATAGGCACTTCAAATGGGCTGAATCAGTAATGCCCAAAATAATTAATGCAATGCCAGCAATCTCACAACGGTATTGAATATATATTTTCTCTATCATGGAAGCTTAAATTAACTGTCCTCTCTCTCTCTCTCTCTCCCTCTCCCTTTCTCTCTCTTTCTCTCTGTCTCGTTCTCCCTCCACCCACTCTCCCTCTCTCTCTCTTTCTCCTTATTTTACATTGTTTGTAGGTACACGACCAATACTACTGATGTCATCAAAAGCTCAGACACAATTTTGAAATACATGGACATAAATCAAAGTTGCCGAACAGGACTTGTCCCCCAAAATATAGAATAAAGCATTCTTTTATTTCTTGTTTTTCAAACTGGATTTGAAATCAAATTTATACAGAATTTTTTTTCGCTAAATTGTTCTTGAACATGCCTCATGTACAGCGCTTCTATCCAGGGGAAAATGCGCTATATAAATAATATACTACTGTTACTGAATTATGCGTAAGGGTTTGGGTGCTGTATTTTACATGTACTTATTACTCCTACACTTGTATACAGTGCCATTTTGAATATCAACATAATAAAATGGTTATTTCACATATTTAAATGTACAGTGACACATGCAGAACAACATTTTCCCGAATTGTATAACATGTTATTCAACAAATAAAGTATCACAAAATTACTGTCTAGCGGGTACGTCACCAGACTGTGTCGGGCGCTAATGTCCTTTGGCACGACATTAATTTGCCGCTGTCCACCCAATCATTCAATGGGTCAGAATAGCATTATGTGCTCGTGGATTATGTGAGCCATCGTGTGGGGATTATTAATTGAATCTAATGACTGGTGTTATAATATTTACAGTATAAAGTGCTCTGATAGGAAAAATAGTATCAAGCGCTATGAAAATATGTGACTATCAATGTATCTATCATTATCATTTGATATATATATATATTATATACGTATATGGCTGGAAGTGGGTGATATTGTAATCTGTACATATTATCATAAAAGGTAATGGTCGATATATTTTTTGGGGGTATGTCATAGTAGGGATGAGTGTTGGAAGATATATTTTGGGTGAATATTCATTACCAGAAGTGGGTGCTATAGTCAGTAGAGAGGACCTAATTACATTGAAACATTGTTATATCAGGGTTAAACAACAGGTAGAATATAAAGAAGAGCAAAGTTACATTGATTTCATGACAATTTGTTTAAAACATGTTGCACTGTATTCTCACAATAAGTGCCAAAATTGATCTGGTTTGGATACATGAAAATAGAGCTGGGTAATATTTATGGTGTAAGGATTTATGTGGATGAAGCTTTCCGAGAATTACATGCTATGACCTTTGACATTTGATGTACTATCCTGAAAATCTTACCAGATGCAAGTATCGTTGAATATATATTACCATAAGTGAGTGCGATATGTTCGTATTATAAAGTAAAGTTTGAATATCTATTTGGGGTATATAGTTATAGAACAAGGTAATTCATTTTCTGGTTAAGAGGTTATATAAACATATATATATATATAAATATATATATTTGTATACAAATTGAAACAGATAGTAAAGCACCTACTAGTTAGAAGTTGTTATTTTACTTTTCAATATTTGGTGCATGTCTAGATTGAATTTGCTAGTTTATGTGTAAGTGTAAAATATTGGTTTCCACTTTCTTAGGATTAAACTTAGTCAAAGGCTAAATCTACTATAGTACTAGGTCAGGAAAGGTTATTCATTTTCTAGTTTGCAACTCAGTACCAATCCATTAAATTCCTCGTATTTCGAGGAATAAATTTCAGATAGGAAAATATTTTGCTGGTCTCAGGAATTTCATGTAGTTCGAACATGACCTGTATTTTATGTTTTTTACAAAAATATGTAATATAAACTTATCTTTCATATATAATAATAAAGATAAATCACCCCCTTTTAAGATGGTATGTAATTGGAAGCATACCATTCATGCATGTCTTAAACTGACCCAATCCGACATCGACCTCACTCATCGCCTAGGACCGGGTACCAAGCCAGCTGGTGGTGACAAGCCAGATCGATCTATCATTGTAAAGTTTTCATCGTACCGTACCAGAGCCCTTTTCATTGGAGCGAGGATGAAGCTCAAGGGCTCTGGTATATATGTCAACGAGGACTTGACAGCCAGGAAGCAGAAGCTCTTCCATGCCGTCAGGCACTGCAAGAAAGCTGTCAAGGCCTGGAGTATTGACGGCAGAATATTCGCCGGTCTCGCCAATACCAGTGACAATGGTCGCCTAACCAAAAAGCTGATTACGTGCGAGGAAGATCTTGCGAACTTATGACTGAACTTCGCAGATTATATAGTAACTCCTTACTTGCAACTAAGCCTATTCATGGCAAATATGTTTTATATACAGACTGTTTTTTTCTTGCCTTTGTTCATTATATATTTCCCCCACTTTTCTACTTTATTTCTCCTTCATTCTCTGCTATTTAATTTCAACATGAATTTTATTTCTCAAGCTGTCTCCTTTCCCTTGGAATCTAAGCACATTGGTGCTTTATATATAATGTTTATTTCATATCCTCTCTATCTCATGTCAGTTTGCTACCCGAATTACGAACCGCAGTTACACAGTACAATATCTATTTTCTTACTCTCTCAATATGATCCAAACTGATGATGATATTACATGCAGTTTTTTTTAATCCAATGCAAGTACCTTGCAACAATATGATGAAAATGATGATCAAATTACAATAAATTGTAATTATTGTACCGAAAAGCAATTCTTTGATATGGTCTGTGGTTCAGAGGGTAATGAACTTGCTTTAATTCACTTGAATATACGTAGTATGTGTAAGAATTTTGAAAATTTCAGTGTTTTCACCAAGCGTATATCAGGATTCACAGCAATAGGTGTTTCTGAGACCTGGTTTCCTTCTGAATTCGATACTAGCTTATATTTAATTCCTGGTTATAATTTGGTTTCTAATAATAGACGAGATAAAAGAGGTGGAGGAGTGGCTTTATACATTCCATCTGTGATGGATTACCAAATATGCCATGAGCTTACCATTATGAATGATGTGTTAGAAACTATATTTGTTGATGTTTTCATACCAGGAAAACGTAATGTTGTTTTAGGAGTCGTTTATAGGCCGCCACAAAGTAATCTAAATCTCTTTATAGATGAAGTACACAATATTCTGTCAAATCCATTACTTAATAACAAGACAATTTTTCTTATGGGTGATTATAATCTGAACCTGCTCACTTGCGATGGAAAAAGCTGTATTGATGAGTTTTTGAACCTGTTGGTGTCCTTTTCCTTGATGCCTTTGATCACTAAACCTACAAGAGTGTCTGAAAATTCCTCTACTCTCATTGACAATATCTTCACTAATTTGCAACCCTTTCCAGACGCTGGCATCATAATTTCTGACCTATCGGACCATTTTCCTATTTATGCCAAGATGCCATTGAGCAAACCCTCTTTCATTAATAGGCAAAATAAACATGCCCGTAGGAGCAATCCCGAAAATATTGCAAAGCTTAAGGAAGCCCTAATTGCAACTGACTGGAGTGATGTTTTACTTGATCAAAATGTTGATAGCTCTTTTGAAAGCTTCTTTCGAAAATTTATATTGCTGTATGATGAGAATATACCTATATGTAAAAGAGATATTGGAAATCACAGGAAGATCCCCCGAATGCCATGGATTACAAGATCGATATTGAAATCGATCAATAAGAAAAATAAGCTATATTATAAATACAAGACAACTAAATCAGAACAGTCACGCTTGAATTACACTAGATATCGGAACACCTTAACTACAACATTACGTGTTTCAAAGAAAAATTACTATTCCACTCAGTTTCAGGCAACCTTGAATGATATAAAAGGAACATGGAAGGTAATCAAAAATATTTTTAAAAGCAACAGTAAAACATCCAGCATAAGATCTCTGCAAATTGATGGAGAATTAGTAGATGATACAAAATCTATTGTTGAAAAGTTCAATAATTATTTTTGTAGTATCGGTCCGAATTTGTCGGAGGGTATTCCAAATTGTGATAAATCATTCCATGACTTCTTGAAAGAACCTAACCAGCAAAGTTTGTTTTTAATGCCAACAAATGAAGTAGAAGTACTCAGTATAATACATTTTTTGAAGATTGGAAAAAGCCCAGGCTGTGATACTATCTCCAACAGTCTAGTTAAAAACTTAGCAGTAGAAATCGTACAGCCATTAGTGCATATATTTAATCTTTCACTGACAAATGGCATTGTACCCAGGGAGATGAAAGTGGCAAAGGTTGTCCCAATTTTTAAGAAGGGTGACCCAAAACTATTGACGAACTACCGACCCATTTCCCTATTAACAACTTTCTCTAAAATTCTTGAAAAACTTATCTATGTGAGAACTGTAAAGTTTCTCAATTCAAGTAAAATATTTTCCAACTTTCAATTTGGCTTCCGTGAGAAACATACTACCACCCATGCTATACTGCACTTTATCAATAAAGTTTCTTATGCTATGGACAACCACATGCACACACTTGGAATATTCTTGGATTACTCTAAGGCATTTGATACAGTAGATCACAAAATATTGTTATGTAAATTATCCCATTACGGGGTCAGGGGTGCTGCCCTGGATTGGTTCAGGAGCTATTTAGCTGACAGACAGCAATTCGTATCCATAAATGGTTTTGATTCAGAGTTACAAAATGTCAGCTGTGGAGTCCCACAGGGATCACTTCTTGGTCCTCTTTTATTTATTCTTTATATAAATGATTTGCAATATTCTTCTGATGTATTATCCTTTATTTTGTTTGCAGATGATTCAAGCATATTTTTTTCACACAAAGATGCACAAGTTCTTGTGCAAACAGTTAACTCAGAGTTGCGCAATATTACCTCATGGATTCATGCTAATAAACTGTCTCTTAATCTTACAAAAACCAATTATATGATATGTAGCAATTCGCTCAAGATGTTGCCCGTTGACATTATGTTCAATGGAGTTCTGATAGACAGGGTAACATCAACTAAATTTTTAGGTCTTTATATCGACGAACAATTGAAGTGGAAAACTCATGTAAATAATCTATGCAAAATATTATCAAGGAATACTGGTGTAATTCGTAGGTTGAAGTCTACTCTTCCTAAAAGCATATTACTAATCTTGTATTCAACTTTAATTCTACCTTATATTAATTATCATGTGCTTGCTTGGGGCAAATCTCTAATAACACAATTAGATAAAATATTCTTGGCTCAAAAGAGGGTAATAAGAACAATCTGTAATGCTGACTTTCGTGCTCATACAAATCCTCTTTTTTATCATCATAGGATTTTAAAGGTAGAAGATATTTATTATATGCAATTGGGTTCCTTAATGTATGATCTCAACTCAGGTGTACTGCCACTGGCATTAGCCAAGATTTTCAAGAGAAACAATCAAATTCACAATTATGCCACAAGAGGTGCTTCTGCATTCCACTTACCCCATGCAAGGACAAAGTTTACTCTCAACACTTTAGTTTGCACTGGACCAAGGTTTTGGAACACTCTTGACTCAAGCATTAGCCATTCTGTCAGTATATCTGTCTTCAAACGTAAACTGAAATTGTACTTATTGAATAATTACTTAGTTGTTTCTTAATCTGTAGTGTCGTGATTTATATTTGAACTTAATCCATTCCCCAATTTACTACTGTGTAGCAACTGCCGACTTACCTTTTCCTTTTTCTTTCCTTTCTCGCCTGGAGCTAGCTTTCAGTTTACAGTGAAAGTATATATATATATATTTTTTTCTTTCTCCCCCCACTCGAGCTCTCCCTCTCTTTCCCACTCCCGCCCCCTCTCTTCATTTCTATATCCCATATTATTATCACTCTTATCTCCCCCTTTTGTACATAGTCTCTTCTCCCCACCCATTTTTATTACTCAGTTAATCCATGTGTATAATCATATGGTTATTGTTTATAGTTATTTGTTTTAGTACTTTAGCGCCTTTGACGAACATTTCTTGTATTAATCTATTATATAACCAGGCTGTTCTTGTTGTTTATGTTATTGTTTTTGAGGGACCTGACCTCTACAAGCTAAGCTTTAATTAGGTCTCCTCGTCTTTTCTTCTTTTGTTTTCTCATGTAAATGCATTGTATGAACTTGATTCTTATAAATGTTCCTCTTATATACTTTGCATGTTATACATTTGTTAAATTGTATTACATTTATGTTGGAAGAAAGACAAATAAACTTGAACTTGAACTTGAACTTGAACATAACTATTTCCCCCCTCTCCCTACTTCGTCTGTACATGTTCAACTCACTTTCCCTCTTTTATGTAAACCTCATTAACTTTCAATTTATCGTTAATGCTCCTTAATTGTGTGTTTTTTTTAATTGTATTTACCATCTATTTTTACATGGGCCACCTTGCCCACAGGCCTCTAGGCCTTTTAGGTGTAAATCGAAAAACCATATCGTTTGTAGAACACAATTTCATCATACCTCCAACATTTATTCAACCATTATTTGTATGCATTACTTTATTATTTATTTGCAATTTATTACTTTCTATACCACCAGATTTACATAATTATATGCTATATTTAGGTGTGTTTTTTAAATAAATCATGGTTTGTGAAATAAAGACAAATTTTAAAAAAATAAAGAGAGAAGAGAGATATTGCAATTAAATATCGTTATTGAAAGTTATGATGCATCCATTTCACTACCAACAAAAAGAAAGGTAAATTATATCTGTTACAAAGCACATATGATTCCAACCAAAAATGTAACATAACATTGAAGGTAACACAAATTCATATATATTTATAGTTTCGTTTACAAAATTCAATTTCCATCACTACATTATTTCAAGTGGTGTTCGTGTTAGTATTTTGTCTGCCGAGAGCACAAAATAATTTACTTTATTTTAGCAAACTCATAAAGAAATACAACAGGTCATTACAAGTAAGCCAGGCATCAATACTCTTAATTACAGTTCTAGATGTGTTTTATGTTTTCTAGAATGTCTTACATTTTTGATACTATAAGTATAATTGTTGTATTTTTTAAATTTCATTTGTAAGTTCACTTTTAATTCGATTTTCTGGACCAAAAGGAAGAACAGTTTTGTCATATCAACAAAGGTGAGCGGGCTATCCAGACTTTAACCATATTTCGTAATTTTATATGTACTTTTCTTTTTTGTTTGTAACGATTTTACATTGTGATTTGGAAAATAAAAACCATACTATATCAATATTATCACGTTTCCCTTTGTCAGATTATAAACAATTGGTAAAAATGACATACAATCCAGCTCTATGCCCTCTTGTTTAAACATACTCTTACAAAATAAAAGAATAAAATAAATATTCAATAATCGAAGAAAAAAAAAGATCTACGATATGGTAAATAAAACCCCTCAATACCTAAGTAACGCCTTTTCAATTCTCAGTTAATAATATGTAGGAAACAATGAGAGTCAAAGGATATCTAGACATATGCTCATTTAAAAGCAACCTCATAACATTCTGTCCCCAGACATTACTTTTGTCTATAAGTATGTTTTACGAATGGACAAAATACAGACAACCAGGGGCGTAAATCCGTACCGAGGAGTGGGGGGATGATCAGCGATAGCCATCACATACTAGCACTTGCACACGCCTTCACTAATTTACGCAAGCGCGTGTGCGTGTATGTGTGTGTGAGCGTGTGTGTGTGTGTTGTGTGTTTGTGCGTGCGCGATAGCGCGCTCTCACCTCAGCATTCTTGTGGGGTTTTATGTGCGCTTCACATACCCCTTGTGAGGCATTTTTACTTTGTGGGGTATTTTTTCAGGACCCCACAGAGTAAAGTCTTTCAAATGACTGTATATTCGGTGTCCTATGCCCTGCGGGGCATTAGAAGTGGTACCCCATACATTTCTCTTTGTGAGCGTGTGCTAAAACTTGCACACTTTTTTTATGGTAACATCGTAAGCACACCGCCGGGTTGTTATCGCCGGGTTGTACATACCCCACTAGTAGGGGACCACAAGGTATATCTGGAACGCACAGAAATACCCCACAATCAGGTGCCCCACAAAGGCCCTGATGTGAGAACACACACACACACACACACAAACGAACAAACAACAAACACACACATACCCAAACACATGTACATAAATGTATACATGCATACATACATGCACGCACATGCCAAATTTGACAACCATAAAGTAAAAGAATTGGACATATTTCGAAATACTGACAGCTGCAAACTGTAGTGTTTTATTATAATGAACTCCGAAATAAGACGACACACTTTCAAGTAGTAACATAAAGATTGAGTATTTCGTGAGGAAGATGCGAACTCTTTATTTTGAGTCCCATCACTTAGAAAATGATGTATAATGGTCAGGGGCGCGCTAGACCTTTTTTTTAGTGGGGGGGGGGGTGTAGAGGCCAACGATTACCGACAAAACTAGCCCCCAATTACCGACAAAATTAAATGTCCCAATATTTACACATTTAACCCTATATACCCGGGGCCGAAGGCTAAATTATTTTTCCTACGGACTATCTATAGTACTTGCGTATGCGCAAATGTTCATTTTCCTCGACGACATAAATATACGAATTATTTCGTCAACTTAGTCAGCATCATAGCTATATATTTTAATGCAGGCGCGGAGTTAGGATCTCATTTTAGGGAGGGGCGGTAGTGAGCAGGCGAATCACTCAAAGAGCGCGCGAAGCGCGCTTATTAGGGGGGTGTGAGTGAGTGAAGCTTAGACGTTTCCTTAAATTATTAGGAAAAGAAGACGATTTATTGTACCGTTCTCGACTGTTAACCCTTGTCTGAATGAATTCCCCCCCCCCCCCCCCCCCTCTCGGGCGAAGCGCGAAAGCTTTGGCGTTTCATTAAATTATTATAAAAAGAAGACGAAAAGAAAACATGTTCGGAATGTTATTGAGACGACACTGACGGAGACAATCACATTGAATTCGTTAAGAAAACGATGAATGTCCATTCGTAATAGGTCCATGGTTGCAGGGACACTATTTTCTCCCATGCATGCAAGGTTCAGTGGCGTTGCAGGAGGGGACATGGGGTCGGTACCCCCCTCCCCCCCCCCCTCAATACAGAGGTATATAAATAACATGAATTATTTTTGTTTTAAACGAGAAAAGAGAGAGAAAGGGAGGGAAAATGTGGGGGGGGGGGGATGCCGAGAAAATTTGACGCTTGGACAAACTCCTGTAGCCTACCAAATAGGGACAGTGAATGGGACATTCAATATATTACGTAACATTACATGACCTCATTAGCATAATTAATATCCATTAGAGGTTTATAAAGAGGCTGCCACGTTGGAAGATGGACATTGAATTGGGGAATGACGTCAGTTCATGAATATTGATGAATATATGCTTGTCGGGGGAGCGAAGAAAGATCGAAATTGAATGGGGGAATGACGTCATTTCATGAAGATTGAGGAATATGCATGACGCGATGATTATAAAGGTCTCTGTGAAAACTGAATATGGACATTGAATGGGGGAATGACGTCAGTCTATGAATACTGATGAATATGCATGGCGAGGAAAGATGGGAATTGAATGGGTGAATGACGAAGTTACGGTATTAAAAAAAAATATATATCTGTCTAAACGAGGGGAATAAACTGGTTGAATGACCTAATCCACTTTCACAGTTTTTTTATTTTTTATTTCATATCAAATCGGAATAGACTAGAACAACTACATCGATCCATATGGTCCAACAAATCGACTTCACTTCTCTCCAATCGCTGAGAGACCGAAAGAGTCCACGATGTACCATTTCCATTTATTTGATGATCCCTTCACTTAACACCTTGACCTATAAACTGTCCGTCAGTCAACTCTCAGTCTAAGAATGAAGAACAAAGAAAAGTAAATTACTACGTTCACTCTCCTGCCTTAAACCATTAGGTTCATGCTTAAACCTACGAGCTATCAATACCCTATATGCGCTGTCAATTCCAGTGGTCGCATTCTTTGAGATACCTTGACCCTGTTATTGTTGTTATATAGGCCTATATATATATATATATATATATCATTCGTTAGTATACCGGCATACAAAGAACAATAAAAGCAGAAAAGTCAATAACTACCTTCACTTTCCAGCCAAATATAAACAAACCATGGGTTGCGCAATACCAGCGGTCGATAGCGCATTGTAAACCCTTTCTTAATGAAACCTCGACTCTGTACATCTACCTCTACCTTGACGACTCTGCGCATTTGCGTTTCTATCACGTATCGATTAATCTTCGTTTCGTGTGGAAAGCTCTACAATTGTTTTCATAGTCACTTAAAACGATGAAATAATCTGCATCAAGAAAACTTCAATTGCACGCATGAAAGGGTCAGGGGTTGCTGCAGGGGACATGGGGTAAGTGCCTCCCAATCGAAAGGTATATATAACCAACAAAAGGGAAGGGAGGAAGGGAATAGGCAGAACAAATATGGCGCCTATAGACAAACTCCCGTAGGCTACACCCCAACACCCCTCATCCGTAGCCTTTAAATTCGCATGTAGTAGTTGTAGTGGTTGTAGTGGTTGTAGCGGTGGTTATTCACCTGACTGCTAAGAAAGCACAAATGCTTGTTATTGAGCAACCAGAGGACCGACGTCTTAAGGTCCTCTCCGAGAGACCTGGTAATGAGGATTAATGCCTTATCAAAGGGCAATAAGCGCATCGCCTTGGTTTCGAACCCGAAAGTCATTTTGCGATTAAGAAATATGCCCCCAAACGTTCCACTGCCCCCCCCCCCCCCCCCCCGATGGGTAAACTCGGGCTACGCCCAGGTGGAGATGCTTTGATTGCTCGGAAGACTGAACAACATCTCTATAATTAATTATTTTGTCTATCCTCAATCTCTTGATGGCGTCGTTGTTTTTAGCCAAATTAATTGGCAATAATTCCTTCGTTAATAGCTACTGAAATCGTTGCTTCTGATTGGTAATCAGCATATTTGTCACTGATTTTTGTCATTTGTCATTGAAAAAAGGTCTTTGTGAAACGGGCCCAAGGTCTAACCATAATATAGTGAGGCTTTATCCATTTCGTTTAATTTCCCTCGCACATAGCCTTTCAGTTTGAAGAGAACAACTCAAATATTTTTTATTGTAACGAACTCTCATCAGGCTTTTCTTCTAATGGTACATGTATAAGAACAGGCCACCGCCAGGTGTATTCTCGTTTAAGGCAACAGTTTGTGGAGTAGTATGGTGAGTTTTTAATTTAATTTTAATTCAGTTCAATTTAATTTGAGTCCGATCCAATTCAACTCGATTAATTTCAATTCACATCATGTCAGATCCGTTAGATTAAAGTTCATTTGAAAGACTCAACCATATTCAAATTATTATATTTGTTTGCATTAAAGTTAATTCAATTAATTCCAGTATGACATTAATCTACATTTGCCACACTCAACCCAGGTGATGTAAGTATGTACCTGGCAGGAATTAATTCATTGAAATGCTAGAGTGCCATAATGACAGCAATGCTAAAGCTGGGGTAATAATGTTGAGCAACAGGAGTGTCGAGTCCGACAGACATGAGCGCTGTACAAGAACCCAATATTAATATTATTATTTATTCAAGTCAACTCAATTTGGTTGTACAACACAATGCTCTGGTGAAAACAAAAATCATTCCGCGGTCAATATAATATAGCAACAGAATTCCGGACTTCTAATCTGGCCTAAACACTTTACCTATAAAAACCCAAAGCCTAACCCTTATCGAAACCAAATAAACCTAACCTTATTCTTTTGATGAAACAAAGCCCGGAGCAACTGTTACAGGGGCAAGTATCGGAGCGATTGCCCCTGGCTCTCTTTCGTCAACAATGAAAGGTTAGAGTTGGTGTTGCACTAAGGTATTAGATTAGGTTTATGATTTACCAACTTTTCCTTAGTATAGCATAATATATACAACACGATCGCTACTACTTTCGAGAAGAAAAAATATCATCTCAGGGCGATTTTGATACACTTTTATATATTCCAAAGAAATCATGTTCGGATTAGGTAATACGCCATTGTCATGTTCGCATATTTCAAGAGGTAATTCACAAGGCCATTAAAATTGCCCCACATGTTGATTTAACCTTTTGCTAACGGGAACCTGGTGGTCCCTGTGTTAAGCCTATGGGACCTATACAATTCAGTAGTCAACGGGTTAACGAAAGTAGTCGCTATCGAGTTACATACATCTGGGGGGGGGGTGTGTTTCAAGTTGAACTTATCTTTAAGTTGGACTTAAAAATTATGGAATGGCCGTTAGCATCTACAAAAATATTTTGTAAAAGTCATTCTAGAAGGCATAAAATGTTGATTCAAATCATTCATATTTTCTATTATCAAGGAGATGTCATGTTCTTCATGTGGAATTTATAAAAATTATAAAATACTAGATTTTTTGCTTTTAAATATATTTTTTTTTACGGCTACAAATGGCTCTCCATAACTTTCAAGTCCAACTTAGAGTTAAGTTCGACTGAGGATCTTTGGGAAACACCCCCAGGAGTTATTGCCAATTTCTTAACGTTTGGCTAGTGAAGCACATCGTCTTTACCTAATAGATTTAATACGCCAACGTGCCAAATTTGTCTTAGTTTTGAATGTAAACTAGACAGTCATACGCCCTACGGTCAAATGTAATACATTTTATAAAGCTTTTTTCCTGTATGGATTCTGAAAATAATAAGTCTAAAACATATGTATGCAACTCAGTTATGAAAATTAAGTCAATAATCAAAAACTGTATAAAAGGGCGAGAAATTATATTTTGACAAATGCTAAATATTAAAATGATTATGATATTATGACATAATATAGTATGAATTGCTCATATAAATTTAGCTTGCCGATGTCAACTAGTGTGTCGCAAAATTAAAGGAGTATTCGCACTATTCAGTTTAGGTGTCCATACTTCTTTCGAAAGGTGAATGATGAGGTATATATTTTTCGAAAAATAAAGCAGAGAAGATGATCGCAAATGAGAGTAATGCGTTGAAAAGTTGGGTCAAATTGGTCTGGTTTGGTTTCAATTAACATGAACGTTACTCGCTTTGTCGCTCCTTTTTCAGGTGTTTGAATAAGCATTATCAAGGTATTGAAGAAGAAAAAAAGAAAGAGGTTGCCCAAAACAAATTTAAATAGGTTCGGTAATTGTCGCAAGACATGCATTGCCTATCCTCCCAGCGTGCGACGCCCCAGCGTGTAAATACAGTTAACTAAATTATTCATTCCCCTTTTGAAATTAAATGTTTTTTGTGTGTTTTACGTACGTCAAGAATGAAAGGTGGATTGGTTGAGGACATTTGTTGAGTACCTTTAGATATAAGCTTCAATATATAACATTCTCAAGAAACATACATCGGATCATATCAATATTTAAAATATAAAACTTGCAGGATAAGGGTATGAATAATTTAGTAGTTAATCGTATATCACTGACTGACGTTAGACTGATTTCTCACTTTCTCATTCTAGGCAACCAATGGAAATAGAATTCATTTCTTTATCATCGCCGTGCTAGCTTTATCATTTACAGGTATGTTACTATGACAGCTGATAACTTATCAAATGTTCTTATAGACGAGAAGATCGCTTATAATTTTAACTGAAAAAAAGGGAGTTGGGCAGTGGTTTGATCCCGGACTCGGGATCCACACCTGGTCATATTACGAAGAAAATATGTTTTATCATGAAAAATTAATACATTTTGCCTCCAATATACTATTTTAACATCCTTATTATACTACTTTCATAAGCATATTCACAATATTGGCAGATATACGTTTACAACAGGTCGATCACTTGCACTCAGTACAGATAGACTCTGGCGCTTACAAAAAGGAGGGGAAAAGGGCGGTAGATAGGATTCTTGAAGAACTCTGCCCCGGTGGGAAATATACCCCATTCTTTTCAGGCAACTGAAGGGATTTAATTCCTTCAGATATTTTTTGTAATATCTTCTGTATTATAAGCGCATTTCAATTTCATTATTAAAAAAAACATTTCATTCTTTTTTGGGTGTATTCATGGGTATTAATTAGGATTTCTACTCCCTTTAGCTCTGTGTTTACTGCAATGTAAAAACGATTATTGAAATGATTTAGTGAGGGGGGTTAAGGGGAATGTTTTCAAGTCTGTACTGTGTATTGTAATAAATAGTATGTATTTTAAAGATCATTTGATATGAATGTATATTATAAATGAATTATCATCACTATTATAATTATAATATCCATCCCATTAAAGAGAAAGTTGAGTTCTGGTCATGTGATTGCATTGTGAAAGAAAAGGTGTGGAATAGATCAGAAAAAGTTGATTATGTAGCATGTAAGTATTGGTGTGTACTGCAAGGTTCTGGAGTCATCAAAATCATAATAAATTTGGCCCAGTCTTGGTAAAGTAACAAGCACTGTACACAGAAATGTGTATATGGGACTACACAAATAGTGTCGGGGCCCGACACCTTGATTTCCATTTATTTGTAATATTGAACATTCAGTGTAAGTTTCTTTGATTCTGTGAGAATCTTTTTTTTTTTAAACCAGAACTCAAGTTCATCTTTAAGAATATTTTTAGAAGTCTGTCTGGCATTATCTTTTTCTCCACCACCAATAGACAAATTAAATCCTCTATAAGAAGATCACTGAAACAACACGTTTATTTTTGTTTTCAGCATGCCGTTGTCATGGTAATCTGAGTTGCTACGGGTCATTCCCAACATGTCCATCACTGGGGCTGGCCAATGGAGTTTCAGTTAAACTAGTTCAAAAGATCGTAAACACCTCTGGATATCTTGGGGTTTCGACAAACCTTCCAGGATTGGCGAGTATCTGTAGAATTCCTGGTAATTATCACGAATCTTATCAATTCTTAACTTCTTCTCGATTTGTTCGGTGGTTCTGTATTTATGTTTGTTTTACAATGAACAATGAGAGTAGTATACCAAATTATTTTTCTTGGATACGTCTTTCTTTAAATCCTTCGTTTTATCGGATTTGACGAGCGACAGAGACAGAGAGAGACAGACAGACATACAGAAATACACGCACATTCATATATATATAAATATTAATATCATATAATGATGAAATGTTGTCATATGTTGAATCATCAACGTATTGGCAGTGTTCGATTGTATACATTTTGAAGAAATGAACATTATGTGAGTGTTTTCGGAGCCCCCACCCCCATTTCTGAAGGTACGTTTTTCGGAAGATTCATGATTCCTAACAATGAAATAGGGTTTGTTATGTCAAAGTTTCGTAATTCCGAGAAAAGATATAGGGTTATATGTCATTTAAAGGGATAGTTGAGTTCTGTTGCAGATGGCGCCACACAAAATAATTTGTTGTAAGATAATGAAAAACTGAGTGTCAAATTTGAAATAACATAATATATAAATGACAAAATCATCTTTATTTGATCAAAATCGGTTCAGAGACGGCTGAAATATAACGATTTCTAATACTTGTGTACCACCACAAATATTAGAAATTTGAAAAATCGAAAAAACCGTTGAAAAAAAACAAAATAATGCCTTTTACGTCGTATTTCAGCCAATGCCGATGTTGGCTTTCTTGTTGGCATTTACGTTGCTTACAATACCCACAATTAGCCGGCTCGTGTATTGTTGTTTTCAATCAAATAATTAATTAACGGTCACCGTGTTTTTTTAAAAGTGGAGCTGAGTTGGAATGATCGTATTGGCTATATTTCACACATTTTGGGGTCTAAAATTACCTTCATAGCAATTTTAGGTTCTAAAAGGGCACTATAAATGTCATAGATAAGAATAAGAGCAATAACCATGCACTTTGAAGGCATTTGCAGTCTGAAAACAGAACTCAACTATCCCCTTAAAGAAATTTATTTGGAATAGAAGTAAATTTTGAATGGTTTCCAGCACATTGTAGCCTAGCAGGCAATGAGGAGGCAGACGCTTTAGCTAAACAAGCGGCTTCCAAGAACAATATAGACATTTTTGACAATAAAAACAGACAAGAATTTTTGAGTGAATTAGATGGCTTTTACAAAACTGAGTGGCAGAAACTATGGGAAACTGCCGAGAAAGGCAGATATCTCTACAACATACAACGAGATGTAAAATATACGTGTAGGATTAAAAGTTTTTGTCGTAAGGATGAAAGAATTTTACACCAATTCCGTCTTGGTAAGTGTAGACTTAATTATTACAATTACTTAATTAATAGGCATGATACGGGTCTTTGCGACAATTGTCACATTTTCGAAACTATCGAACATTTTATGTTATCATGCCCTAAATATGAAAGACAGAGGAATCGTATATATCGCAGACTTCATGTGACGAACCCTAACCTAAAAGATCTACTTGGAAAAGCAGAAAACTGCTCAATCATTTTCGCCTTTATAAAAGGTACTGGAAGATATAAAGAATTATAAAGTGTATTACAGCATTGTGTTGGTATCATTCTTGTGCTTTTCATGATTTGTTTTCCTCCATAAAAGTAACAGAGTGACGGAGGAGATGATGGACATACGAAAGCCTGAATAAATGATGGCAGCCGATTATTAAATGCGCATACTATTAAACATAAGACACATTATTTATCATTTACTCTATAAATTGACACCGAAACGTCATTATATTAATTCCAACCAGCTCTAACATTAAATGACTACAAAATAATGAGTAACGAGCACATTAATCCCCCATAATCTTGCATTTCGCCAATAACAAAGGTCAAGATAAATCTTTATCTCACACACTGGGCAAGTATCAGAATCACAGAAACGTAGAGCAGCAGAAGTGAGAGCAAGACGCCCTCACACAGGCGCGCCAGAAGCAGTTTGGGATTGGGGGGCAAACGTTCCAGGGGGCTCACCTTCCAGGGGCAGTGGCGTAATGAGCAAAAACGTTTGGAAGCCCCGACAGGAGGTCAAGGGGCTGAGCCCCCGAAAGCTCAGCGTTTTTAGGCATTAAATTACGGTGAGATAAGCATATTTATATACCTTATTTGTGACACTGTTAGGTCACTAATTGGCAGAGAGTCCAGGGGGCAGAGCCCCTGGAAGCTCAGGGATTTTAGGTATTAATTACGGTTAGATGAGCATCCAGGGGCCCTATTTAAGGCAATTGATGTGGTCCGGAAGCTAAGGAGTTTCAGGTATTTAATTACGGTCAAATGAGCATTCAGGGGCCCGCCTTAGGGCCCTTGGTGGGGGTTCCAGGGGGCAGAGCCCCCGGAAGCTCAGGGGATTTAGGTATTTAATTACGGTCAGATGAGCATCCAGGGGCACTATTTAAGGCAATTGATGTGGTCCGGAAGCTAAGGGTTTCAGGTATTTAATTACGGTCAGATGAGCATTCAGGGGCCCGCCTTAGGGCCCTTGGTTGGGGTCCAGGGGGCAGAGCCCCCGGAAGCTCGGGTATTTTAGGTATTTAATTACGGTCATATGGGCATCCAGGGGACTGTCTTAGGGCTCTTTGTGGGGTCCGGGGGCAGAGCCCCCCGTAAGCTTTGGGGTTTTAGGCATTTAATTACGGTCAGATGAGCATATTTCGATACCTCTTTTGTGACATTGGCAGGTCTCTAACTTTTTTTTTCTCTCTCTTTCTTTCTTTTTCTCTGTAACATACTTTTTCAAAAAGTGAGGGGGGCTCGAGCCATCGAGCCTAGCCGTTTCTTCAGGCCCTGACGTAAAGGCTTCTAAATAAGCATATTTTTCGCCCGACTGTAAATTAGGGAATTTCTAATTTTCCAACAAAGTCATAAAAAGGTATATGACTAAACAAAATTGAGAAAAAATACTGGAAAATCATGTCATTTGAACAATATTTGTAAATCAGTGGTATCGAATAAGAATTCCCCCCCCCCCCCCATCAGTAAGCCAGTGTTCAGGGGCTCATGTCTTCTCACCCCTATAACAAAAAAACACACACGCTTTCCACCCTCTCATAATATTTCCACGATATGCGCGTATCGCTATAATAAAAAAACCTCTATTGATCAATATAGGTGGCATGCGGAATGTTTAGAAATTTGAATTCCTGTTAACTTTCCTTTTCTTTGAATGGAATTTTATATGTGATTTAATTCCGGATTTTATTATTGTTATGTTCTTTTGGGGTTTAAAATACAAATCATCTTTACTCCTTTACTGCATTTCTTTCTTTTTTGGGAGGGGGGGGGGGGCACACACAGCCTGGCGGAAATCATCGGAATCGATGGATAGTTCCGATAAACCCAACAACAACAACAACAACAACAACAACAACCTTTAAGGAAATATGAACGTTCGGAGTTATGAACCTTTGGAATTATGAAAAATGGTTTGTGTAACTACTTGCTCGATTTTTGTTTTGTTTAGATTGTATCAGCAACCCTTGCGTGCACGGCGATTGCATTGAGACCAACTTTGACTACCTATGTCGTTGTCCGAGCAATTACAAAGGCAAAAAATGCGACCAACCAAAAGGTAACATTTTGAAGGCTAGTCGAACATTTTTTTATTTTTTTTAATTATCATTATTATTAGTATTGTTATCATTATTATTATCGTTATTGTTTTTTTTTATAAATGTTTTTGTTAGGAGGGGGACCGGTCTTTGCTCCCTGCAACCCAATAGGCATACCTTAGGTATAACCGGACAAAGAACATTTTGGGAAATTTTGTGAAGTGATAAGATGGCGAAATTATGCACTTGTGGTTACCACGGCTATGGAGAGAGAGAGAGAGAGAGAGAGAACCCTTTTCTTATTCGTAACAGAAACTTCTAATCTGGGGGCGAGATCCTCCCCGGGATAATTTCCTTGAACATCTCATAAGGAAACATGTGTAATAGACTTAGACCAAAGTTTGATGCTCTAAAAAAAAAAAAAAATTTTTATAAACCCAAAGTGTTTCATTCAATTTTAGTTTTAATTTACAGAGAGCTATCGTGAGTGTTACAATTTTCATCAGGTGCAATGTGATGTCAAATGATGATGTAACTAATAAATTAAAATTAATTCTGTTTGTGTTTCTATAGGAGAACCGGTCATGTTTGTTTCAGATCCATACAGAAGGATTTTCGTGTCAGCTCTGCCAGACCTCAATTTCACCGAATTCATGAGTTTGGAGATTAGACTAAAGAATTTCGATTTTGATTACCCAACACAAACACTGTACTGGACCGACCATAATGGCACTGATATTTGGCGAACAGACCTCATCCGAAAAACGCCAGCAGCTGTTCCGAATGTACCCAAAGGCCCAGGTAAACAGGGTGACTCCCCTCCGACCCCCCCCCCCCCCCCGACCCCCAACCAGAATAGCTTACTTCTAATATTGCAGGGGCGAATTTCACCGGTAACACAAGATGGGGAATCTTTGGATAAAAGTAAAATGATATCGAATTTGCAGAAACTGGTTGAGCAGTTGTTTTGTTCTAGACGCATTTTTATGAATCAAATTTGGAGACATTAATGGCAGTGCAAACACAAACATTGCAGAACAGATATAAATATGACATCCTCCTTGCATTTCTCCCACATATCAGGTGCTTTTAATGACTCGTTAAACACAAACATGAAATTATACGAAATGTTACAGTGTCAGTGATACTGAACGAATTTGAACTATATCCTTTGAACGTATTATTCTTTCTTGAAAATGTCTGGAAATGGGACATTTGATCTGAAAACCGGAGAGATGTGAGTTGGTCTCATTTCTATGGTACGGTCAGCTCTCTTTTTTCGCCTACAAAATGATTCTGATCGGACCGAGATTCGATGCTGACTCGCGTTAATATATTTATAATCATTTTGATTGATAGACGTCTGTAACCCCCCCCCCCCCCCCCTAATTATACTCATACACAACATGGCAGGATAATGACGGGGTATCCAAGTCTTCAGCATTTATAACTATTATCACATCTAGTTACAACTACAAGCTTGAGCGAACCACCCCCTGCCACCACTACCTCCTAGGAAAATGTTCAATATATTTTTGACCAGAAACACACATATGGTTATGTTTCCCTTTGATTTGTTGTTGTTGCGCCTGTCTGATAATTTTTGTGGGGGTGTAAACTCTCCCCCGTCCTACAACATATATTAGGGGCCTCTGTGTTAACAAATTCCTGGATATGCCCTTTGCGGGAGGGAACCCCCTTTAAATAGATTGTACACCCTTGGTCATTAAACTTAGATCTGTATTCATCCACAGGAACCATATTGGATGTGTGCATCGCAGAACTGTCCCGGATGCTCTTCGTCACCTACTATAGCCCGAGAGGTAAAATCGGCGCCCTGTCTCTCGATGACGATCGCGTAGGAAATTACACTGATTTCGCCCTGGATATAGATAGCTGCAAAGCCATGGTTGCTGATGATGCCAACAAGTAAACTTTAAATTTGTTTGCAAGATATAAATTACTTTAACGTAGTACAGTCAAACCTGTCTATATCGACCGCCCAAGAGAAACAAAAAAAAATGGTCTTTGTAGACAGGTTCCTTTAGTAGGTGTTTCAATGACAAACCATTTTCAAGGGGGAAAACAAATTTGGTCTTTGTAGATAGGTGGTCACTAAATCAGGTTCGGCTGTAACTTCACTTGCCTTCTATTTCTTTAGTAACGTTTCGATGGGCCATATTAGCCATTTGGCAAAATCGTTGGGGTGCCACGAGTGTCTATCGGTTCAAATATTAGGTATTGATTAACAATTGTAAATTTGCCACGTTTTTTCTCCATGTCTTCAAATATTGATATGCCAGATATCCACTCTTAAATCACTTATGGAGAAGCAATATGTCAAAAAGATAAGAATACGAGGAAAGATGGAGATAAAATGTTCTTTTAGAAAGAAGAAAGTGGCACAATGATATTTTGGTTCAGTGGCACACAAAGAAAAAAAAACTTACATGTTAACATAGGTCCATAGCCATGGTTGCGTGATGGAGAGTGAAGGAGGGGAATCGAACATATTGAAGATAAAGTTGAGTTCTGGTCGTGCGATTGTATTGTGAAAGAAACGTTGTGGAATCGATCAGAAAAGGTTGATCATCTAGCATATAAGTATTAGTGTGTACTGCAAGTTTTTGGAATCATCAAAGCACTAGGGGGGAGGGTGCAGGAGGGTTCATCAGTGTAGTTTCTTCTTTTCACACTCCCTTTCCCCCTTTCCTTCTGTTTCTCT
This sequence comes from Strongylocentrotus droebachiensis, assembly GCA_035222895.1. Classification (NCBI taxonomy): domain Eukaryota; kingdom Metazoa; phylum Echinodermata; class Echinoidea; order Camarodonta; family Strongylocentrotidae; genus Strongylocentrotus; species Strongylocentrotus droebachiensis. Next base: position 140,920 of record JAVYIG010000169.1, on the reverse strand, counting down.
CTCTATCATGTTTCCTCTTGGTATTCACTATCTCTTTATTTGATCCGGGGAAGGGGTGCGTGCGTCCGGACTCCGAAGGGTAATTTTTCCAAAGGTTCAAGAACATGAATTTCCCATATACCAGGGAAATAAAGTTCATAGTTCCGTATATTTATTGCATTAATCCGAGGTTCGTCAATCCAAAGGTTTATAATTCCATAAGTGAAAAGGGTCCATTGTTCCGAAGGCTCATAATTTCGAAAATGAAATATGGTTCGTTATAACGGAGGTTCGTAATTTCGAGAAAACGATATCGAATTCCATGTCATTTTCGGATTTATCAACCCTAGTCCATTTTCGGAAATATGGACCTTCGGAATGATACACCTGCAGTGGAATTCTTAACCTTTGGAAAAGCGACATGTAACCCGTGCAAATATCCAAATATCCTCCCTCTAACTATGTAACGATTGCATTTATGGATTTGTTTTAGCTATCTGTACTGGACCAGAAGAAATGGCATCGATAGTAAGAAGCTTGATGGAACAGGAGAAACAGAAGAGGTGTACACAAATCTTGCCATCAACACCTTCTCTGGACTCACATTTGACGCAGAAGGTATATAGAATCCAAAGGCTTAAATCCAAGGGGAGGGGTAGGGGTAAACATCCCTCTACAACTTTCTTTAGGGAGTGAGGGGTGGAATTTAAAAACACATGCTATCCCACATTCAAAGTAAAGTTAAAGGAAATTTGATTTTAAAATAAACAGTTGTTGAAAGTACTTATAAAGGTGACTCTAAAATTGGTGACAATTTCTCTTTACAATGCTATTTAATCAAGGGAAATTTTGATTTGAACTTTATTCGAATTTATTTCCGTATTAAGAGAAGTACAATATTCCGAACATTACACAATATGTACACATACGAGATCAACGGTTGGATGGCCGTACTCAGCATCCACCAACATGGTGGCGCTGTTTCACCAAGAGATCTAGAATTTGATACAAATATAGAAATATAGAAATAGGTATAGAAGGTCCTAAAATACGTCTCTTTTATGGACAAATTCTCACATCCATCTCTTTGAGAGTCGTGTGTCAGATTGTGACACCCCTCCCCCTCTCCTTGACAAAGATTTACACTACTATAACTGTCATAGATCCTGTTCCGAAAAATCCGTCCATTAAGCCCAAACATGGAATGTTACCTATTAAAGTTACTTAAACCATGTCACTCATAGACAAAAAAGTTGCCAGTCTAACTGTATCGTCGGGCTTAGACCCGGAATAAAAAATTGAGTCAATTTCACCTCACCTGCTCCTATCATCAAACTTTATCAAAAGAACTTGAAGGAAATAGCATAATTGTACAATACAACACCCTAACCTAACAAAATAGCTCCTCTGAGGGGTTGTCAGACGCTCCTTGATATTGGTTTCATGTTGTCCTTTATTGACCATGGACCTAATGGACCAATTATCACAAGGAAAAAAAGAGAGAGTATTTTGCATTTGGGAAGGAGGTGCAGTAGTTATGCTTCATGTGTTTTAGTTGCTTGTTTTTGTCCTTGTGAGCAGTCCGAAAGTTGGGGCACGCGATAAGTTAGTGCCAAATCGATGACATTTTAACAGACCAAAACAAAAATTGTATTGATAGGCCTACATATCAATTTTTCTCATTTGTCATTTCTTTGCCTGTTCACATCGGTATGGTCGTAGGAGGTCGCATCCTGTTTTGCGATGGCAGTGGGACAGGTCGTGCCTTCTTTCAAGACGTATTCACGACCATCGGTCCTGCTGTCGAGCTGATCCCTGGTCAATCGGGGATCTCCTTAACATTCAAACCGAAGGATGTTGCCATCCTCAATGGGAAAGTCTATTGGCTTGACGTACCAGCAAAACTTGGAATCATGACCGATTACAATAATGAAGAAACACTCAGCTACACTGAGTATAATATTACAGCTTTCCAAAGTGTCCGTCGTTTGTGCATCGTATACGTAAACTAACAATTTACAGCCATAACCTAATCGGTTGCTTTAACAAAATTGAGAAACTAAACAAAAATTCGTCCCTATTTTCACGAAGTGATGGTAGTGAATGAAAATCGCATACAATTTGCGTGCAGATTTTCCTCACTGCCGTCACTTCGTGAAAATAGGAACGAATTGTTTGAGGAAAACCAGACATTAAGTAAAACTTTTGATGAACGTTTTAGTAAATGTAGATCGCTATCTTATTGAGACAAATTGGCAAATTGTTATATGATTAACTCTGAATACAACAAGTTTCAAAAATATTCCTATTGGTGTTCATGAAAAAAATTCCACGAAAGACATTTTTGAAATGGCAAATCTACAACATTTTTGACCTTCATTTTGTAAATCTACAATTTTGATTTTGAAAATGTTATCATTCCTTAATTGAGGAATCGTAAACTTATTGCGTTTTACAGTAATGATTAGTGACAAGAACGTTGAATTTGTATTTATTAATATCAATTTTTTTTTGTGTGCAAAGATATTGGAATACGGTGGAAATTCATTCGATTGAATTCAGTATAGAATAACATTATTTTCGTCAATTTATTACTTTTTTCATAATAACAACATTGTCAGGTAATAAACGTATTCATACGTAATGCTGCGCGCCTAAAAGGCAGGCTAGGCTATTTGTTGAGCTCCGGCAATGATCGCATTTATTGAGATATGCTATATCGTGTGTTTCCTCGCAATATACTGAATGAATACTGAATGTACTGAATGAATACAATACAAAAATGCTAACAAAATGCTTTAACAAAATGCTTTAACAAAATGCTTTAAAAAAATATTAAAAAATATGAGTACCCGACATTCATTACCTATAATTTTATCAATGTAAATAATCTTATGTAATTTGGTTTTTAATTCAATATTTTTAATTCAAAACTGCAATTTGCACTCATAACGTATTTTAATCTTTGTAAAAACCTGTATAATTCAGTCTTCGTACTGCGAAACATGTTTAAATAAACCTTATTGAATTGAATTGAATCGAATAGTTTATTGAATCTACACAAGTAAGAAGGCATAGATCCTAGGAAGCATAGGCCTGTATATATATATATATATATATATATATATATATATATATATATATTCTCCAAAGGTTCATTTTAAGTTTTACAGGTGTACCTTAAGATTTTTTAATGTTTTTTGGCCGGGCCGCCATCCTTGTCAAGCTTCGCTTATGATTGCGGTCTCCTGCACTTTTCCAACAGAATAGTTCGGATAATACTTTAAATTTATGATAATATGTTATGGAAATTTTAAGTTTCGTTATTATATGTACATATATTATGTAAAAACATTTTGACATGAAGAAATTATTGTTTGTATATGTTGAATTATACCTTACATTTATATGTTCTTTGTTATTCAGTTATATTATATTTGGAAAATATGCAGAAATAAAATAAAATCAAAATCAAGTCCAAAGATTCGTTTAAATACTCGTCGTCGTTCCGAAGGTTCATAAATCCGAAGGTTCGTTTTTCTGAAAATGAAATCGGAACATTTGTTTCGTTATTTTGGAGGTTCGTATCCGAAGGTTCATAATTCCGAAAGTAAAATAGGATGCATGCTTCTGAATGTTCGTAATTCACGAATACGATACAAGGTTCTATGTCATTTTCAGAATTATGAACCCTCTGGTATTTGATTTAAAAAAAATTGTGTTTTGGAATTACGATCCTTCGGAAAAAAATAGTACCATCCGTGTAAGTAGGATCCGCCTTGTAGAATGATACGATATAAATATAACAACGGAAGAGGTTAATAGATGAGGAAAAGAAAGGAAAAGGAAAGAAAAGGAAATAAATGGAAAACTAATTTAGAGTGATAAGTTTGGAAGTGTGCTGCAACAAAATACATGGTAGCGTATATGGCTGAGCTGTACAGTGTGTCTCTAAAAAAAGTAAACCCAACTTCAACGGCAAATTTTCAGAAAACTATAAAATATTTACACATTATTTTTTATGGTTAGATAGTCCAATAAGTCCTCTGTCCAATGATACCACGTAGGTTATGTAACTCTCATGCATGACTGAGCATGATTCAACTTAGTGAATGGGTGTGAAATCATCACTGTGGCAAGTTAGAATTGCACTGGAAGTTCATCAATCAAATGACATAGGAAATGTCTGATTTCTTACAAGCATAGCTTAGGGATGTGTACCGTATATAATGGCGATAACATGTCAATATTTGAGCGAAGAGAACAAAATTATCGAATGATGCTGGAAAAAAACATCAAGTAAAAGCAAAGGCCCCTTCCCAGCCAGTCAGCCAGCTACGTATTATATGCCTTAAATTAATTAGGTATTGATAAGAGGTACACATTAACAACCCATTTCAACTCGCAAAGCCTTTACTTATAAATTTTCCTAAAGTAAGTTCACAGAAGTAGTCTTTTGAAATTTGTAAAAACACCTTTCTCTTCATATTTTTACTATAAGGTTAAAGGTCAGGAAATTTGTCTAGAAGATGTTTGTTATAACAACTATTCCCTTGGCTCACAGTATGTAGACATTGTGAAGCTTTTATCATGGTATTTTATGATTTTATTTATTGATTTGTTGTTCCATAAGCCTGGCCCCCCACTCCGTGAACGGAGGGATACCACGCGTGTTCCCAAAATGTCCGGTAAATGGGTACTTTTCACGCACCAAAGTCCGGCTCGTAGTACACAAAAATCCGGCCCGTATTGACTTTACACACCGGACTTAGGGGGGTGTTTTCAAAAGGAGGGAACATGCATATGCGTACCCTAAATAACACTGAGTGGTGGGGGGGGGGGGTCTATAAGAATGGACCAACAGCATAGGCTGAATGGCTCAGTTCACAATTAGAACAATACAATATATAAAATAATATTATAAACATAGAATGAACAAAAGAAATATAATACAGACGAACGAATATATTCTATTCTATGTCTTTTATGATATCCCACACATATGAATCACAAATTGAAAACCGTTTACCTTGCATAATTCTCCTCTCATATATTTAAGTCCATTAATATTTGTGTTCTTTGTTGAACTTTGCCGGGTTAAGGGGGGGGGGAGGAGTGGAGAGAGTGGCCCCTTTTGACCCTTCAAATGAACTAGTAATTCACATGGACCGAGAATGGATAATATGGATAATAATATCTTGCAAAAAGATGTTAGTGATGTTAATGTTACTGTGTGCTCTACAGACTGGTCGCATGTCTACGAGACCACAAATCATAAATCATAAATATAACACATTTCATTAAAGTACGCCCACTCATCACGGAGCTCAATGAAGTTAACGGGACCTTAGCTATCATAAGTCAATGGTAATATTTTTAAAATGATTAATGCTACAATTAAAATAAACAATTAAATGGAGGGTTGTGGAGTCTTAAAGTCTTGTCGACCAAACAAGTCCATGGTGGACTTGTTTGGTCGACAAGACTTAAGACTGGAACCACTCACACACACACGCGCGCGCACACACGCACACACACGCACACACGCACACACACAAACGAACAAACAACAAACACACACATACCCAAACACATTTACATAAATGTATACATGCATACATACATGCACGCACATGCCAAATATGACAACCATAAAGTAAAAGAATTGGACATATTTCGAAATACTGACAGCTGCAAACCGTAGTGTTTTATTATAATGAACTCCGAAATAAAACGACACACTTTCAAGTAGTAACATAAAGATTGAGCATTTCGTCAGGAAGATGCGAACTCTTTATTTTGAGTCCCATCACTTAGAAAATGATGTCTAATGGTCAGGGGCGTCGCTAGACCTTTTTTTAGTGGGGGGGGGGGGGGGGTGAGGAGGCCAACGATTACCGACAAAACTAGCCCCCAATTACCGACAAAATTAAATGTCCCAATATTTACAAATTTAACCCTATATACGCGGGGCCCAAGGCTTAAGTTTTTTTCCTACGGACTATCTATAGTACTTGCGTATGCGCAAATGGTCATTTTCCTCGACGACATAAATATACGAATTATTTCGTCAACTTAGTCAGCATCATAGCTATATATTTTAATGCAGGCGCGGAGCTAGGATCTCATTTTAGGGAGGGGCGGAAGTGAGCAGGCGAATCACTCAAAGAGCGCTCATTAGGGGGGTGTGGGTGATAGGCCTACCGCGCGAAGCGCTGAAACTTAGACGTTTACTTAAATTATTAGGAAAAGGGGACGATTTATTGTACCGTTCTCGACTGTTAACCCTTTTCTGAATGAATCCCCCCCCCCCCTCCCGCGCGAAACGCGAAAGCTTTGGCGTTTACTTAAATTATTATAAAAAGAAGACGATTTGCTGTATCGTTCTCGACTGTTAATCCTTGACTGAATTCAGTCCCCCCCCCCCCCCCCCTCCCTCCCCGACCACCCCCCTCCCGCGCGGAAGTGTTGGCGTTTCATTAAATTATTAGAGAAAGTAGACGATTCGTTGTACCGTTTTCGACTCTTAATAAGCCCTATTTATCTGAATTCAGTTTCTCCCTCTCGCGCGAAGCGCGGAAGCCTTGACGTTTCCTGAAATTATTAGAGAAAGCAGACGATTGGGTGTACTGTTCTCGACTCTTACTTCTCGTCTGAATTCAGTTTCCCCTTCCCGCGCGAAGCACGAAAAGCTTAGACGTTTGATTTAATTATTATAGAAAGAAGACGATTCGTTGCACCGTTTTCGACTCTTAATAAGCCCTATTTTTCTGAAATCAGTTCCCCCCTCTCGCGCGAAGCGCGGAAGCCTTGACGTTTCCTTAAACTATTAGAGAAAGCAGACGATTGGGTGTACTGTTCTCGATTCTTAATCCTTGTGTGAATTCAGTTTCCCCCTTAACGCGCGAAGCGCGAAAAGCTTAGATGTTTGATTTAATTATTATAGAAAGAAGACGATTTGTTGTACTGTTTTCGACTCTTATTAAGCCCTATATATCTGAATTCAATTCAATTTATTCAATATAAACAACAAATTAATTCATTCATAGACCTACACAAACATTACATGCATTGCAGCCCTTAAATATCATCCCCTCGTCCCTTAAGTTTTAGGTGTGAACAAATGAAAACCACTGAGTAGGACTTGGGCAATGCAACAGCTACCGTATTATTTATCACTCTCTATCAGATGCGTTCACAGTTTTCACACCTGTTAAAAAATGTTTCTGGAATTCATATGATACATGTACTGTGTTTATTAATTAAATCTAATGAATTCTTTAATTTTCTCAGCCAAGTCCTTTCTTAAATATAAAAATAATAAGAATGTGTACAGGCTTACCTTGAAATAACTGAATAGACAAACGGCCACTGTAAGTCTTAAACACGCCAGGTCTGGAACTTCAGTCTTCATCTACCCCCCCCCCCCCCCCCCCCCAACACACACACTCCGGGGTCGGAGGGACCGCATGCGCGTTCCTAAAATCTACAGGAAAGGGGTACTTTTTCGCGCGACAAAATCCGGCCCGAAAAAGGGGGTGTATTTGACTTTTCACCCGAAGATTTCTTTAAAAAGGGGGTGGTGTTTTTCTTTCTCTCTCTTTGGACTCCTGAATAATGTAAAAAGGGGGTTATAAAATATCTTGAATATCATAGAAAAATTGATCAGATCCCGGGATCAAATTCCTGAAATTCCTGCTAGCTTTGAAAGCTCATTCAGGATTATTTCATTTTTTTGTAATCTCAGGAGGGATGTTTGTACAGGCCACCCCCCCCCCTCATTCAAGCCAGGGGGGGACGCAGCCCCCCCCCCCCCCCCCACCCCCCCCCCCGGGATTTACGCCCCTGCAGACAACACATCATTGCCAGCTAGGATTTTTTTTCAGCTTACACACATTGGTTATAGTTACTTCCTTGAAAGTTGTATTGTACTTTCTTCTGTGTTGTAATCATATTATGTATTTGCCATTGTACACTTCTTTAGACTTCTTTGTCATGTATAAGTCTGCTGTTTATTGTTCAACCACTGGAAAAAGAATGTATGTTGTATGACAGATGAATCAATAAATTCAAATTCAAATTCAAATGAATACAGAGTGAATCTAATATCTTCTACTGGTATGCAAATAAAAAATGCCTTGAGGGGTTATGGTTAAAACTATGCGCAAGAGGTGACTCCAATAGTACTATTTGCTGAGGGGCGCAGCCCCGAAGCAAATGGTACTTTTGGAGTCACCGAGGCCCATAGTTTAACCAGTACCTCGAATAGAAAGTATGGTATATTTGTTTTACATCCTGCATCAAAAATGTATATTTTTTTTAATATATATATATATATATATATATTTTGGGGAAAACAAAATTTAGAACCAAAAAAATGTCAATTTTTATCAAAAAATATTTAAAATATTTGGTTTTCATTAAATTGGGATTTTAAAAAAATTGATTAAATTAAAAATAATAAAAAACTCTCATATAGTACTTTCTAAAAATAGGTCAAATATTTATGGTCATGTGAAGAGCTCTCAAACAATCAAAACCCAACAAATTTATGATGCAGGATATAGTATAGTATTAATGACTGCTTTGAGAGAAATAGTTGTTTTTATACGCTCAAGGGAAGGTTACAATTGTGCTATTGCCCGAGGCGTGCCGAGGGCAATAGCACAATTGTAACCTTCCCGAGAGCGTATAAAAACAACTATTTCTCGAATATCAAAGCAGTCATTAATACTTTTATATACCGAAGAGTCAACTTACCAATCAACTGGTAGAACAGGTACTCAGGTAGAACTCAGAACTCCGTAGAAAATAACTCAACCGTAGAACTCCGTAGAAAATAACTCAACCGTAGAACTCCGTAGAAAATAACTCAACCGTAGAACTCCGTAGAAAATAACTCAACTGGTACATGTAGAACTCTGTAGAAAAAAACTCAACTGGTAGAAATCCGTAGAAAATAACTCTATTTGTAGAACTCTGTAGAAAATAACTCAACTGGTAGAAATCCGTAGAAAATAACTCTATTTGTTAAAAATGTTGACAGTACAATTGTTAAATGATATGTGGGGGCTTGCACCTGCTGACTAGTAGAAACATGGGCATGGCTACTTGTAGTGATGTTGCATGTGCGTGGGAAGTTCTCTGGGTTATTTGTGATCTCATTGAAAATGTCATTTAGTTCCCGCAGTTCCTGGCTTTCACTACGCTGACCACCAGTAGATGTTGATGACGATGGTACTGATTTCGGATCAACAGCTGCCGCGATACCATGACCTATGTTTGATGACGATGGTACTGATTTCGGATCAACGGCTGCCGCGATAGCATGACTCATGTTTTCTTTGGCTGTACAGCTGGTCATAGCATAGTGTTTGAGACTGGTCTCCGCCTTGTGTCCGGAGACACTCATGATTTCTCTGTCTCTGAACCCAGCATTTTGTAGGGTACTGATGCTGGTTGCCCTTAGGCAATGGTTGGTGTAAGCCTTGGTACCTGCACGAGATGAAATTGTTTTCATTTTGTCTCCGATGCTGTTTTTCCCTAGGGGTGCATTACAGTACCATTGATCAAAAGAAGATGGATTGGATTTGAACTCACGCTTGGCCAGTGCATTTGCCGGTCTCTGCCAAAAACTCTTACATCGTGGATTCAATTTATCTTTGTAGCGTAAGAAGGAGGCAACAGGACATCATGGACCATTAGTTGGAATCATGACACCACCTTGGCTTTTCTCTAGCTTATCTGCACGGTTGTTTTTTGTGAGTGTATCTTTCAGAGTTATGGAGCATTGTCCCCCTTCATCACAAATGTCAAAGCTGTCAAGTGTCATTTCACGCAAATTCTCTCTACCCCGATTGCAAAAGTACAACATTACGTCCATAAGTACCTTGTCCTGAAGACCCACAGGATCATCCAAATCAAGCGAACCTTGGATTTTGTCCATGTCTTCTGCTGAGATAGCTGGTTTGTGAGTTACAACTCCCTTTCCTTCCTGTTTAAGCATTGCTGAAAAACACTTAAAAACTCTCGTCGAGTTGGAAAAATCTTCATGCTTGATGTTATCTATCTTATTACAGTTGAGGAAATGACACTGAAGTCCGAATCTAATAGCTAACATTGACTTCTTCATGTAATAACTTCCGTTCTTCCGTCTAGCACCAGCGTAAAACTTTTGCAATACATTGTCCAGCTCCGAATTTGAAAGCTTGTTTACGCTATCGAGGTCTGTGTTGATAACTTGCAGGAAGTCTTCGAATATTTTCATGGAGCATTTAACGGAATTTTTCGTGTTCTTGCTGTCAGCAGAATCAATCAAGTCTCTCATTTGATCATCATCAAGAAGCTGAAATCTTGGGAGCGTTTCTAATTCAGCCATTTTGGCCTAGTACAGTCGGTCGTCTGCGCTGGCAGCTACTAGGGAGTCGGGCTAACTCGCCCCACGGGACATCTCGCTCCAGCGAGATATCCCGACATGATTTATCGATCGAGAGATACCAGTAGTCTGCTAATTTACGGCCAGGACGAAAGAATGTGAACAAATATCAGCCATATCGTCTAAAATGTACAATGAGCACAAATATATACACATTGGTATCTCTCGATCGATAAATCGTGTCGGGACATTTCGACCCAGTCTTTGATGCTGGGGCGAGACGTCCTGTGGGGCGAGTTAGCCCGGATTCGCTGCTAGTTGTATTACAAAATTGGTAAAATATAGTGACCAATTCTTCGCACACGTACGGTATCCTCGATCGCTCAAACCATTTTTTAACATGTAAACCTATGGGGTAACCATGGAGACTGAACTATTTTCCCGGTAAGCATGGTTACTGGGATTTTAGAACTGTTTTAACCATGGTTACTGGGAATTTTACAGAAATAGTTAAAGTTTATGAATGCAATTTCGACCAATCAGATGGCTGGATTTCTTAAGTGAGGTATATAATAGTACCTAATACCTGAGAAAAGGATATATAAGCGCATGATTTCTTGTGAAAACATTATTCCCGATGTTGCTACATGTGTGCACAATGTGTGGATTACAGTTAATAAATGTGAAAACACTATTACTTCGTGAGGAATTCATAACGTTCAAATGTTTTCTTCTTCAATACTACATAGCTCACACGAAGGAACTAAACTTCGCATCATTTCCATACCGTACAGAGAAAAATAATATTCAGCTTGTATATAGCGTTTTATACATCTCGAACGTGTCGGGGCTACTAACCTTGATTTCCTAATCTTTATAATTATGCTCATTACTCAGCCAGTATACATTTTCTACCAAAATTGTTTGGCAAATGACATTTATTTGTGAGAATTCATATTTTGTTTAAACCAGAACTCACCTTTATCTTTAAGTGTAACATGGGTGACAAAGAGGAGACAAATTAGACAATAAACGTTTCTTATTATAGCAGAACAAATATATAATAAGCTGGTATATTTCGAGCCCTGAAATTTTGATTTGAACTTGAGATTATAATACGCCCTTTTTAGGAACAAGCAATAATGTTGAGTTTAGTAAATATAACAAAATAGATGTAGGTACTTTTAGAAGTATATGACTATTGTCAAATAAAACGAATTGGTAATTGTGTTTATTATTTGATATTATTTATCTTAAGTGTCAAACAAAACTTTAAAAAACATAAACATTTAGTATCTTACTCCTATATCTTACGCCGTTACCCTGACCAGAGAAGTGCGTTTCTTTTCCTTTTCGATTAGACAGTTTTGAGACACCATGGCCCCGTTATCAATAGTCAAATTACTGACTAATCGCCTAACTGACTAATCGCCAATAACTCAAAACACAACAACAACAACAACATCGTTTGTCACGTTTGCCACGTGTGACGGACATGTCTTTGGTTCTCTCTCGGAATATACCGAAATATTTGGAATTCTCTTTGAAACGTACTTTGGAATTCAAATGGTAGCATTTGGAAAGATTTATGAATCTGGATTATTTTTGTAGGTAAGCAATTATTTTGTGGGCTTTCTAACACAATCCTGCACCTTCTAACCTAATATAGCACATACGACGGCATTCAAATTTCCCGCCTTTTCTAGGAGGCCAATCATGGCGGCGGCTTCGGCTTTCTCTGAGCCGGAACTGTCTGTGAGAAGTGAAAGTGATGACGTGTTCAGAGTTGTTACTCATAGTCGACCTAGGAAAGGAGAACCTAATCAAAAAAGAAGACGAGAAGAAAGTGTAGCGGTAGAAAACTTAAACACTAAAACATCAGAATCAGACTCAAACACCACGGTTTATTAAACCCCTTCTCCTGGCAAAGATCCAAAGCAAACAGATTTTAAACTGTTCATTACCCCAATAGACAAAAATAAATCTTTAAAAAATATGAGTCCCATAAAAATCGCACGAGCGATTAAAGATGTGTGTGTTAGTCCCGTGGAATTCATAAAACCTGTTAGCTCTGGATTAATAGTTAAGTGTAAGAACACAAAACAAGTTCGAGCAATCCTACAGTTGGATAATAAAGGGAATATTCCCGTCAAAGTGACCGAGGGTGCAAGAGGCGCCAAAGGGGTAATTTACGCCATTCCAACAGAAATGACCGAGGAAGAAATTTTGTCTGAATTAAGAACGCAACAGGTAACAGCGGTTAAAAGAATGACAAAAAGGGTGAAGAATGGAAAAGATAAAGATCAAATGGAAACAAACGAATCAAAGCAGATTCCTCTAACAAGCGTCATCCTGACCTTTAGTACATCCACTCTACCAACATCGATAAGGATGTGTTACCAAATACAGTTGGTAAAATTATACATTCCCAAAGTAGTCAGGTGCTTCAAGTGCCAAAGATTTGGGCATGGGGCAGCAACGTGCCGGTCTAACATGAGATGCGTTAGATGCGGCGAAAGCCACAAGTTTGAGGAGTGCGCCAAAAAAGACACCCCGAAATGTGTAAACTGTGGAGGAGAGCATTCTGCTGCTTATAATGGTTGCACACAAACAAAAAAAGCTAAACAAGTACAACACATCAAAATCACAGAAAAAAAACACATATGCACAAGCATCACAAATATGGACAAATAAACAAAATCACCCTCAAACTAACATTGTCACACAAACCTCCCAAATGAGGAAAGAGGAACAAGAAAACACACAAATTAAACCAAATGAGGTGATACCTGGCTCATATGCCAACGCTGCAACCACACAAAACGTACCTCCCGCAACCACCAGCACCCCACAAACTCAAAATGTCTTACCACCTCGAACAACCTCAAAAAATCCTTCGAAAATCCCTCGAAAAATCCCACAAAATCCTTCAACAACATCAACAACATCAACAACAATCACTTAAAAAAAAGACAATGAAAAGAAAGAAAATCCTTCTGTACCCCTAAACTTTTTAGCTACAGCAAATGATGATCAGATAATTGACTTTATATGTCAATTGATCCTCTCACTCACAGAGGGCAAAACTCTCAAAGAAATAAATAATTTAGTTCTGGTCGCAGCGAAAAGATCGCTGCAGCAAATAAGTAGTGCTAACAATGTTGATAACGATACTTAAAACATTGATGAAACTGTTTTCCATACTACAATGGAATGCACAGGGATTACTAGGGCATGGAAAAGAACTTATAAAGTATTTGAATACACACAAAAATTGCTATTATTTGATATGTATACAAGAAACATGGTTTCAGGAAAATAGAGTTCTTCAAATTCCTGAATACACATGTCTCCCAAGAAATAGGGAAAATCAGGCGAGGGGAGGATGTGCGATATACATTCATAATAAAATCAAGTATGAAGGTCCAATGAATGATGTAAATTTAGAAATACAGCAAGTAAACATACACGCAGGAAATGAAAAGTTATCAATTGTGAACTTTTATAATCCTTGTAAGAAATTAAATGAATATTCTATGAATGTGCTATTAAAAAACGTGAATAAAAATGATAAAGTTATTATAGTAGGCGTTTTTAACGCTCATGGTACCATGTGGGGAAGTGACAAAACAGACAAGAATGGACAAGTGATAGAACAATTCGTGAATCATCATAATCTAACTGTTTTGAATGATGGCGAAGGAACCATACTGGATCCACGAACAGGAAAACTGTCATGCTTAGATTTATGTATAACCACTCCTTCACTGGCATGTAGAAGTACTTGGAGAGTCATGGAAAGCCTTTTTGGAAGTGATCACTTTCCAATAAATATCCAAACAACTTTAGACGGGAAAAGCTCTGAATATAAAGATGCTTCAATAAGAAGTGCAGATGATTTTATCTCCTTTAAACATATAAATTTGAAAAAATTTGCTAAGAAATGTGAAGAGATGATTACAAATGATCTTTTACTTATAAATAATGATATACAGGAAATATATGATAATTTCATGAAATATTTAAAACTGTGTATAAAAGAAACTGTACCGAAAAGGAGAAATGTCTCTAAAAATCCGGTGCCTTGGTGGACCAAGGAATGTACAGAGAAAATCAAAGAGAGAAATAGAATGTGTAATAAGATGTCACGGAAAATAACTTTTGAAAAGGTAGATGAGTACTTAAAAAAGAAAGCAGAAGCACAGCGTGTGCTCCGCCAAGCAGAACGAAATTACTGGCGAGCATTTTGCACGAAGCTTGATCGGTATATGCCAGAATCTAAGATCTGGGCTTGTATAAAACGGCTGAATGGTGTACTAATAACAAAAACAAAAAATATGTCAACATTGATTGTAAATAGTAAAGATATTGTCTCCGATCAGGAAAAAGCAAATGCCTTTGGAAATTACTTTAAAAAAATAGGAATAAAAGACAGGGAAACTAATAAGGAATTACCGAAGGCACCAAATAATGACATTCATATTTTAAATGTAGATCATGTTATAAATGAAACTTTTTTTATAACAGAATTGGAAAAGGCAGTGCAATTCCGAAAAAGGACTGCCTCAGGAAAAGAAAATATACCATATGTTGTTTATGAAAATCTGCCAAAAGCAATCAAGGAAATCATGCTGAATATCATTAACTTAATATGGAAAACCGGGGAAATTCCAATTCAACTAAAGCATTCTGTAATAATCCCTATTCTTAAACATGGAAAAGATCCTAGAAATACATCATCTTATAGACCGATTGCTTTAACATCATGTTTTGCCAAGATTATTGAACGAATGATAAAAAATAGACTGCAATGGTATGTTGAAAAGCATGAATTATTACCCAATTTTTTAAGTGGATTCAGGAAAGGGCGTAGTGTGACGGACAATATTGTCCAATTAGAAAATGACATCCAAAAGAGTATAAACAGTAACGAACATGTAATAGCAGTTTTCTTGGATGTCGAGAAAGCGTTCGACACAGTTTGGATAAAGGGTCTGGTTTTTAAATTAGCAAAAAATGGAATAGAAGGGAACATGCTGAGGTATATAGAAAATTATCTAACAGCACGAACTTTTCAAGTTCGAATTGGAAATACAGCATCTAAATCTTATAAAACGCATAACGGGTTACCACAAGGGAGTGTTTTAAGTCCTCTTTTATATAATATAATGATGGGTGATATACCTACAGACCAAGATGTAAGAATATCTATGTATGCAGATGACTGCGCAATATGGATATCAGGCAGGAACATTGTACATATTACTGAAAAAATACAGAAATATTTGAATCTTTTAATTTGTTGGTTTGAAGAGTGGGGGTTTCGACTCTCACCTGTCAAAACCGTGCCCGTATTTTTTACGAAAAGCTGGAATGCCGCTTTACCGCCTGATATAGAACTGAATGGAAATGTGCTAATGTACGAAAAATATCATCGCTTTTTAGGGGTTATATTTGATAAAAGGTTAACTTGGCAACCACATATCGAAAATGTAATCCCGAGAAGTAAAAGAAAATTAAATATCTTAAGATGTCTAACTGGAACAAACTGGGGAAGCTCCTCGAAATCACTTATTATGGTGTACAGAGCACTTATAAGGTCTCTTTTTGATTACGGATGTGAGGCGTATGACAGTGCAGCTGCTACCACCAAAAAAGCCATTGACTCTGTCCAATACCAAGCACTGAGGATATGCGCAGGTGGTCTGCCCTTAACCTCCTTAGAATCACTACAGGTGGAAATGGGGGAAATGCCTTTGGATATAAGAAGACAAAATATGCTTTCAAGTAAATATCGACAAAACATCGAAAGATGGGCGAATCATCCGTTGTTGAAAAGCATTGAACCATGTCGGCGTTTTGAATACTTGAAGGGGAAAAACGTAAACAAACCTTTTGGATATAGAATACAAAGCAAGCTGGGAAAACGAATAGAAACGATAACCCCCTCCCCATTTCCACCATGGTTATTCTACCCTCCGGCAGTGTCAACGGAATTAAGTACTCGAATAAAGAAAACAGATCATCCTACACAGCAAAAACAAAGCAGCCTGGAAATCATACATACTAAATGGACGACTCAATTACATATATACACCGATGGATCAAAAGTACCTGAAAGAGGGACCTCTGCAGCTGCTTTTTACGTCCCTTACTATTCTGTACATCGGAGCAAAAGGTTAGCAAATTTTACCTCTTCGTACGGGGCTGAATTGGCTGCCATCATTCTTGCTCTTAGATGGGTATGAACTAGATATTTATGTGGGGGTTGTTATTTTTAGTGATTCATTGAGTGCACTTATTGCATTACAACAACAGAAGGACGAATCTTTTATTCTGGAAATTCTCACCATGACTACTCACTTAAAGAGTAAAGGAGTTGATATATATGTAGAGTGGATACCTGGACATTGTGGAATAAAAGGGAACGAGATGGCGGATTTCCACGCAAAGGCCGCATTAGTAAAGAAAATAGAAGTCAATAATAATCTAAATATGTCAGAAATGAAAAGCTTAATTATTACAAGTTCCAAACTCCTTTGGCAAGAAAGGTGGAACAAAACCAACTCGTATTTGAAAACATTTCAAAAAGATGTTAATAAACAATATATATGTTCATTAGAGAGACAACATTCAACAATTATCCATCGACTCCGCTTTGGAGTCCTTGGACTTAACCAGGATCTCCTCAGATTGAAAATTCATGCTACTGGTTTCTGTAATAGATGCCCCAGTGAAATAGAGACTGTAAAACACTTTTTAGTACATTGCCCTAACTATATTATAGAAAGGGCTATGTTTTTAACTGAAATAAATGAATCCCAACCGGAAAAAATTATGGAATACTTAAAAAAGAGTGAGTCCAGTATACAAAGAGCTATTGTCCGGTTCGTTCACAGAACGAAACGGTTCCCTATCAGGAAGTAATACCTCCCTTGATGAACAATAAAACATAATACAATATTATAAATATGCTTAATTACACTCAGTACATTAAAAATATAATAACATAATGTAATAAGAAAAAAAGAAAAATAAAAGAAGAGTAAAACATAATACAATATTATAATATGCTAAATTACACTCAGTACATTAAAAATATAATAACATAATGTAATAAGAAAATAGAATAAGAAAAGTAAACATAATACAATATTATAAATATGCTAAATTACACTCAGTACATTCAAAATATAATAACATAATGTAATAAGAAAATAAAATAAGAAAAAGTAACAATAATGATAAATGGTATGATAAGATTATTGAATATAGAGGCTTGTGTAGGTACTATCTTATATACATTTATGTATTGTGTGTATTTGATATAACAAATAATCTGCACGTACTGTTAAGAAACACTAACAAAGCCCATGAATGTTTTGCTTACAATATTATTTTTCGATACTATCTTAAAAGATAGATAAATATAAAACGAAATAAATATATTTTTAAAAAATACAAAAATGAGAGATATAACACGTGCCGTAAAGTATTTTGGTGACAATAGTCAAATTACTGACTAATCGCCATTAAACCAAAACACAACAACAACAACAAATTGGAGGCTGGCTTCCTCTAACCTCTAACAGTACAGTGGGTTTCTATCGTAGTAGTCGCAGGCTTAGTGTCGCTCATTTTAAGGGCTAGTCTCGTACGTACAGCCATTTGTATATGGTGCTTTTATAATTGATATAAAGTGTGGCCAACAAGTGATTTGGGAGTATACAGCCACACCTCTTTTGCTTTTTGTTACAGAAAAATGCAATATTAATGGTAAGATACATGTACAATCAAGTGGAGCAAAGTAGAGATACATTCGATTTTTGAGTTGTTGGGTTCGTGACACATTTTGCCAGTGGATAGATCTCCTTGTGACTTACGCGGCAAAATGCGTCCGACCCTAGAGAGATATTGCCGAAGCCAGACGCATCTCGCCAGCCAATTTTTCTGCGATCTGAGTCTATAGACACAGATCACCACTCAGACACTCTTGCCCCTCACATGTCTCTTGGTTGACGCCGAAAATGGTTTATTGAAATGATATTCGCAAAATGTTGGCCTCATCTTTCCCGTTTTTTCTATGTTTGTTTGTCAGTAGTCTTAGTTTCTAAATCTTTTGAATTTTGCACTGGTTTAAAATCAAATGTTCTCGTCCCATTTAGTTTATGTTTTACTCAAAGAAAAAGAACGTTTAAGTTTATAGAGTTAAATAACGTTACAATATATAATTTTATTTTACAAGGAAATACTTAGCCTACAAGTAAAAATTACACAACACATACCTTTTTTGTAGTAGAATGACCACAATATCTAGGCCTTGCTTATTTTATTCCATTTTATTTTATTTTATTTCTAAAAATTTCTAATTGAAATAGCTGGAAAACAAAAAACATGTAAACGAAGGGCATGATAGAAATATGCAAACAATAAAAGCCTTATGTAAAAATGTGAATTACGTGTAAATGTACATATAAACGTAAAATAACGAACTTGATATTTCTACAATGCTGTATTATGAATTAAAAGTATTATCCTACATATCTGTGTAAAAGTGCGGAAGAACACTATCATAAGCAACGCTTGGCCAGGATGGCGGCCTTATAGTCCACTAGTGCACGACTTAACGCCACACTGTCCTACTTCTAGCTACTTGCTCCCTCTATATAAAAATCAATGCCTAATCGATGTCCATTGGTCCCCCATGATCCTCTTTTTCTAATGTTAATTGAGAGCTGAGTTGATGAGATAACCACCTGTCCAGTGACCTTGCATGGTGGTCTAATCTCTCCTATAAACTAGTACAGATAAGGGGGTGCGCATTTGCTCATATGTCCCCTTAGCAATAAAATCTTGAGTGCCTCAGGGACATCCAAAACAGACAAAGAAGGTTTACTCCACTACGGCTCACTACAGGCCCCACCCCGGCTGAATTATTTGACAACAAAGTCAGCAGGGAATGTGAAGATCTGGTACCAGTCTTTGCTTACATCCCCTTACTTTTACCTCTTCTCCATCTTCTTCTTCTTTGAGGTTCTGAGACCCTAATGACTTCCAAATTCTATATATTATTTATTTATTTATTTGATTCGCTGGTACATGACAACTGCAAACGATAACATACATAGATTATAGAAGCATACCAAAAATTGATGATAACAATAACGATACAAAATAAAAACGAAGACAACAACAAACGCCTGGGGATTAATATGCCCCAAATAAATATTAATTTGTTAAGGTCTCTCCTCATTGGTTGTTGTTACTGCAAAACAATCTTACGAGCTTTCGGCTTGTGAGGCCTTCTTCAGGTTCTAAAGTACAAACACATACAAAAAGAAATACATTGTATAAACAAATATACACGGCATAACAAACTTAATACACTCAATCATAGTCAAGCATCATGAACATAACAAAAATTAGTACGAGAAATACTTTCGAAATAAACTTAGAAATAATTATGCAAATTCAAATTGTACAGAATATGGCAGTGATATTAAACAAAAAGGGCAGATTGCTCAAAATATGATTGTACTCAGGGGCGTCGCCAAAGGGAATATTGTCGGTAAAAATGCGCTGCCGTCGGGAAAAAGAGAAAAGGGGGAGGGAAAAAAAGAGAGGGAAAAAAAGAAAGGAAAAAAAAGAGAGGGAAAAAAAAAGAGGGAAAGGGAAAGAAAAGAAAAAAAGAAAAGGAAAAGAAAAAAGAAAAGGAAAAGAAAAGAAAGAAAGAAAAAGAAAGGAAAGAAAGGAAAAGAAAGGAAAGAAAAGAGAAGAAAGAAAGAGAGAAAAGAAAAAGAGGGAGGAGAGGAAAGAAAGGAAAAGAAAGAAAAGGAAAAAAGAAGAAAAAAAGAGTGTAAGGGAAACAAAAGAAACGGGGGATGAAAGAGAGGAGAGAGAGGGGAGGTAAGAGACTGAGAGAGGAGGAGTGGGAGTAAAAGAGAGAAGGGGGTTGTTGGGTGGAGTCGTCTCGTCGAGGGAGCAAGAAAGACATGGGTAAATATGTTGCTGTGTCGGGTCAGCTGTGTCGGTATTCTTGCTCGATCCTCGTGTACTATATCAATGCAGTCGGTGAGATGTATATTGTCGGTCGGCCGACAAGTTTTTTTCCCTACGAACTGTGACTTCTTATCCCCTGTGACGACTTCGAGAGTGACTACAACTACAATACTTGTATTTTCTCGAAGTTTTACTTTCCTATATATCAGCTAAAGAAATCAGAGGTTTAAAATTTTCGGGGAAACTAAATTCAAACAAGGTTTAAGAGTCAACAACGGTACGACGAATCGTCTTCCTTTCTTTATATCGTGATGAAACGCCAAAAATTCCGCGCTTTGCGCGAAAGGGGAAACTTCATTTAGACGAGTCGAGAACGGTACAACGAATCGTCTTCTTTCTCTAATAATTTAAGGAAACGTCAAAGCTTCCGCGCTTCGCGCGAGAGGAGGAAACTGAATTCAGACAAAATTAATAGGGCTTATGTAGAGTCGAAAACGGTACAACGAATCTTGTTCTTTCTCTAATAATTTAAGAAAACGTCAAAGCTTCCACGCTTCGCGCGAGAGTGGGAAACTAAATTCAGACAAATAGGGCATATTAAAAGTAGAAAACGGTACAACGAATCGTGTTCTTTCTCTAATATTTTGAGGAACGTTAAAGCTTTCGCGCTTCGCGCGAGAGGGGGAAACTGAATTCAGATGAATAGGGCTTAATAAGATTCGAAAACGGTAC
Organism: Strongylocentrotus droebachiensis; assembly: GCA_035222895.1. Taxonomy (NCBI): domain Eukaryota; kingdom Metazoa; phylum Echinodermata; class Echinoidea; order Camarodonta; family Strongylocentrotidae; genus Strongylocentrotus; species Strongylocentrotus droebachiensis. Next base: position 119,835 of record JAVYIG010000169.1, on the reverse strand, counting down.
GAAGAATCGTCTTCCTTTCTCTATATTGTGATGAAACGCCAAAAATTCCGCGCTTCGCGCGGAAGGGGAAAACTTCATTTAGACGAGTCGAGAAACGGTACGACGAATCGTCTTCTTTCTCTAATAATTTAAGGAAACGTCAAAGCTTCCGCGCTTCGCGCGAGAGGAGGAAACTGAATTCAGACAAAATTAATAGGGCATTATGTAGAGTCGAAAACGGTAAAACGAAACTTGTTCTTTCTCTAATAATTTAAGGAAACGTCAAAGCTTCCACGCTTCGCGCGAGAGTGGGAAACTAAATTCAGACAAATAGGGCTATTAAAAGTAGAAAACGGTACAACGAATCGTGTTCTTTCTCTAATATTTTGAGGAACGTTAAAGCTTTCGCGCTTTGCGCGAGAGGGGGAAACTGAATTCAGATGAATAGGGCTTAATAAGATTCGAAAACGGTACGAGGAATCGTCTTCTTTCTCTAATAATTTAAGGAAACTTCAAAGCTTTCGCGCTTCGGCGAGAGTGGGAAACTGAATTCAGACAAATAGTGCTTATTAAAAGTCGAAAACGGTACAACGAATCGTGTTCTTTCTCTAATAATTTGAGGAAACGTCAAAGCTTTCGCGCGGAAGGGGAAAGCTTCAATTAGACGAGTCGAGAACGGTACGACGAATCGTCTTCTTTCTCTAACAATTGAAGGAAACGTCAAAAATTCCGCGCTTTGCGCGAGAGGAGGAATTGAATTCAGACAAAATTAATAGGGCTTATTTAGAGTCCAAAACGGTACAACGAATCGTGTTCTTTCTCTAATAATTTAAGGAAACGTCAAAGCTTCCGCGCTTCGCGCGAGAGTGGGAAACTGAATTCAGACAAATAGGGCTTCTTAAAAGTCGAAAACGGTACAACGAATCGTGTTCTTTCTCTAATAATTCAAGGAAACGTCAAAGCTTCCGCGCTTCGCGCGAGAGGGGGAAACTGAATTCAGACAAAATTAAGAGGGCTTATTTAGAGTCGAAAAACGGTACGACGAATCGTCTTCTTTCTCTAATAATTTAAGGAAACTTCAAAGCTTTCGCGCTTCGGCGAGAGTGGGAAACTGAATTCAGACAAATAGTGCTTATTAAAAGTCGAAAACGGTACAACGAATCGTGTTCTTTCTCTAATTGTTTATGGAAACGTCAAAGCTTCCGCGCTTCGCGCGAGAGTGGGAAACTGAATTCAGACAAATAGGGCTTCTTAAAAGTCGAAAACGGTACAACGAATCGTGTTATTTCTCTAATAATTCAAGGAAACGTCAAAGCTTCCGCGCTTCGCGCAAGAGGGGGAAACTGAATTCAGACAAAATTAATAGGGCTTATTTAGAGTCGAAAACGGTACAACTTCGCGCGGGAGGGGGGAGCTTTAAGGATTAAGAGTAGAGAACAGCACACCGAATCGTCTGCTTTTTTCTCATAATTTAATGAAACGTAAAAGCTTTCGCGCTTCGCGCGGGAGGAGGGGGGGGGGGGAAACTTCATTCAGCCAAGGATTACCAGTCGAAAACGGTACAATTAATCGTCTTCTTTTCCTAATAATTTAAAGAAACGTCTAAACTTCCGCGCTTTGCGCGGGAGGCCTATCACCACACTCCCCCCCCCCCCCTAATGAGCGCGCTTTTAAGTGATTCTCTTGCCCACTACCGCCCTTCCCTATAATAAGATCCTAGCTCCGCGCCTGCATTAAAATATATAGCTATGATGCTGACTAAATTGAAGAAATAATTCGTATATTTATGTCGTCGAGGAAAAAGACCATTTTGCGCATATGCAAGTACTATAGATAGTCCCATAGGTTCGGCCCCAGGTTTATAGGGTTGAATTTGTAGATATTGGACATTTAATTTTGTCGGTAATTGGTGGCTAGTTTTGTCGGTAATCGTTGGCCTCTACACCCCCCCCCACTTAAAAAGGTCTAGCGACGCCCCTGATTGTACTATAGCAAGCATATCGACAAGATGACATTGTAAGGGATTCACGAATGGCCTGACAGAAGTATCGATGGAAAAGTCAGCTAATGAATAGGCGAGTGTCCCAGAAACAAAAACATGTATATAGAGGAAAAGTGCACCCTTATATTTAGTTTCCTTTCATTGAAGCAGAGACAAACTAGAAATGCAATCGTGTCACAACGATGTGCGTGCAATGACGCCATGTTTCTACGTGTCAAACGAAAGAGCTTCTCTCGGACTATCCAGAGCAATTTGTACGTAGTCTGTAGCTTATGTGATATTGAAGATAGGTAGGGCGAAAGAAAGGCCTCAACAGTGACCTTGATGGGATGGTAGTGACTATGCCTACGAAGTTTGAAAGAAATTGGGATAGGGGAAAGAACCAAGAAAGGGTTCGCAAGCACTGCGAATAAAAATAAAGATCGTTCTGGGGTCCAGAATCGCGAACCCGATTTGCCCCATAGACAATGCGTGTAATGCATGGGCGGAAAACGTACAGGATCTGTATTATGACCGGACTTTAATTGTTTGTTTTTTTCTCTCTTTATGTCTCTTTATCGGACGTATTTGGTATCATTGGAAAGAGAATTTCATAGTTGTTATTGTAAACAACTCTCTTTTGTTCTATGGTAATCCTATCGAAACACGTGATGTAAAATAGATTTATAGGACAAAATGGCGTCTTTAATGACCCCCTTGACCAATTTTAAAAATCCGGTCACGAGGTGCCCTGCGTATTGCAACTCGGAATGTCACTGCAAAATTTTAAGGAAAAAAAAGGACGTTTAGGGGGCGAAAAGTAGTCTGAAAAATGACGTCATATAGCCGATACGTGTTATTATATTGGGCGGAAACTCGGCGGAATTCGTATAGTGACCCTTGTTCAAATGTGATTTACTCAAAATTTTCTGTGTTAACATATACCATACTTGGTATCATTCGAAAGGGCACTTCATTGCGGTCAGTTTGACACCATTTTCATCTGCGCGCAATGTACTGCACGTATTAAAGGCGCTATTACGTAATGCATAGCAAATTCATCATTTTTGGCGATAACTTTGCGCTGACGTTATTAAAATTTACGAAACTTGGCAGACAGTTGTCACGTATATGGATACATGTGTCTGCTAATTTTCATTGACGTAGGTATAAAGATCGCTATTGTAGAGCAAGTTGAAGTTATTTCTCAATTTTCTTGAAAACTCCATATTTGGAGGGCATTTTTCGCAAAGTCGGTCAGTGTTAGGGCATATAATTTTGTATATGGCTGGAAAGGGCATATGTTCAAGTATCTAAATCCAAAAAAAGGTACGGGTCTGCCAAGCCATAATGGAGATACGGCCACAGAAAGAAAGCCAATTCCCAGAACTTTAGAGGGCGCTATTTATGTTTTGCATAGCCATTGGAGCGTAAAATTTGGCATGGCTATGTGCGATTGTGAGATAAAGATACTACGAGAAGATGAGACGGAACGGAATTGGTAAAAGAAAGTTATTGCAATTTTTAGATTTGTAGGGGTCCATTTTTCAAGAATTTTAAAGATTTTTGACGGAGTCGGTTTCAGATTTGAATTTTGAGTACGAAGATGGCATTTTGAAGGTCATGTTATACGTCGCAGAAGAAAAATATCTCTCAGACTATCTAAAGGAATTTGTTAGAAGTTTGTAGGATCTAGGATAGTGGAGAGAGGAAGGAAGAAAGAAAGGCCTTAAAATGGACCAGAAACGGACAAAATGGCGGCTGGAGGGTTATGCATGAGTGATTTCGAAAATCGAAGAATGTAGTGACCTTGATGAGATGTTAGAGACTATGCCTATGAAATTTGAAAGGAAAAGGACATGAGGAAAGCACCTAACTAGGAATAACAAACACTACGTGCAAAACGAATGCGATTTCCTGACGATAAGGATAAGGATAAGGAAAAGGAAAAGGAAAAGGAGAATATTAATGGGGCAGAATGTGAACGAAAACAAGGCAATGACGAAGGTCGTCATTGCAATAACAGGAGAAAGTCAGTTAGAAATTTGAGCAGAATCCGAATTAAAAGTAAGAAAGTTATGAATTTCAAAAGTCTAGATCAATCAATCACGAATTGCCAATTCTGTGACGTATTTTGTGAGATACTCTCCTATTCGCTCTGTACTTAAAAACACAGAAATTCAATCATACATGCGCTCTAAATGTAATTTTTTCCGGGGGATCCACAAACTACGAGCACTGCTTTTTAATGGAACCCCCTCCCCCCCCCCCCCCCCATTTCCTTAGAAATTAAAATTTCTTGTAATAACTTTATTATGTACAAAGTGTATTTGTATAGTTACCAGAAAAAAATTGAATTATGTATGGAAAAAATATATCTTTGTTTACCTTTCCGTTGGAAATGAAATGAAAATGAATTGAATTGAAATGAAATGTAATTATTGCTTCTATGCAACCCTTGTATAAGAAGATGTATTGCCTCATAAATAACTAAGAAAATGAACGCTTATAAATTTTAGCTGCAGAGCATATTGAAGAGAACCTCGCAAAATAAGTCGAGGCCTATATGTGCCTCACTGATGACAACTGAAACAAATCATAGCATTCCTACGTTTACTCGAGTATTGCTCAAACCCCCACCAATTTACTTATCTCGTTTTGCTAGTTATCAGGATGTATTTCCTCAATTCACAAGAGTATTTCTAACAAATTTTTCCTGGCAATTTCGTGATTAAAAACAAGAACATCTGATCTCCGTCCATTTTGAATAGGAATGATATAGTAAGTAATGCATATTTTATTGCAAAACAGATGATGAAAAAAAATTATGTGCATACATTTATGTAGGAGGCAAATTCAAAAGTTATAGTCGCATATGAACTGACAGACACTCTGCACTTTCTAAAGAAAAGAATACAAACTGCTTTTACTGATTTAATGTAGTTCCTTTGGGAAGGTGACCAAACAGGAGCACCATAGTCGAGAATTGGGCGATAGAGTGAACAGAACAATTTATTTAGGGTTACTGGACCTCGAGTACTGACAGTACGACGCATAACCACTAAATTTAAAACATTTATATACCGTGCTCCGTTGGTGGTCTGACCAACTTAAGTCATGTTATATAACAACTTTTTTCAATTAATCTCATTCTCCTTCTTCGACCTTCTCTTCTAATTCTTTCTAGCCAGGGAAAAATCTGTCCCTAAGGTCCAACAACCCAGCCCTGGTGAGGGCGTCCTTCAGCCTGTCCCGTTGCTCTGTGACTGCTGTTCTGGCTCTCCAATCCATCAGCATCTGACGGGTTCCTCTAGCTGTAAGGTGCCCTTCCAACCTGTTGAGCTCGTGATATCGTGACTTGGATCCCTGTGTGACCTCCAGAGTTTGCATTAACCTGTCAAGGTGTTCATCAGTCTCGATCTCTTCGGCGATATCGTAGATAAGTACGTCGTCCAATCTTGTTGATGTAGCCGGTAGCCTTAAAGAAATAAAAGAATATAAGTAGGAATATTAAGATTACGCGAGCATGGTGGATTCTATTTGGTAGTAAATTACAACTCGCTTACCCTTCTCATTCAATCAACTCGCTAAACAAAATAGATAAATAAGTAAATATTTGTTATTCATAAATTGTCTCAGGAGGGTGAAACTATCATTACTGCGCAGAAACAAAAGGGGTCTTCATAGTTTGCATTTGGTTAGTATTAGGAACACCCTAGTATAGCTGAAAGCGAATTTTGCACACTGCAGTTAAATAATTATTCTCATTTATAAACGCCCTTAAAACTTTTTTTGATTGTTCATCGAAATATCTAATCACAAAAAACTGTTTGAATATGCCTAGGTCCTGTTTTTAACTATGGAACATAATGCAATGAAATCAAAATTCTCCTTCTGATCTTGCTTTCAGCTGGGTAATATTGGTTATTAACACTTTTTTGTATTGTAGCAGGCTTTTATAATAATAATAATAATAATAATAATAATAACTAGACTTTAATTCGTCACTTTGACGAATTAGGTGATACGTGCTATTTTGTTATCATGAAAGTGTGCCGATGATGATCTCATGATAATGATCATTAATACGATAAAGACCATGATTAAGAGTGGTATAGCGCCCCCTTCAGGTATTCGATAGAGATTTGTAGAATCAGGATTTCAGAAAAAGTCGCCTAACACGCAAACTAAGAAAATTCTGACATGTCGCCTTTAATTGAAATTTCCACTATAATGATGTCATCAAAATGATAAATAATGTACGTTGATCTTGTAGATAATTATCTTAGCTACACCGTATCATAATTTGGGAGAAAATAGAGCACGAATAAGCTAGATAGCGCTCAAAGATCAATGTCATGTAGATTCATGATGTGAACGAAATTCACCTTCCATAGGCAAAACACGCAAATTGAGAAAATTCTGACATGTGGCCTTTAATTAAATTTTGTACTATGACGACGTCAATGAAATGAAAAGTAGTGTGTTTTGATCTTGTAGTCAATTGCCTCAACTACGGGATACCGAAATTTGGACGAAAAATCAGTCAATATTATGAGAAATACACTAAATTTTCCATAAATATAATGACGTCATAATATGCATTTTTGTATTTTGACTTCCAAGGCCATTATGATGACGTCAAGATGTTTTTAATGGCCAAATGAGATATGAAATCATATCTCCGACTCATACTCTATCTAAATATGAAAAAAGAATGGCAGTTCTTATTCATCCCGATGTACTTTTTATAGGCATGTTTTTGCCCATATATGCTATGTAATACATGATTTTGCGCGCGCGGATATTTATCTTGGACGGACGCTCATTCCATTATTAATAGTGATAAAGAGATGAACATGGTATCAAAATGCTCGGAAAAATGTGTCAAGCATGACGATAGAGAAAATTTGGCGATTTTATGTTGCAAAATGCCAGAACGCGCAAAGAACGCCCGCGCATGCGCGTTTGTGTGATTTTTTGTCAAATGCTCCATATGGCTTGAAACGTATGCAAAAAAAATTTGGAATGATTTTGAGCATTTAAAAAAAAATCGCGCGCGTTAACGCGCGCACGTAAGCGTACGCGCATATTTGCGAGCATTTATTGACCTGAAATTGACCGGACGGATATTGATCTTAATCCTGATAATTATAAATGAGAATTGCCTTTCCGTAATGAAGATATGATCATTAGTTGATTTTCACAAAATGGCGCCTAGATGACGTCATGATGACTTTGAGTCTTTGAAAAGTCACGCAGGTCTAAGTTAGCCTAAGATCTATCATCAGTGAAAGATTCATGATAATGGCTTTATTCAGTCTTGAGATATCCTGCGAACAAATTCGAGGAAGAATAATAATAAAAAAAACTAGAAATTTAATTCGTCATGGGGACGAATTAGGTGGTCTGTTTTCAATTTTCATGATCATGCTCATCTTTAATTCAATGATCCAATATAATGATGTTAATGTAAAATGATGTATTAAGATATGAATTGATGAATGAAGTATCGATGAACTGATGAACTGATAGATTGAACTGATGTGAAATGAACTGAATTGATGAGCTAAACTGATGAACTGATGAACTGTGACCTGAACTGAAGTTAATAACTTAACCGATAAACAAAATATTGAGAAATGATTATGATCAAAATCATGATCATAATGAAATTTAATCAAACAAGACCGGAATGTAGAATGCATATTTCAGAAAAAGTCACCTCCTATAGATATGCCACGCAAATTAAGAAAATTCTGACATGTCGCATTTAAACGAAGTTTTCACTATGATGACGTCATCAAAATGAAAAATGGTGAGATATAGATAAAGAGAAGGAGAGCAGGAGACGGGTTATAGTCATGTAAACATACATGAGCTGGACAGAGGGATGAAAGGGGAATCAGAATGCACTTGGAAGGAGAGAGTATAGTATAAGAAAACATGGTAGGGGTGAAATAAGAATACTAAGGGCAAAGGAAAGAGCTAGATAAAATTAAGGAATATCACAAGACATATTAGAGGGAGAACAGGAGCCAGAGCCGGAAAAGGGAGAGGGCGATAGGGATGAGAGACTAGAGAAAGAGAGAGGCAGAGACAGATGGAAACAGAGCAAGTGAAGAAGAGGGAGGCAGAGCAAGAGAGGGAGACAGAGAGAGGGAGAAGGTGAAAGAGTAGAGAGAAAGAAAGATAGTAGTCGAAGAAGATGATAACATCAAATAAGATACGAAAGCAAAAATATATATATTTTTTAAATTGACCCACCAGGAATCGAACCTTGGTCACCGGAATGGAAGTAAAGTGCGTTACCGATATACCAAAACATTTCTATTCAATCTTTCATTATTGCAAGGAGTTTTTTCCAGATCGGCTAAAGAAAGCTTAAGTATAACACCAGTCTTTAAATGTGGTGACAAGTGTGAATTTACAAACTATAGGCCAATTTCTGTACTGTCAGTCTTCTCTAAATTATTCGAGCGCATTGTTTATAAAAGAACTATTGAATTACTTGACAAACATTCTATTGTCAATAAACATCAATATGGTTTTCGTAGGGATTATTCAACATGTATGGCTCTAACCAGTCTTTCTAGTAAAGTCATAGATGCATTTGAAGCAAATGAATTTGCAATTTGAGTTTTAATAGATCTGTCAAAGGCCTTTGACACAATTAATAACAATATTTTATTATCTATATTCGTTATGGAATACGCGGTGTAGCTCATAAATGGTTCACCAGCTTTCTTAACAATCGATTACAATGTACTAAGCATCAATCCCCTAATTTCGGAGTTTAGGACAGTAACATGCGGAATTCCACAGGGTAGCCTGCTTGGGCCACTGTTATTTATATTATATGTGAATGATATTTATAAATCTGCTAATGTATTGTCTTTTATACTGTATGCAGAAGACACATATTTGAAAGAGATTCAAACTTGAAGTCTCTTATGGATACAGTAAATCCAGGTCTTATATATATATATATATATATGTAAATGGTTCAAATCTAATAAATTATCTGTAAATGTAAATAAATGTAATTATATGATTTTTCACAATGGAACAAATGCAGATTTAAATGATCTCAACATTGTTCTTGATAATGTCATATTGCCAAGGGAAGATAAAGTCAAATTTCTTGGCGTTTATTTAGATAGTTCCTTGTAATGGAAATACCATATTTACGAAGTTGAAAGTAAGGTGTCCATGGACCTTGTGGCAGATTAGCCCTGTGCTAAATAAGTTATCCAATAAAGTCTTCTTCTACTACTACTACTACTACATTGGCATTATATCCAGACTCAAACATTTATTGCCAATCACATTCTACGTATGTTAAATTGTGCTCTTATACTGTAATCTTGTTTGGGCGAATTCCTGCAAGTACATAATTCAAGACCTTACATTATTGCAGAAGAAGATTATTCGTATAATATCCGGAATGCACTATCGCTCCCATATTGGTCCCGTGTTTAAACAAATTATTTTCTTGAGATTCAGTGATATCAACTTGGATCAACAGGATATTTTCATGTATAAAAGCATGAACAACATCTTCCCATCACAATTTAGTGATCTTATCAATTTTCAATGCAACTCGGAAACTCATACGTATAATACGAGAAGCGCTGCCAACACTCATGTCCCTAAACATAGAGCCCGAAGATTTCAATTTGATATTCGATACTCTGGGCAAAAATTGTGGAACACCTAACCATCTATCCTACATAAGTAGCTCTCCTCGCAGACCTTTCCCCGTAAGGCAAGAATGTATTTAATTGCTCGATATTAATACCCTCTCTTGTATTTATGTGTGAAAATGACTTCTTTTCGAAATCAATAACAAGTTGTATGACCAATGATTTATTTATTTTTATCACTTACGTAAATGCATCAGCTGTTGCTAGGTATCATCTGTATATATTCCCCAGGACAGTGCTGTCGGATGAAGCTGCTGTTTGTTAGTTGAGTTTGCTCGTTTGTAATGCTATGTACCCGCTATCTATTTTAGAATTGTAGTACTTTGTTATTGTTATGATGTAATCGCAGACACATGCACACCCCAATTGAGTTAACTTTATCTCTTTAAGTGAACATGCCTTCCTATACTTAATTCTCTTCTAATTTGTTTTCCTGTCCTTTTTTAAAAAATATTTCATATCAAAGTTCGGTTATACAAGCTATGCTTTTCGGGTTTTCGCCTCCTTCCGTATCTGAATTATTTACTGTATACTCTGTTTAAATCATTGTCACATATACAATTTATATATACATTGTGTTTTATATTGTAATGTTGAGTAGGAAATAAATGTTAATAAATACAATAATACAAGCTACAATGTTTAAACTGTGTAGCATATTGACCATTATGGAAGATAGATTCAGACAATATGACTATTGACCTCGTACAATGAGCAGTTGCATCTTTGACCCTAATTGACATAATGAAGAGTGCATTTTCACAATTTTATATTATTCCATGAAATGCTCTACCCGTCATGTTCTACCAATATTGTGCTGCGCAAAGATTAAATCGGTTTATTTTGGGTTATTACAAGAAGTGGGTTATTGATGTAGACCAAAGCTCATGTTCCCTAGCAAGCTCATTTTATGTACTTAATTACCAGAGGAAAAAAAAATCACTCAGTGAGAGTCTGACAGTAAAGTTTAGACAGTAAATGGGTTTCACTCAATTGAAGATTTGGTCATGATCCCATCATCTGATCAAAAAACTAAAAGCACCGTTTTTGTAGCCCATGGTCTCAGCTATAACATACCAAAATTTGGGATAAAATAGAGCACGAATAAGCGAGATAGTGCTCAAAGATTAATGCCATGTAGATTCACGATGTGAACGAAATTCACCTTCCATAGACAATACACGCAAATTAAGAAAATTCTGACATGTCGCCTTTAATTGAAATTTTCACCATGATGACGTCATCAAAATGAAAAAGAATGGGCACTAATATCGTAGAGAATTGTCCCAGCTACAACATATGTAAGTTTGGAAGTAAATTAATCAATATTGACAGAAATACAATCAATTTGCCATACATATGATGACGTCATAATATGCAAATTTGTTTTTTGAGTTCCAAGGCCATTATGATGATGTCACGAGATATATAATGGCCAAGTGAGACCTAAAATCATATCTCCAACTCATATTCTATCCAAATATGAGAAAAATGTGGGGGTTCTGTGGACTTCCTAAAGAGCTATAATGGATTGTGTATAGGCATGTTTTTGCCCATATATGCTATGTATTACAAGATCTCGCGCGTACGGACATGTATTTTAAACGGACGCTAATTCCGTCAATAATGGTCATGAAAAGATAAACACGGTATCAAATTGTTCGGAAAAAGATAAGGAATATCCTCGTCAAAAAGACGTACTAGGAAATTATTTTTCGTTTGGCCGCTACGAACGAAAACGCGCAAAAATGCGTGTTTGGCGTGATTTTTATGAAATGCTTAAAATGGCCTGAAACGTATCCAAAATGAATTTGAGGCGATTTGGAGCATTTTGAAATTTGCGCGCGCACTGACGCACGGACGTACGCGTACGCGCGCGTTTTTTGACCTGAAATTGACCGGACTGATATTGACCTTGATCATGGTAAATATGAATGAGAAATGGCTTTCAGTTATGAAGTTATGATCATTTGAGATTTTCCAAAAAAAACACAAAATGGCGCCTGGATGACGTCATGAAGACTTGATGACCTTGAAAAGGTTCCTGTCACGTCTTATGGCAATGACCTATGAGTGTGCCAAAATTGAAAGAAATTGACTGGACGGATCTTGAGTAATCGTGTGAACAAAAAAGGGGGGAGAAATAAATAAAAATAAATAAAGAAAGAAAATTTGAACAAAAACAATAGGTAGTCTGTCGAAGACAGACCACCTAATAAATAAATAAATAAATAATAATAAAGAAAAATCTTGACGAAATCAAAAGGTGATACGTAGACTTCGTTACGTATCACCTAATAATACATAACATTTATTAGGCGCTTAATACTGATGTTTCTGAGCGCACAGTGTTCTGATTAAGAGAAGACTATAACCCGTAGAATTAAATTAGAAGAAAAAGCAAAAATACAAAAGTAACATAGATAAGGTAAGAAAAACAGTGGCAATCAACTAAATAAAGACAAATATGGTGCGCACCTCCATTGACCGACGCACAACTGCAATTTACAATTTGAAAAGATAGGTTTTGAGTAGAGATTTGAATTGAGATACAGAGGGGGCGCAGTGAATAAAGGCGGGCAGTTTGTTCCAGAGAGCGGGGGCAATAACTGAAAAGGCGCGGTCACCATACCGGGTGTTAGTGCGGGGTCCAGGTGTTAACAGTAATGTGGAAGATGAACGAAGTGTTCGTGACGACGTACGGGAACGTAAGGATATGAGATCGGAAAGGTAAGAGGGGGCTAAGCCATTGATAGCTTTGTAGCACAGGAGAAGAATTTTGAAGGATATGCGGTGGTGAATTTTAAGCCAATGTAGTGAGTTCAATATTGGAGTTATGTGCTCTGATTTACGCGAGAGAGTCACAAGCCGAGCAGCGCTATTCTGTACCCTTTGAAGTGGGACTAGATGTGACTGAGGGAGGCCAGAAAGAGAAGAATTACAGTAATCGATATGGGTCGAGACAAAAGCATGGACTAATTTTGAAGTTGTGGGTCGGTCAAGTAGCCTCCTGATTCTACTGATCTTATATATACCAAAGGAAGCAGACTTACAAATATTACTAATGTGTTGTTTGAAAGTAAGATTGCTGTCAATATTTAAACCAAGGTCACGCACAGAAGCACAACAACTGAGAGAGCCATCACTCATAACAAGATCAGGAAAGGGGTCTGAGTTCCGAAATTTAGAAGTAATATGAATCATTTCAGATTTTGAATCATTAAGGCAGAGACAGTTTTGAAAAGACCAGGTTTTGATTTCATTGAGGCAACTGGTGAGTTTGTTCGCGGCTACTGTCCTGCTGTTTGGGTGAAGAGTTACATAAATCTGGGTGTCGTCTGCATACATAGTGTGTTGAATATTCTGATGAAGGTTAATAACATTTGAGAGAGGGCTGGTGTAAAGAATAAACAGGAGGGGGCCGACCACGGAACCCTGAGGAACGCCGCAGATGAGGGGAAATGATTCCGAGTTGGTGTCATTGATGATCACCTTCTGAGTTCGGTGCATGAGATAGGAGCGAATCCATTGAAGTACGGTGCCGGTGATGGAGAAGTCGTTCTCTAAGCGATGGAGTAACAGGTCGTGGTTGATAGTGTCAAATGCGGCAGTGTAATCAAGCAAGATGAGGACAGCTTCATTACCCTTATCTACAGCTAGAAGTAGGTCATTTAGGACCTTGACAGTTGCAGTCTCAGTAGAATGATGATTCCGATAGGCAGATTGGTGGATTGGAAACAAACCGAGATTGTCAATGTGGGCTTTCAGCTGTAGTGACACAATACGTTCCAAAACCTTCCCAAGGAATGGCAGGTTTGCGATGGGCCTGTAGTTCTTAAGTCCATTCGTGTCGAGACTCGGCTTCTTTAGGAGGGGAAGAAGCAGAGAAGTCTTAAAAGACTCTGGAACTATTCCGGATGATAACGAGAGATTGAACAGTTTGGTTATGTGAGGAAGGAGTTCATCGAGGACTTCCTTTAGAAGCCAGGTAGGAATCGGATCTAGCTTACAGTGTTTAGAAGGAAGTGAAGTGATGAGCTTCCTGACTTGTGAGAGGGATACAAGGCAGAAATCAGAGAGTTCATGACGAGGGCCTGGAGCAAAAGATCTTGAAGCTGGTGCTGGTACTACATTAGGGAAAGAGGATACAACTTTGGCGACTTTTTCCCTGAAGAATGTAGCAAATCTGTTGGCGAGTTCACTATCAGAAGAATGATCTGGAAGAGGTGAAGATTGAGTGGGCGTTGAGAGTGTCTTCACAAGACGAAACAGTTCTTTAGTGTCAGCATTCTTGATGAGATATTTGAGATACGCTGACTTCGCATTGAAGATGCACTCATAATATTTAAATAATTTTCACTCTCATACGAGAGGTGCCTGCTATTAACATTTTAGGACAGGGAAATGTTGGGCACATTTACCTCTCTCGACCAATACACATTAATGGTTTAGTAATATCGGTGGCACCTACGCATACTCTGACAAGGGCTGATGTGCATGATTTTGGAGATTTTAGTTTTTCAATTAAAAGTAATAGTGTTTACTTTGTTATTATCACTGAGTGGTATTTATCAGTGTCTCTATAAGTACTTACGCATTGGTAGCTATGTCACCGTCTGCATTGAGACAGAAAAGGAAATAGATAGATAAATTAACAAATGAATTGATAAATATGATAACGTAGGCTTTTTAAGAACAGACTTAACGTACTTGACAATTTTAGACCATCGCAAACTTGGCTACAAAAGGAAAGATTGAGTTTAAACGTTATAAATGAAACATATGTATAAGCCCATCAAAGCACAGTTACCTTATTTCCACAAAATCATATATACCCTACGGGTCGCTACTATTAGAGGATACTTCAATGTTTACAATGCTATAACATTCTTATATGAATATTGGACAAGCCAAAGTGATTGTTTATCATTCTTTGTTTATTATTTAATATGTTGAAAGAGTGACCAGTGGAGTCAAATAGACAGGGAAGACAATGTAGAGGTAAATACAGAACAAATACAAAGGACTTCACTACAGCGAAGTTAAGTAACATGAGAGAAAAAGAGATACAGCATGTGGGTGTGTGGGTGCTAGGGGGAGGGTGAGAACTACATAGGTCTTCACATAATAAATGCTAATTAAAGAATTGTCAACACGGGAAGATAATATTCAGATTACAACAAATGAAATGAAGAAAGAACACGTAAAAGACAGAAATAGAGAAAAGACCAAATTTATCCCGCATACGAACAAACGCACACACACAAGCACCAAATCACGCACCAATGCACACACACAACATGGACCCATTGCATAAATCCTGCCGTTGATGGTAACTTTGCTATCAATATTAACCTCCACGGCAACAATACTCAAGAGCTAATCAAATGTATGTTTCCATGGAGATAACCATCAATGGTAATTTTTATGCAAGGATACCCAGATACGAACCAGAAAATTTCGCTTTGAAGGCATGTCCCTCGTCACAATGAGGATGAAAGTTAAACTTGAAATATACATCGGCATCGCTGGTCGCTTTCACTAAGAAACTGACAACGTTTCGATCCAATCTATAGATATCATCTAGCGATACGGTCTTCATTTGTGAGATGGAGACACACACACATAATAAAGAAAACAAACATAGAAAAGACTTTCAAAAAACAACCAAAGAGTGATTTCCATAGCCTAATTACATTGCAAATAAAAACCAACTAAGGATTACTTTTAATAGTAAATGTAACCCACCAAATTAACAAACTGATGACATTACGTTAAATTGAACCACAAACATAATAAATAACATTAACGTCAGTTGCCCAATCTATTGTTTTTTGCCACGATAAAGACAAGCTGTGTTCGTATGAAATTATATTTTCGAATGAAGTGACTTATTCGTATTGCATTGGTATGACATTGATATTAGGGTAAACAAGTGAAGAACATATAGTGCGAACATATAATAATACCAAGGAGTAAGGATTGAGAATCCGAAGTTTTTAGTGATGATAGGCTATTTCGTCGCTACTTTTACCACCTCCACCCCCTCCCACACTCTTAAGATACATTCATAACACGATCGCCCTGCATTTTAAACTATGCGTTCTGAAATTAGCGAATGTATTGGATGTTTATGTACCTTTTCGTTCTCGGTGACATGACCGCTGTCGACCTCGCATCTGATCTTCAGTTCGCCTTTCTCCCAGAGCACGAACATTTTCTTTGTCGGAGCCATCTTGCGATAATCGAGCTTTTCTTCCTCTGTTTCGATGAGCTAATTATATTGATATTGTACAGCAAGGAAATCAAAAGTGGAAAAAAGGACGAAGAAGAAGCCTTAAATATTGTTGCCCTTCCACCGTCGATTACAACAATTTATCCTGCATTTTTTTTTTTAAATATAGTTTCGCTTTATTTTTAAGAAAATACATGAACATAATTTATACCACTTGCAAATGTGATACTTGTGTAAAGTTTGTAATTCAAGAATGAAAGGTGGATTTGTTGAATTTAATAGGGCTTTTGTTGAATACTTTTCGATGTACGCTTTAATGAGTCTCGGTTTCACGATATATGAATCGGGAAAAATAAATTGTTTACATATTTTTCACACGATGATAAATGTTGCCAAATTACTCACATCTTCAAGACCAGGAGTATCATTATACAGACGTAGATGGCAGTGTTGCGGTTGAAGGCGACTCATTGATTTTGGAAGGAAAGGTGTAGAAGCGACACGTTTTCCAATTAGGTAGTCAGAAATGACCATGAACATT
Organism: Strongylocentrotus droebachiensis; assembly: GCA_035222895.1. Classification (NCBI taxonomy): domain Eukaryota; kingdom Metazoa; phylum Echinodermata; class Echinoidea; order Camarodonta; family Strongylocentrotidae; genus Strongylocentrotus; species Strongylocentrotus droebachiensis. The sequence goes on along the minus strand of JAVYIG010000169.1, from coordinate 103,393 downwards.
TCACAAATCGAGAAATGGTTAATGTAGACTTCAAGGTCATCTTTTCTTACTACGCACCTAGGTGTTCCAGTTAATGACAGTTCTTCCTTTGTTACTGCAAAGGATGCGGAAGATGAAAATGGAGAAAGAAAGATACACATAAGAGAAGAGGGACGTGAAGAAAAACTAATCACCCATCATCATTAAAATCAATACTTTAAAAAATAACAATGATAAAATAGACCAAGTTGCAGTGTTTCCCCGCTATGTTTGAAAATCCGGGCCCACTGTGTAGCACAAGCAATACCAGTGTGTTACCATTGTCTGAATAATAATGTTCTGATTGTGTCCACAATGTGTTTTCATTGACTATATACGCACTGTATCATCATTGTCTCTAACCGTTTCTAGTGTCTCCATTCTGTTTTCTTATTGTCTCCAAACTGTGTTTTGCTTTCTCTTCACAATGGTTTATTGGTATCTCCACAAATTATCATATCTGTTTCCAAACGTTGAGTCTCCAGAGAGTGTTTCCATTTCTTCTAACCTCCCACCACTCTCTCTCTCTTTCTCTCTCTTGAAAGTATTACAATTCGTCCCCTTCCCTCTACTCCATATGTTTTACATTGTCTTCGCAACGTTTCCACACAATGCCTTTTTAAAATTGTTTTTCACATATTAGAGTTGTATAATTATTACACCTACCGTTCTTATCGCCATGGGTGACGTACATGGTGACTTTGGCCTTGGATGGGTCTGTTAACACTGCACAGTGAGGGATGACCAACTTTAAAGGCTTACTAAAGGTGGTCCCCGAAGGTTCACACACTACACCAGGGGAGACAATAACTTCGTTCTCGGCGAAAAGGACACCTGACGGCTTTGGAAGAACCTGACAAAAAACGGCAATAAATCGGGTGCATGAGATTAGGTATCTTTGGTTATTTTGTATCGAATCTTAAATTGAATCTTAGAAGTCTAATCAAAATACGAAGTGACTAAATTAAATAAATCAGAAACAAAACCAAAAAGATGATTGATACCACAAGATCGAAAAATATGAACGAACACAGTCTTGACTAAGCTTTTCGTATTCGTGTCATCGGAGTATAATGCAAGAATGTACAAAGTTGGTATTGTCGTTGTTGAAATTTAGATGAGGCTCTTTCATCTTTGGAGATTGTCTGCGCCGCAAACTTCCATATTAATCACAAGCCAACACGAGTTATTATAATTTGCGTATTTTTGTCACAGTTCATTGTTTCTTTTCGGCATCGAATATCCGGTTCAATTCGTTTGTTTACATGTTCTGCAACGTGCAAAGGGGGCTCATGTATTAGTTTATTCATCATATCCAAGTGATAAAAGCAAAGAGAAAGAAAGAGATAGTCAGGGGGTGTGACTTCAACCCACCTCCCCCCCCCCAAAAAAAAAAAAAAAAATGACGATCCAGGCTACACCTCACATTTATGGTAATTCCTAAATCATCTTGTAGAGCCCAGATAAGTATGAAGAGAGAGAGAGAGAGAGAGAGAGAGAGAGAGAGAGAGGGGAGGGACCATCTCCCAGTCATGCCATAAGAGCGTACTGCAAGGCTACGCCATACATTTCGGGTTATTCTACAATCCTTTTGTAGAGCCTAGATGAAAGGGACAGCTAGGTAGACAGAGAGAAAGAGAGAGAGAATAAAGAGAGAGAGAGAGAGAGAGAGAGGGGGAGGGATATCTTATAATACCTTTAGAGTAATCTTACACTCCTTTTGTAGCGCCAATGCAGGTATGCAGAGGCTGATTCCATGGTGCGGTAGTTGGATGGTGCCTCCTTGTGTAGGGTAAATCGTCTTGCTTGCCTCGTCTCTTCCTGGATATTGAAATTAAAAGCGTAGCCATCACCATTTTGGTCTGTTTGATTGGAGTTTCATGTCTACAAAATTATAATCAATATATGAGCTTCAAACTTTTTCTTTTGTAAAAAGATCTTGCCAGTTCGGATACACTTTAATACTTATTCCCCCAAAAGACTCGTGAGCAGGCATGTGACGCACGAGTACGTGCCCTCCCATTGTATAGGGCAAGCATTTCCGACTATGTTTACGTACTTTGGGTTTTATGTTTTTTGGTATGCACTTTTAATTTTTGAACCGTAATTGTAATTTTGCAAAAAATCCCCGAGGATTCGAGCCATGTTTTAAATTCCCAATTGATAGTTATAGGTACAACACAGAGAGAGCAAAGTGAGGGGATGACATCAACTCGCTCATTTGCATACAGTCTATGTGATGCATATCACTGTTTTTTTTAATTATGCAAAACGTCTAATTTTCATAAATTCTAGGCGCGCCTCAGGGTCATGGTAGGATGTACGCGCGTTCCCTTGAGCATATACAACAGCCGGGCCTCTGCAAAGCAGTCGATATCTCTATATTTTATATTTGCTTATATAGCGCCTAACATTAACTCTATCAGAAGTCTCTAAGCGCTGTACAATAATGCATCATTATTACACTGGCTTTAGAATGAATTCCCATCAGAGTGCCATTTGCAGCACCTGGGTGGAGGGTACCGAATTTAAATTAACGTCTTGCCGAAGGTCATTACTACAGCGGCAGCACTAAAACCGCGAACCATGCGATGCAGAGTCCGTTGCCGTATTCACTAAACCACGACAGGAGGTTGATTTTTGAAATAACAAATTTATAAATGAATAATACCTGTATCGCAGCATTCCCTTGAAATAGGTGTAGGGTTGTTGGGATCATCAACTGCATTTAAACGAAGAGGGAAAGAAAACAAACAATACCTTAAACAAATCCTTATTTTCACCAGCTGGACACTGCACCATCCTCCTGCAATTAGGGATTTGAAGAAATATTAATTGTATTACATGAGGATATCTAAACGAACCCTGTGTTTCTTAAGCCTCTTAAGACACACACACATAATAAAGAAAACTAAATGCCATTACGAACTGCTACTAACGCCGTACGAACGATTTTCAGACAATGGAAATTCGGGAAGACAATTGAAAAACAGGGAGATTCGGACGAAATAATTGTCCGTACGAACCTTTGTGACCGTAGCTTTAGGTTCTTCAGAATGGGAACAATAACGATATGCGAACTCAACCCTATATATGTAAACAAGACCTTGTTTGAAGTTTAGGTTTAATTTGACAAATTGAGTTATTCTTACCTGCTTGTAGAGAGCTTTTTCTTTCATCTGTGGGAGGTGTTTGATAATGATGTTTTAATGTTTATAAAAAAAAAAGTGAATGTACAAATAAGCAAGTTTGGCACCCTGGTTTGTTAATCTGGTTTTCAGTATGTAACATTTCATTGATGATTTATATTTTGTTCTTTTCTATACGTACACAAATTATAAAACAAATTGAAATGTATAGTTAATGGAAGCGTACAATAAATATATGTAAAACTCGACTTGAATCATCAAGAACTAATACGTAAAACTTTCTATAATGTACAAGAAATTGCTGATTCATATTTTTTTATTTACCAAACAACTTAACAAATCATGACAAGAACAAATAAAATGTTTTGAAATGAAGAGGATGGCATGGCATCAAAAGACTTGTGAATTGATTCCTCTGGGACCTATGCAGATCATGCTCGGATTACATCATTGATTATTGTAGTGTTCGCACATGTCAAGTGGCAGGAGATGTAAGAGATGAGTCGATTGGTATTGCCTTAATAAGTATTGTATATAATAAATACATTCATATTGCGCACATATCCATCCAATGGAATGCTATATAGGGTGCGTTTAAGCTCAATTTTGAAGGCAGAATGAGCGATTTAAAACGCTCATCGTAAACGTTCATCGTAATCGCAGTTCCACGGTGTACTGTTTATGCTCACTTCTCTGACTCCTCCAGGCATTTCTCGCTGGGTGGCCTTAACCCTTGCAGCTGGATTCGCAAACCTGCACTGCGCATGCCATGTAGACCCACTAGAGGTCAGTGCGTTGACCCCATTTAAACGTGTTTACAAATCGTAAACGCACCTTTTTGTGAGTTTACGATCGGCGATCGTGATCGCCGTTTTCGGTGATTCTACAAAAGTGAGAAAGGACGCAACCGTGTTTTGAACTAAGCGCGTAACAGATGCCTGATTCTGGCCAGAAAAAGTTGAGCATAAACATACCCATAGACGTATACAAAGCAGTACCCTAACCCTAGCTTTAAATCAGCTGCCTGAATACACTCAAATCAGTTAGGATATGAATTCCTACCAGAGTGCCATATACAACACCTGGGTGGAGGGTACCAATTGTAAATTAACACTTACCGTAGTCCATTAGTTCCGCAGCGGCAGTAGATCCGTGAGCCATGTTCTCCAGAGGCAGAGTCTGGCATCCCTTCACTATAATTATTTTAATAACAAATTATAAATACACTGTCGCTCATAAAGGTGGAATTTTTTTTAAAATCCCAATTTATGGAATAATTTTAAAAATAATTTAAAAATAATAGATCTAGATAATAGTATACATTCTCAGATTTTATTAAATAATATTTTGCCAATGTGTGCTTTGCGTGACTGCTAAAGCATGTATATGCTACTATGCTTAATTAACTAGGGGACCTATGCCCTTAATTCATAAATGACAGTAATGAGGATTAATGCCCCACAAAAGGGCACTAATATAGCACATCGACACGGTGTTGATCCTGGGGCCTCACAGTTACGAGGCCATTGCTTTGTCACTGAACCATGACTGTACACAGCGGGGGTTAGGGTAGGGGCAGTTTCCATAAATTAAACAAAAACAGAAAATGCAATACATTTTCAATAATTTATTGCATTTTACCCCGGTCCCTAACATAACAAAATCCTCTGGAAGTCCATGCATTATGGCTCAAGGCATGGGCACACAGAAGATTTTGTTTATGTTGGGGACCGGGGTAGAATGCAATAAATTATTGAAAATTTATTGCATTTTTTATTTATTTTTGTATTTATGGAAACTGCCCTCTACCCTAGCCCCCGCTGTGTACAGTCATGGTTCAGTGACAAAGCAATGGCCTCGTAACTGTGAGGCCCCAGGATCAACACCGTGTCGATGTGCTATATTAGTGCCCTTTTGTGGGGCATTAATCCTCATTACTGTCATTTATGACTTAAGGGCATAGGTCTCCTAGTTGATAAACATAGTAGCATATACATGCTTTAGCAGTCACGCAAAACACACATTGGCAAATTATTATTCAATACAAACTGAGAATGAATACTATTATCTAGATCTAGTATTTTTAAATTATTTTTAAAATAATTCCATTAATTGGGATAACAAAAAATATTCCACCGTTATGAGCGACAGTGTAAATAACACTACATATTCTTCCTGAATCTGGGTTTTGAAGAAATAGTAAAGGTATTATTATATAGAAATCTTAAAGAGCCTCATGTTCCTGGTTTATGACTATTCTAATATGCGGACTTAACCTTATATATATATATATATATATATATATATACTAAATAAATATATAATTAATAAGTGACACATATTTGTAAAGCTTAGATCCTCCTCTTTCATGTTATGCAACTCAAATGATGCATATTTCACGCATGAGTGATTAAAATTAATTTGAAGAAAGGGTACAACAAGTCATTTGGCGGATAGTATCTACATTTGTGTAGAAAGTTTATTTTCTGCCCTTTTATATGACACCTCAATCAGGAAAAATGAGCATAACTAAGTTCTGTTTGTTTAAAGTAACGCTGCATTTCTATATTTTTATTAAACGAATTCGTTTTCACTGGCTGCCTGTCGTAGCAACAAACAGAATTGACAACAGACTTAACTTCGGTTTGGTGACTATTATCACTGAATCGTCTATTATCTGCAAAGCAAACACAAACAAATTAAAAGGGAAAATGAGAAAGTAAACAAAGATAAAGAGGTGAACAAATAGGCAAATACACACACATGCTCAGCTAATTGACATTTTTAGGGAGCTCACTTTAAATAACAGAGAGAGGGGGATGTATCCGCGAATAGGTCCGCATCATAATTGGGTCACCCCCCCCCCCTTGGCAAAAAGCTAGATACGCCACTGCACACGCATACACGTCCGCTATGACACGCGCACGTACATGGGTGTGACCAAAAGTTTACCCATAAAGCCAGGTTTATGCATATCAAATATCATTCAGAAACGACAATGCATGACAGAAATATGGTCAATAATAAAGATTAACAAAATGGTGCCTAGATGACGTCACGCATCCGTAATAGAATTCAAATAGTTTTGTTAGGATTAATAATCATGCATATGGCACATGTCATGATAATTTCATTGTCATTACAGATACTGTGTCCCTTTTACAGCCAATATCAAATGTATAGAACTTTGCAGGAATTATTAATATGTCAAGTATGTCCTGTCTATGAAAATTAAACGTTAGCAGTGACCTAATATTCACATTATGCAAGGAAACCTGTTTAATTGCTAGATTTCACTGCCAGACACTATGGAGTGCTTTGGTAATAACATATATAAAATGAGCTGTAAAGGGTACATGAGTATTATAACCCACTTCCTGAAATGGCCAAAATTAAACTGATTGAATCTTTGCGCAGCACAGAACGTACGACCATATGGTACAATGGTCTGAAAATCAAAATTACTTACTGGCTCTATAGCTCTTAAGTCGAGTCGTTATTTTCCCACTTATTATCTTTCAAATAACGTTGGAATTTAACCTTTTCATTTTTGACCTGCAAAAGGGCAAGTCCACTCCAAAATAATTTACTTTTAATTTAAAGCAGACAATGAGAAAAAACAATAAAAACAATTTTGATCAAAATGGGATGACTATAAATAAGAAAGTTATGAACTTTTAATGACATGAACAACTTTGAAAATCACAAGAACAATTGGTAACTCACTCATAGATCTCTGACGTCATTGTCTCACTATCCACTAATTTGTTTTCTTTATATATTACTAATATCAATTTCAATTTTCCCCTAGAAATCTTATTTCCGTACACATCCATTCAGTTAAACAATGAAAAATGTGAATTTTTATAAAATATTCATGTACAAATCAACCATTATAAATATACAATATTCAGAAATAGTATCAATTCTTCAAAGTTCATAAAAGATTTTGTGAAATGTCATGCACGCAATATCAAGCAAGTCATATAACCTGGGCAAGAGACATGGGGAAATCAAGTTTTGGGGGATAAAAAGCGACATGTATGGGATAATAATAATTATATAAGGCAATTGATAAATAGTGAGGCAATGACGTTACAAACCGATTACCGAATTGGAAATTTGTCTACTGTAGTGACTTATAAGTTCCATAGTTTTTCATAATTTCCTTGATAGCTCTCCAATTTTACTCATTATTTTGGCTCTGTTTCTTTTGTTTTTCTGCATATATTAAAAACATTTTTTTGTAGAGTGGACTTAGTCTTTAACCATGCCTTTCATAGAGATATGAAGTGAACAAAATCCATACAGAAAGAAAGAAAGAAAAAGGGGAAAAGGATTTATTCGAACGAAATCATTAGGTGCTCTGCAACAGATCACCTACAAATCACATTTCTTTATCGTGTAATACTATGTTTATAAGCGCATTACATTAAGATGTAAATATGGGTGGTATTCTCATAAGTTAAGCCGGGACTAAGTCCAGACTAAACAAGAATGTTAGTTCACACTTCTATGGAATGCTAGGTTTCATCTTCCTCCTTCATTATTCATGACAAAGATAATCTACCAAAAACTTTGTTGAAATTCAGTTCATACTCATATTATCTTTTTCTTCCCATTTCATTGCAAAATTATTTTTTTGAACACTTTTCATTGAAGGATTAAAAATAATCTGTACAGGGTAAATTAGTTTGCAACAGGCACTCCATAGAAGTGTGAACTAACTAAGTACGCGCTAACTTAGTACGCGCTACCGGAATACCATCCTATATATATTCGCATCCTACCGGGTATGACACCTGGCTTGAGAGTGGCAAATGTAGTTTGCCAAAGGATATTAGTGCTGCCACGGCCCTCGAACCTCGAATCATGTGATACACAATCATGCGACATGTCCACTAGATCAGGACAACTCACGTTCGAGAGTGTCCCAACCAGAATTGTTATAGTGCAGGGTGCAAGGGTGCAGTTTCACGAAGAATTGCATTACCCAATTAGGTTCCCACTCTCTCTTGTAGAGTGTGTGATTTCATTTTTTCTTTAAGGCGACTAAAGATCACCCCATGTCTATTCGGGGGTGTATGCACCTTATATGCTGGATATATCTATCATCATCATCATAATCATCAGTCACTCAATGTGTTAGCGTGAAATGATTTCGCCAACAGCTCCCAAATATAAAAAGAACATCAACTTACACTTCATAATCAAGTAACCGTTATCAAAATCTTAAGTATGAAATAGAAATAAACTTAATTGAAAAAACAATATGTTATGGCTCACCCTTTCTTCTCCGAACGATGAACACAATAATTCCAATTATGGCTAATAGTGTCGCCAACGATGTTATAATTCCAGCTATGGCTGATGCAACGCTATCTGCAGCTGTAAGTGAATTCAATGTGATAATTATGTAAAACATGTAAACAAAATAAAATAATTCCCCCCCCTCCCACCCACAAAAAAAGAAGACCGAAACGAAAATGTGAGGAAAACAAATCGCAACTATTAAAATACAATAAAGTGACACTATTAAAGTAACAAGAAAGAGATGAATCCAAATAATTCTCACCTGAATATCCTAAGCATGCACTCCTATTCCAGGTTTTGCCCTCATTGTCCATTAAAGAACATGTCCATTCGCTACGTATATATCCACCGTTGATATCTCCGGGATTGGAAACGGTAGATATGGTGTAGCCTACTGTCGTTTCTATTTCTTTTGACTGCTTGCCGAGCTGATGGAACCACGTTAGAATCACAGGACTGACGGTGTTCTTAGCCTCGCAAGTAAAGTTTAAAAGGAAGACCGAGTTCTGGGGAAAGTGAAACAAAGGATTTGGGAGTATTAATAATGTTTTTCGGGCTTAGTTTGGTAAGAAATCCTTCAATAAACAACCCCTCAGAAGCGGTTGCTATTAAAAATAAACTTCTTGTTCCACATGTAACGAGACATAACTGAGATGTTCAGACAAAACTTCTTTTTGCCTCATGCGTGTGTGTAGTTCCATGTACCCCTTTGTGTGTTTCTTTTCTTTTTTTGGCAAACGAGAATTAGCCTCAATAAACACGAACGCTAAGATTTTTCCAAAAATCAGCTTAAGGTATTTCCAATAGCCTTGTCCATCACTTATCATATGACGTATTACCGAATCCGAACAAGATATTCCCCGAGTTTGAGTGGAGTTCTAGTAAAAAGATGTGATCATGTTTACATTCTTCTTTTTACAATGTAATAAGAGATATGACTTTACCTTAGCCAGATCTGAGTCAATAGAGCAGCAGTCGCCGTGCGAATAAAATGGGGTAGTGCAGTTCATCGAAATATCGATACGAGGATCTGTTCCGTTTTTAAATAAAGCAGGAGAAAAAATTGCCTTCGAATCATCAGGTCATCGCGTCCGATCAGGTGGTCGCATGTCACGACCTTTCGTGAAACGATCGCGGAAGATGACACGACCTGTTGTATATTTTCCGTATAGTTTTTACAAAGTGTCGCGACCATCCGAGCGGACACGATGAACCAATAATTCGAAGTAAGCGGGAGAAAGGGAAAAGCATCCAGTAGGCAATTTTTGTAATATAACAACATTTATACTTAAGTGCCTTGATATGAATTATTTCGTTCACCTGTTACTACTAATTGTATTGCATATATATGTTGTGTTATAAGGTGGGGCAATAGCCAGTGTTTGTCCTACTTAGCAACAAATGCTTGTCCTACCTAGCAACAAATAATGTAAGCGATTTGAATTCGGACTATTGACATACATTTATTTCTAACAGGTGATGGATATAATTCGAGGCAATATACAAATGCATACAAATATGAATGAATTAAGTTAGATTAGGAAAATAGCCACTTACAATCCCCCCCCCCCCCCCCCCCCACTCAGTGTTATTTAGGGTACGCATATGCATGTTCCCTCTTTTTGAAAACACCCCCTAAGTCCGTGTGTGTAAAGTCAATACGGGCCCAATTTTTGTGTACTACGAGCCGGACTTTGGTGCGTGAAAAGTACCCCTTTACTGGACATTTTGGGAACACGCATGCGGTCCCTCTGTTCACGGAGTAGGGGGGAGGGGCGGGCTTACAATTAAGGACGTTCTGCAGCAATGTTCGTGTACGGCTTAGCTTCGTAGGGCAGGATCACGATGTTTTTACTATGCACAATGCCTTGGCCCTGTTACATCAAACTTACAACTGACAGTAAATTTGCCATATGACTTTTGACTACTATGGCAACATCACTCAACAGTTGATCAAATTACTTTTAGGTTACTTTGGAAGAGCTAGCTGACCACCCGTTTACAATAGACCATACCATACCTACATATAGGGGCTGCTCAACGTGCTGTAGCATCACCAAGAAAATAAAGGTAATGCGGAGGTATTGTATGAAAGAATGCAATTCTCCTGTGAGCATGTGCTGAGCTGGGCAAAGTTACATACCACTGTCTCTTGTTAGCTCACTAATCATTGGCAGATGATGTCACAAGATGAACGAGATCTGGAGCATTTGTTTAGGGTAGAGCCTAGCAAATATATAATTTTAAAATATTAAAAAATCTATGAAATATATTTAGATGTTTGAATAACCAAATATTAGTTGTATGCAGCCCTGCAAATCAACAGAAATCAATTAATATTCGGATGTCACCCCACTTTTGAGCATCATGCAGGAGAATATCCAAATTATTTGCAATTAACTTACTCAATCTCTTCAAAATAAAAGTTGACTCGATTGTCAGGTAAGGACGCCCTGCAATCCACTGGACGGCTCGACACGTGATACTATCCTCGTGCGCTATACGAGAACTATGGAGTTTGATTGAACTAGAAGGACCGTGATGCATTGCAGTAGACCCGTCAGTTTGGTTGTGATCCTCCGATGTGACCCATCGTAGCTCTACAGGAGGGGACACATTGCCAACAACAGCGCACTCTACGTCAGTTTCCTCGCCATGGAGAAGTTCGATGATTTCACCGTTGTTCATCACGGTGTCTGTCTTGCTCTTGCGTACTTTGATCTCCAGGAGGGGAACTAGGAATAAAGATGAACAAGGGATGGACTAAGGCAAGGTATGAAGGTGCATATACAGCGGTAGTCAATAATATATTAGCGAGAGAGCGGAAGAGATAGAATGGGATAGAAAGACAGCCCACTGATGCATCAGGCAAACACAAAACGAAAGACAGAGAGAGAGAGAGACGGGGGGGGGGGAGTAAATATGTAAGGCAAGCCAAAATGTCCAATAATTCGAAGAAAAACTCAATTCATAGCCGATAAACTCAGGAATTTAGTTTTCCCCTTTTATTGGAAATATTCTACATGACCCGGAAAAACCATGTCATAGTAGCTTACTGAACTGAATGCAGGTATTCTCAGGATGAATTGTGGGACCATTGAAAACAAATGTAGCTTGCATTTTACTTTTAAATCAAAACTACTTTAAAAAACCGAATTCAAAACATATCAAAGAAAGGCATCAGGTATTTCTACATTCGTCAACCATTTAGAGTAAATTTGAATCTTGGCATACACCCTACAATGCTCTATCAGCAAAAATGCGTTTGATATGTATTGACAGATTATAAACTCCCCGTATGCTCAATTTTGCTAGGTAGTCTCTATCCGCTCCAAAAGATACAGAAAGATAAGATAATAGATAGAAAGATTGATAGAGGGAGAAAATGTAGGAAAATGTTGGTACTGAAATGCAATCATTTTTCCAATCGTCAAAAGGTAATTACTACTTACGTATTACATGAAGATACGTTTCGCCTTCAATAGGTTGAAGTGCACTGTGAGTCAAGATCTGACACTTGTAAACGCCATCGTGTGAAAAGGACACATTTAACAACACCAGATCTGTTAAGTTGACAACGTATCCCCGTAGAGGGCTCTGCCATACTCGACTTGTCTCATTGACGAAGGTATAAAGCGTGTCGCTACCCTGAGTTGAGTTGGTGATTTTCTGCCAAACGAGGGACTCTATGTTCGATTTGGTGACGTTTAACAGGCATGGGATTGTGACGTCTCGGCCTGGTAAAACGTAGAGATCGCTTGCAGCGTTTGACATGTGTGCTGTTTATGGAGAAGATTAAATTAAAACCAAAAGTGAACATACAATAACCTAGCATGGCATATACAAGCTTTGAGGGGCACAGTTAAACTTATTGCCCAAGATAATCTTAAAAATGTATTCACATTATGCAGTCTCGACTTAAGCTCCGAGTTATGGCGTGGATCGTTACCGGTATAAATACTTATTAATCTATTACTAATATTATGTTACAACATGTTTCTGCCATTTCTGTGAAATTGTGAAATAAACATCTTGCTAAAACTTGTAAACTGCTGGGTTAGTCTAAACCTTGATTATTCTACAATTCAGAACACTCATTTATTTATCTTAAACAACTTGTATTACTAAGCTAAAGTATCTATTGTTCCTCATAGATAAAGTACACAATATATTACAAAGTATTTAAAGCTATTAAATCTCTACTTAAATCATCAATCAGCCGATTAAAAATCAATTTATGGTCTATTAAAGTAAAATAGTAACATCGTTATTCTATGTGGGTATGTCTGATTAGATTACTATCACTTGCTTGACCCATGGGACACAAGATCTTCACGCTTGACCACAGACTGTAATTTGTAGATTGTCAGTGTAAGGTCACATAATCTTTCTCGTAGAACAAAGGTCTTGTTCACGTTTATAAACAACACAACTTAGGTACTGTATTTACACCTTGCCAGAGTAAGTCTTTGCAAGTCGCTAAAAGCTTCTTCACACCAGTCCTATATTATGTGAAATGGATATTCACACATACTACAATTTCATAGCATTCATAAATTACTATCCATGAATGAAATATAACACAAACTCAATGGGAGAGAGCACATACAAGTAGAAACCATAATAGCAGATTTTGCAGTCTTCACATTAAATCTGAATATTGACCACGAGCCTGTCTTCTGATCTAAAATTTAATTATTGTACCTTTGTAGAGTACATTTTTACCTCCATCTTAACAAAAATATGTTAGATATCAGAGTAGGGTGGAATAGACGAGACATATACTGATAACAACAATGCCAAAAATAGTACATAATAGAATCGAATTTAATGGTTTTCCTTTAAGAGGCACTATGATGACGTAAAAGCATTCTAACAGTAGACGTGATACATAAAATCGCATCTCCAGTTCATATGCTATCAAAACATCAACGAAAAATTCGGGGTCACAAGCCATTCTAAAGAGTTATAGAAACTACTCGTTCGCGTTAATCGTAACACATTGGGGGAAAAATCACCTTTTGATTCTACGCACGAGTTCTCGAGCGTTCTCATGGGTTATCCTGCAGGGGTATTTGAATATACTCGGAATCCAGTGGGCATGCATAACGTAGTATGTCTGCCAAGCCTTGGGGCAAGCTTTCATGTTGCCAAGAAAAATTTTCTGCTGCTAAAGTAACTGTGCATAACAATTGCATGCCGACTGGATTCCGAGTATTGTAGTTCATTCATTAATAACAGTCTAGTGGAATTACTCATCACTAGGTCCATGAGATAAACATCCATACATATAAATATTTTTAGCGAACGGGACTTTTCTGTCAAATACCCCTGCAGGAGATCGGAACCCATGAAAACGCTCAAGAACTATTGGAATCGGGGGGAAATTCAATGAATTATTGATAATTTATTGAATTTTCTTTGTTTTGTTTTTTGTACTTGTGGGGGCGGCTCCGTACCCTAGCGTACAGTCATGATTCAGTGGCTAAGCAATGGCCTCGTTATTGTGAGGCCCCAGGATCAAAACCGTGTCGATCAAATATATTCGTGCCCTTTTGTGAGGCATTAATCCTCATTACTGTCAGTTATAGTTATAGTTGGCATAGTAGCACACACCTGCTTTAGCAGTCACGCAAAACAAACACTCGCAAATTATTATTCAATACACTCTGATAATTTTTACTATTATTTAGATCTATTAGGAATAAATCATTGTCAAAATTATTCCATAAATTATGGGAAAATAATTATTCCATAAATTATGTGAAAATAATTATTCCACCTTTATGACCAACAGTGTATATTATAGGTTCCTGAAAACCGTAGTAGTAAAGAAAGGCGTTATTTAGAGGGGTAATTTACAACACAATGGAATAAGGAAATTTGCATACAAACGCATAAGCACCAACTGCGGTGTCAGCAAAATAATTTGTTTTGGTTTAAAAATAGGAACAGCAACATATGATAAATGTAAGGTTAAGGGTAAACATAAAAAAACATATACTCACAATTCTTAAGAGTGATGATGACAAACAGAGAGAACCAATTGAGCGGCCACATTTTCGATGATGACTTATATTCTGAGATATGGTTAAGGAAAGAAGAAGTATGTAAAATAACACAATTTATGACCATACAAATTCAGCCATTTTTGGAATAGAAGAATTTATACTCCAAACTTGGCAACAACGTGTGACCTCGATAAATCTCAACACTTTTCTTGGACGTCTCTTTTTTCATATTTTGTCATGGCTGTTTGAAACATTTTTTTAATCTACTCGACAAAGGCAAACAAATAAAATCCCTATTGTGGTTTGTGATTGCGAAATTCATTCGTGTACTTTCCCAAAATAGTTTTGCTCTTTGAATTGGGTCCATACAATTGTGTTATCATTATGATGACGTTGGGAAGGCAAACAATTTTGGTTTTGCCTTTTTTTCATGTTCAACGAAACGTGAAATCAACAAAGGTTCATTTCACAATAGCTTTTCCACCCCCCCCCCTTTTTTTTGTATATGTACTTTTTCTGGCGTGTATAAAGCGTTGGATGTTAATAGCTTACTAATATCAAATGATCTGGATTTGTTTTAATAGGATTTAAAAAAAACAGTATATATAATGAGTGAGAGAGATTTTTGTGCATAATGACGCGGCGCACATAAAATGTGTCTCATACAATCATTTGAGGATAATGTATCAAAATATAAATATTTTGAAATATAAAATGTGAGATACCGCCTCCATGGAGGGACTATTCTGTCCAAGTATTTGAATTTGAAGATTGAGAAGATGTACCCGAGTGAGGAGGTCTTTGTTTAAATTGTTGGTACTTTTGTTTATTTAGCTGAAAATATTGTTTAAAAACTGGGCTTTGTTAACATGTAAAAAGGGTAATCAATTTTATCTTGACCGTTTTACAAAGGAAAATAATACCGAAGAGACGAGAAATTTGATTTCAAACTTTTGAACTTAAATATAAAGAAAGATATGTGCATTTTGGAAAGATATACTGGATCCCCGTTCATTGAATAATATTGTTTTTAGTCTTTTAAAGACAATTTATTGTCTGGATGGACTTTTCCTTTAAGAGATGAAATAAGTTATCACGAGGAAAACAGACATAACATCGGGTTTATCATCTTATTAATCGATGCCTATTGTTTTTACCGTCAGGACTATTACACTGTAAAAACCAGGGTGTAGAAATTCTTACACCAGCATGGTATTGAATTTTTGTGACACCATTGGTGTTGATTATAGTCTCAGTGGTGTTATTTTTTAAAACCGGTCAGATTTAAGCATGCATTAATAATTACTGGGTGTTAAATAACATGGTACAGTTTTATGTTCGGTGTTTAAAGTATCACCACGTGATTTCATTTAAGGCGGTTGATTGGTCGAATAAGTTTTCACAAAGTGTACGCGCGATTAATGATTACTTTACACGTGTTCTCAGAAAAATACATTTTCATAAAGCAAATTATGACAATGCACATCAATTTTGTGATTTGTATTTTCCTTTGGCAATTATTGACAATAGATTACTTGTCCGATCTTGTTACTATTACATTAACGTTTTAGCAATAGATATATTGATTATATGATTACTAATCAAGAAACAACATGCATGTTTATTATATATTCGTTTACCAGCCTGTATCACTTAAATGTTTATCTTAAATGTACTTCAAATGATCTATGTGATGGAGTTAATGCAATTGAGATTAGAATATACCTATTGGTGGACAGTTGCCAACATCGATTGTGAATTATCAGTTTACCACTGGTTCTTTTACCCTGGTCGATAATGGTCGATAATAGGAAATATGGAATGTGGGACCATTATAAATGATAAGAGTTGGGAAACATATTGTTCTATTGGATTTAATTGTACCATTGATGTGGGCTTGAGGTTTCAGTCTAAAGTTTTACAACGCATATTATATACGAACGATCTACTGTTTAAAATAAATTTAGTCCCAAGAAAACAATGTACATTTTGTAATGAACAGATAGAAAGGATAGAAACAGATACAAGGAGAAAGAGGATGGGAAAAGAAAAAGGAGGGAAAAAGAAAGAAAAGGGAAGCAAGAAAGAAGAAGAAAAGAGGGAGAAAAATAAAGGGAAGAGGAGATAAAGAAGGAAGAAAGGAAGAAAGGGAAACAGACGGAAAAGAGAGAAGGGGGAAAAGGAGAATAATGAAAAGGAAAAAGAAAGAAAGGGGGTGATATTATAACAAGGTGTGTTTATAACAAGGGTGTTGGGGGATGGCACGCTATTTTACAGTGAGCATAATATGGGGTCCCTCTTGCAAAGCGTGTACCCCCCCCCCCCCCCCTCCCTCAACAAAAAGAGATGAAAAAAGGGGGAAAACGATTTTTAAAAAATTAGAGAATTAAACAACGATATATAATAAAAATAATAATAATAATAATAATAATAATAATAATAATAATAATAATAATAATAATGGGATAAAAACCAGGGGCGTCTGGCAGGATATTGTCCGTACAATTGCGCTGCTTTCGGGAAAATGGGAAGAGGGGAGGGGAAAATGAGAGGAAAAGGGAAAGAAAAGAAGAAAAAAAGAAAAGGAAAAGAAAGGAAGAAAAGAAAGAAAAGGAAGGAGGAAAGAGAAGAGAAGAGAAGAAAGAAAAAGAAAGAAAGGAAGAGAAAGCATCACCATGCAAGCCGATACTTATAAGCATTATCTAAGACTATTATCATCAGGCGCGGATCCAGGATTTCTTAGAGGGGGGGGGGGCCAATGTTTTGCTCCCGAAAATTTGAAAATCGCGCCGGCCGAAAATTCGCTCATGGGGGGGGGGGGGGGGGGGGGGGGGTGGCGGGGTTAGTGAGCACTAATTTTTATTTATTTATTGGGGGTCGGGGGGCACGTGCCCCCTGTGCCCCCCTCCGCCACTGATCATCTTCAACTCATTCTCGCGCTCGTTATTATTTGTACTGCGAATTCGCCTTTATTCAAAATTCTGCCATTAACAATAAACGTATGTCCACATGAACTGCGAAATATAAAGGAAAGGCCGAGAAAAAAATCCCCGCAAGACTGGCATGATTCCAATAAAGAAGGTGGAGGAATGGATATGCATAAGCGTTTTTTAATTTAGTTTCTCAACCAGAATTTTCTTAAAGTTTTACTGACATATTCCCCCTCATTCTTCTGCCATTCCGTGTTTAAAATCTCAAATTGTTCATACTCCATCAAAGCAACACACAATACAAACTCACCCAAGCTAGACGACAGCTGCTATTTTAATCTTTGTAAAATGAATTCCAAAAGAACGTTGACAACGTAGCAACTCCTTCGAGTTTAAAACATTTGTTGGAAGAAGATTAATTCATCAATATCTAATACTAGTTTGTGCATCAGACGCAATCGAGATGGTGCCGAGTTGCATATCATCCAACTTCAAACCATCTTCGGTGGCATGCATGTACAGTTTCAAATACGACTCACATTATGCAGACTTACAGTGCAAAAGAATGGCAAGCAAGAAGAAAAAAAATATGACAATTGATAGGCACCGTTGCACTTCATGAATAAGATAATATGAATGTGAAAAACAGCATGCTTCCATTGGGTCCCCTTTTCACAAAAAAAATATTATCAGTGACAATTTAGAATATCTGATAAAAGCATATACTACTGAAATCTTTGCAATTATCAATTGGCTCTGAACAAAATCGTTACAGCATGTTGACACTTATAATTAATAACAAGTCTAATGAAAATAGAGCCCAGGAGATTATTGTTTCAGCATTAGTCATAGAGTGCGAATGATATTGCTTTTCAATGGAATTTTTAACACACTTTATGCATACTTTTTTAAACAAAAGTTTCTCTTGACAACTGAAAAACTCGCAAGAGGGTTGCCCGAAATGCTAATGAATCGTATGCACATTACACATAGCGAGAAAGTAAGTATGATGTGGAAGGAGCACCTACATCTAGATTCATGTCAAAATAGAACAAATTACGAAGATGATCCTTACAATTACGTATTAACGAAAATTAGAGTGTTTCAATGTCTCAAAATGTAGTTTTTCTTGCTTTGTGATTTTTCGAAAGATACCTGAGATACATATTTGTTTACCAATGTTTCCATATTTACTGGTTTTCTATAACGAAAATGAATTAACCTACAGTTAGTATTTTTGTCAAAATAATGAAAAATATATAATCAGTAATCCATGTGAAGTCGTTTTATATGAACTGTATGTCACTTTCAAATGAAAGTATAAATATATTTTTTTGAAACCATTGCGATATTGTTTGCGATTTTTCTTTCGATGGGCAATCTACAAGCTTATTGGAACCGTACATGGCGATAACAATATCTAACGAATCGAGTTCCTGGTCTCATCATCATGTTCATTGCGAAAAATTAAAAATATAGGGACATAGTACCTTTAAGTAGCATTATTTCATGTTGGTGTGATGGTCTAAACATTTCTTTGCGAGCGAGCGAAGTGAGCCAGCACAAATTTAAAGATTTGTGAGGTGGCAGTGCGAAAATTTCTTCCTGGTCTCCTTCTTAAAACGATGAAATACATGATTTACCAATTGCACTTAAAAACGATTATATTCATCGTTTTTAGACGCAAAGAGCGATCGAGTCTACTCTGACATCTGCAGTTCACCCTAACCCTAATAAGTGACAGGTGGAGGGAGGGGGCTCGGGTTTTCAACGTATAGTACTTCAGGAAAAGGGGGCACATATCCAGAGGGGAAAGGATGCTGATTATAAAATAAAAGGGACATTTTAACATATATATATATAGGAACAGGGGCAATTATCGGTAGAAAAAGGGGTACCTGTCAACTTTGATTAAGAGCACTCATCAGAGTTTAAAAGGGGCACTAGCCTAAAATGAATAGGGGCACGTGTGAGAATGGAAAGGGGCACTTATTACAAAGGAAAATTGTCACTTGTCAAATGAAAAGGGGCACCCATGAGATGATAATAGTAGCATCTATCAGAGGTGTAAGCAGATGCAAATATGAGGAGGGGAAGTAGCTCTTATCAAAAAAGAAAACAAGGGGCATTTATCAGAAGGAAAATGGGCAATGATTAGAAAGAACAAGGGGGAAAGAGGCACGTGTAAAACAAATTTAAGAGTGCACTTATCGGTGGCGAAAAGTGGCATTCATCAAAGATCAAAAGGGACAATTATCAGAAGGGGAAGGGAAACTTATTATAAATAAAGGGCACTTGTTTAAGTAAAATGAGCACCTGTCAGATCAGAAGAAGGGCAATTATCATAAATAAACGGGGCACTTATCAGGGGTGAAAAGAGGCACTTATAGGAATGTTGAACGGGCAACTATTAGAAATAAAAAGAGGCACTTTTCTTAAGTTAGTGGAGGTAAATGAGGCACATAGGGTATTTGAAGGAAAAAAAGTGTGGGGATATTTATTAATCTACTCGAGAGGTTTTACTGCTCACTTAGAATGTACTCAAATTGCAATATCTCTTGGTAGAAGTAAAATTTGAGGCCCTCATTCTGATTTCAGTATATAGCCACTTGAAACCTTTTACATCAAATGCAACAGTCATGTTTTGGTGATTGGTACACTTGAAATTTACTACAAGGAATCGATAACACGATCAGTAAAGAGAGTAAACCATGTTAAACAAGGTATGCTCCATGTCAGATTCATCAACAGGGTTAGCACGTATAAGTTAATCTTATGTAACCGAGCTTAATACATTTGTTATTTAATTGTTATTATTTTTTGCGGCGTTCAAAGGAGTAATACACTGGCTGTAATTGAATTTCAAAAATATGGAGACGTTATTAAGTTTCTGTACTTTCTCTTTTACAAATTAATACTGGATATAAGTGTGCATGTGTGCGCACGCGTGTGATATTGGCTGTGGAGGGTTTTTGAGGGCTATACGTGAGGGTGTTCTTGCCTGTCAATGTATGTTATTATGGTGTGTTTACGAATATGAGTGTGCGTGTGTCAGGGTGTGTGCGTGTGAGGATGAGTGAATTGCAGAAAGGATCTACTACGTACTTAGCTGTAAAGCCTCCGTTTATATATCACCAAATTGAAGGTAAGTGTGCACCTTAGATCTTATTATGAATATCTGATATGTTCCATAAATGTTGGGGATCTTTCTCATTGTTTTCTTTATTCTTCCCCTTGATGTTCGTCCCTAGTCCCCACCACATATGCAATGTGGATGTATGGATGTCCGATATATTTCATACATTTTAGAGATTCGTCTCCAATGTTTCTTTTTAATGTATTTTTGTGAATTATTGGAAACTTTCGCCTTTACGCTTATGAATGTCTTCCAGCTCATCACAATAGAATGATCGGCTGTTGTATAAATGCTACCACATATCCATGATAACATCCAAACCTTGGTTTTGAAATTTTAATTTTCATATTTTATGAAGTCAGGGAATGTATGTTTATCTTATGTGTTTGACTAACTTTAATGAACTGATGTTGTAATCCTTTAGTAAGAAGGGTTATTCGCGCACAATGAACAAATCATAACCATAAACGCCACTTAAAAATAAAGGCATGAACATTGTATGTAAGGCTTCTAATAGGTGATCTCCTACTTCCCCATGAAGAAAGAGAAATGAAAATAATGAGTATCATTTGTATGTGAAGTGTATTCTAATGTTTATCTTTATCTATTTTTCTCTACCCTTGGGCTTAGTTCAAAGCACGTTAGTATGCATCTGAATTGAATAATGACTACATAAAGATTCTGGTCATCGTTCTGAATATGTTTTTTGGTATTCACAATTCGGGCTTCACTGAAATGTTAAATGCATTTTAAAAGTATTCATGAATATATTTATAAAGCGAAGTTTTATCATAAATAGAGAATGTATTAAGAAAGTTGTAAGAACCTAATATTTCTTATTGATGTATAATCTCGTGTTTACAGTCGGTATTTACATATATCTCACATGTCAGTCGGTGACAGTTATGTAAACGATTGATTGGAGAGTGATAGGGGGAGGGATGCGACAGAGAGAGAGAGAGAGAGAAAGAGAGAGAGGGTGGGATAGGGTGAGGGTGAGAAAGGGGCTGGAGACGGATAAGAGAGAGAGAGAGAGAGAGAGAGAGAGGGAAGATAATGATGGGGGGGGGGGGGGGGGTACTAAAAAAGAGAAAGACTCCGATTAAGAGCCTTTTAGTCAAGCTGGTTCATTTAGTAATACCTGTTTTGACTTTTTCTCTTTTTTCATGAAGTTTACAACGTTCTAGTCCCATAAAGCCATGTCGCTGTCCAATGTCTCTCTTTATTTTGTGATTATCATTATGATATTACGCCTTGTCTTTTTAATTTGATGAAACAAGAGCCTACTTAGTATAACCCAATCAATACAGCACTCGAAATAACGTTGTAAATTACGGTACAATTACAGTTGACATGAACCAGAAATACGAGTGTAAATAACTCAAGACTGAAAAATATAGACACGCAGACTAAATGAGTACGAGTGTAATAATACAATTTAATCTGCCCGCAATGATATCATGATAATTACAATACACGTTACTAGCATTGGAAAAGAAAGTTGAAAACAGATTGTTGACATTTTACCACGTAAAAAGTACATAAAATGATGGAATACATACATGTAAGGACATGAACGAGGTACATTTTTGGAATAAACGTAACGTATACATACTTCAAATGCTAAAACCTCATTACAAAAAAAATCACGTGCCTTGATTTAAATAAAAGCATAATAAAAAATATGTGAATATATCGACACTTTCCACACAAAAAATGGTAATAAATCAGAAATAGTCTGCTTTCGTCTTATACATACACACATGATTGTTTAAACCCGTTCAGCCCCTTCTGTTAACCGTATCGTAACGAACATATTCTCTTCGTAAAAGGCACATTGAATTTGTTTAAAACAAAATAACTGTGAAATTATTAGAAATAATATGTGCCCTGTATGATTTACATGTACATCTGTCTTTTGCAGTAAATATTCATCATTCTTTTGGAGGTGTATTCAAAATGGATACAAATACATTTTCTGTGATAAACTCTAAAAGGGAAAACTTAACAATCTTTATTTACATAAGTATAAGGTTAATACGTTAGTACCATCATTTTTTTTCCTCAGAAAAAATGGAGACAAATTATAAAATTGTTCAAGAAAAACCATCAGTAAATATCATTTAACAAAAAAGAAGGAACTAAAAATATGGCTAGATAATCTCGATATCTTTAATAATGATATATCATAATTTTATGTACAGAAATATCATTTTTTGAATCAATACTCGCCTATCCGCTCGACATTGTAATAACTTTCATTTGATAATCCACTTTGATATTTCATTACAAAAGAAGGCAGAACTCTGTCTAATGAGCAATATAATACTATATGCGTATACTGTCTATCACAGACTATTTACATTCTTTCAGAGATAATTATCCAACATTAAAAATAAAAACAAGAGACCGTTATAGAACGCGGCCACTACAATGTTTATTCAACTTAAATTGTCTTACATACCTTTCTAAGAAAAGAAATTAAAAAACTTTTCAGATATAGATATAGAATATGGGATACTTGTTTAATTTCTTTCTTAAATATATTCATGGATTAAGTATGCACATTATCTTTTCATATAATTTGAAATCTACACAAATATTATGAGATTTTGAAGGATTTAACAAATAGTTTGTAAGGAAAATGCTAAAGATTGAGAATGTGAAAACATAATACAACAAAGAATTCTCCCGTTTTTTTTCTTATCAAACCGCAGAGAATAAACAAAGTAGAACAAGTATACTGACATTGACAAATTGTAACCGAACGTTTGGGCATATGACATATAACGAATGATTTAACAGCTTCACAGGTTAACTGGTTTTTTTTTCTAAGTAAGCCGTTTGCACTTGGTTGGCAAATAAGTTCACCCACACTTGTGGAAAACGTTGTCAAGGAATAATCTATTGTTACCATAACAAATGAGTACACATTTATACGAGATGCTTACAAAATGCGTTTCAGTATTTTTCCTACATTTAAGTAAAAACAATTGAAAACGTACCTGTATTGGAAACATAGTGTGTGTGAATATAAGCTAAATAGAATAACATTTAACATGTTTACACAACTTAGGTTTGGGTGCATTTTCTTTTCTTTTTTGTACTGTAACAGATGAGAACATATTGGTAAGGGAAACATAATGTTTGAGTGAATAATTATAAGCTAAACAAATAGACATGAAACATGTTTAATAATTTGAGTTGTTCTTGTGTAGGTGTGCAAAAAAATGTGCGTTCACATCATATGATATGCATGATTACATTGTCATTTGTCAAAAAAGGATATTTCTGAAGAAGAAAACAAAGTCTATGAAAAGGAAAAAGAAAAAGTCAATTTTCACTAGAGGCAACTGCTATCTTTAGTACTAAGGAGTGTTCATATTCTATTTTAGGAGTTTTAGGAGTCACTTAAGGAGTAGCTTTATGTTTTGGAATTGAATATCACAATTCCTGAGCTACTTTTCACAACTTAAGCAATATCTAAAGCTATGGACTAAAGAATGAAGTCTATTTGTAGGGCCATGATGATGCTTAAAGTGCTATCTCTTTATGTGGATGGTGTCAATGTTTGTTGGTACCAACAACATTGACACCATCCACATGAAGAGATAGCAATGTGAATTAGGCTAGTGGGAAGGGCCCAAAAGAACCCAAACACCATGAATTTAATCATATCATAATCAAGAATAAGCATCTTAAATAACAGTAGAATGTATATAAACTATCTGTAATGATTCCATTTAGATTGTCATGGATCAAGTATTGCCTTTTTCAGGAAAGAGCAATACAAATCTTTGTGCATAGTGTATACACCGCTTTATATCTTTGTTGTATTTGAGTAACTGTATTGGATGAATATAATCATTAAAGTATGTTGCATATATATTGAAAAGTATATATATAGTTATATATATTTCATATGTCTATGGTAAGTTAACAGAATATGTTTTAAGTACACCTTGCAGAATGCATGTGGTATATAAGGTTTTATCACATTTTATATCAAGAAGAACATTTATCAAATTATAGTAAGGATCTTCCAAGCCATACGGAATTGAATACATGCACCAATTCCTCCATGAAAATCCTTACTTACATCAGTTATAAACAAATTTGTAGCAATGACAATCAAAATCACCTTAACTATTTCTTTCTCTCTCTTTTCAAAAATATAATCATTTACAATCTTAACACATCATATGTTCAGAGCCGGGAAATGTGTGAACTCTGTGGTATGAGTTAAGGCCCTCCGGGCTCTCAACAGATGCCATTCTTGGTAAAAATGTACATAACATTCATGTAATAGGCACTAATGTAATGTTTTACATAGAATAATATAAATACACAAATTAATATATAATTGATAAATATAGGTATGAATTACATGGTTTATTTTCATTGAACCTCTGTATACAACCCAATTGTACAAAACACACAGAATACTGGTATATATAGAGAGAGCGTATGCATATATTTATATTTGTAAGAATGTTTGGGAATATATGTTTTTTCCTCGGAACATAAATGAAATTGTATAACAGACTATTTACATCTCTACTTTCAATCATATGTACAAAGGTAGATTTATTCGGAATATCAACTGATCTTTTCTTTTCCAGCTCAGCATAAACGCTTCATAGTCTTAACAATATATCTTTCCTTTCCTGTTTTAAAAATGCACCGATTTGTAAAGATCATATCACAAATTTATATTCTGTTTAATAACTGTTTACAACACATTCCAAATTTACAATACTTTAGATTTTCTATTGGTAAAAAATATAATATACAAGTTTCAAAGTATTATTAGTATTATATTGTAATTAACAAAATATACAAATTAATCTTGAATACAATTTATTTGCTGACATGAACAGCAGAAAACGTAAGTGCTACTGTTGGAATATATATATTCTGTATGTGAAAACTTATCCATAACATAGTGGAATACAAATTTAGTACAGATATGAGTACTGCAATAATCACTAACATTGGAATGAATACAATGGGACTACATTATTTCTTCAGCACTACAGTAAGTAATCACTTGTAGAAATAACATAGCACATGAGGTTTATATTTGTCTTAAAGGCTATTATATTGACACATTTTAGACTTGTCCATTTTTGTACTTTAAGAAGGCTTTAATTTTCAAGATATTAACAATCTTTTTCCAAGTTACGCATGTATTGTTGAAAAGCATGGTCTTATACTTTGGACATATAAAACATGTTTTATCTACAGCTTAATAATAGGAATGGTATGCAAATCCTGCTAAAAATATTTTGTTTATAAAAGGCTTCTCTTAACTTCTCTTCATAAAATGTTTTGTAAAATGTATAGCGCTCATCTCACGGAGTGCATATTATTTTCACCGACTGTGCTCCCGATTTGATATCTGCATGAGTATGACTTTGCACACACTACAATGTGTATATAAAACATAGTCAAACATGATGTGGCAGTCTTAAATTTGAACTCATAGCAGATGGAAATTCAATACACATCAACTCGAGTGACTCAACACAAAATCACCTTATTGTGTGCCCAGTTTTACACCATTGGAGCAATTGCATAATGATGATCTTTCTTACTTTTGCGATATCACCAATTAAGGAATTGGTCAGGGAATTCCTCCCATACAGATCAACTCAGATGAAATTGGAGAAGTCGTACAGAGCAAAAAGGCATAAGCTATATGAGCATAAGCATTATGAATGTTAATGTTTCAGAGCAAAATAAAAAAAATGAGCAAAAGCATTGAACATTAAAGCACATGGAAATGCATGGATAAATTCAGACATCCCTGTTCTTCAGGCACATGCAGCTTTCTTTAACCTCTCTGTCAATCCATGATAATGAATAAGCAGTTTATTTTCACATTATACACATTTAACCCATTGATTACTGAATTCATTCATTGCCATATGATTAAACATTGCCACCTGGTTCCAGGAAGCAATGGGTTAGGTGGAGGATAAGGCTCTTGCATGATAACCCCAAGCATATGGTGGATTAAGCTGATTTTAACTGCCTCATGAACCCAAGATGAGCAGACAAGCATGTTAGCGCTAGAAGTTTCTATAAGCGGCGAGACATGTTCCAAGTAACTTCACCATGGGACGTCTGGGGGCCCCTCTATAAGAGCAATACAGGAATAAGGTTGCATAATGTCAATGGCCATATATGGTATAAGGTTATCTTCAATTAGAACTAGTGAAGGAATATGGATGTCTTATGTCAATGGACTTATATGGTATAAGGTCATCTATTAAAAGCAGTGAAGGATTAAGATTGCATAATGTGAATTGACTTATAGGATACAAGGTGGTGCTCCAGAAATTACCAAAATGAAAAAAAGGATGAGTTTGCAATGAAAATGGACTTATATGGTATAAGGTTAAATCCGTGAAAACAAGAAATGAGATTGCATTTTGTCAATGTACTTATATGGTATCAGGTTAAATCCATACAAAGAAAGGAATAATATTGCATTTTGTCAATGGACTCTATGAGAGATATATAGGAATAAGTTGCAAGGCATCAAATGATATGGGAAGGTGGTGGTCCCTATGATTACAATAGGTTTTGCCAGGAACCATCCACTGATTTTTAGAGCGACAAGTGTCAATATCCTTTTGTCTACAAATTAGCATTATACTATAATTGTGTAATGAAACCAGAGAATACTATTCATCACAAGATGTCAAGTCATATGGATATTCATTTCATCAAAATTCTTATTGGGAATAATGATGTTCTGCAACATGAAGAGCTTGACATTTGTAGCAATGTAAAACCAGGGAGATAGATGAAGTAGAAAATCCCTTAATATTCCAACATCACAGACCTGTTTTTTTATCCCAGAGATAACCAGACATTAACCACAAAACAATTAATGTACTTTCCATTATGTTATCCAGACAAACCCAATTAATCCAAGCATATTAATGAACCAGAAAAAAAAAGCCACATGAAGTTTCAGAGAAATGTACAAAATTCTGATTCTGATAGCATGAAAATGAAGATGTGTGAGATAAAGATATGAGATGGGATTAGTATTTCAGCAATCACTTATTTTAATTATAATTTACTCCTGTCTGTCAGGGGATAAGGCATGTAACATGATAAAACCGTATTGAGTACATGTTATATTGTAAACAGCATCTGAGGAACTAACACTTCAACAAGATCTGCTTCTAGTTTGTTCCTCTTTCCTGTGCTGTTTTCTATTATATTTATCGTTTCATTGCATATTTGTGTAAAAACATTATTCATTGTATTGTGTTTTGCATGAAAAATAAAAATCATTTGAATCATTTGAATGTAGATTAAATCAATGGCAGGGAAATAGGAGACAAAAGTTAGAGAATATTAGATGACATGGAAGATAATGGAATCCGAGGTGAAGCATGAAATTTAAGTTGAATTTCACAAACATATTTAGTGCTCTGTTAGTGACATGAAACATAAACATACAGTTAATATGAGTGTTTTGTTAAGCAACATTTATGTAATAAACATGACAAAACAAAATGAGATTAATAATGACAAGTGCATGAAAAGCAAAGGGTGACGTATTGAACTAGTGCAAGTGAATTATTTTGACTAAAGAGTTGAGAACACCAATTGATGACAGAATAAGATTTATCTTGATTTGTTTCTTTTTTGTGAAGAGAATATATTGTATTTTCAGAAACTAGCATTACAAAAGTGGACAATTCTACATTTAAGTTGATTTTAAGTATTCCCTGAAACAGGGCATGTAAAAAAAGTTCTAAATTATTTGTTTTTTTACAGAAAAGCTATCCATATTTTCAATGAATAAGTAAAAGTGGCCAATAAAGACAGTTTTATAAAGTTATCTTTGGAGTAGTATATGTGACCTCTGTACGCTAGTTATAAGAAATAGCAAAACGACAGAATTCCTTTTTTTTAAAGAGACAGTAATAATGACTATCAACAAACTACCAAGAAAACAATGAACCCATATTTCTTCTTTGGAGTAAAAGCAAAAAGATAGACCATCTCTTGAAGACTTCAAGGAGGTCAACTGTAGACTAATTTCATTTGAATAAGTGTTTCACGGAAAGAGATTATTTAATTTTCCTCTCTCTCATTTTGCGGTATTTGTGGAGGATCAAAGGTGTCTACCTGTCGGTGAATCAAATACCGGGGGGTGGACCGGGATGAAATCGGGCGGGGGTAGGGCGTCGTCGATCACCCGAGACTTGCGCTGCATCATAATGGCGTCAAGTTCAGATTTTCCGTTTTGCTGCTCCTAAAGAAGAAAAGAGAGGTGCACACCAACATGCCACAATCAACAACGTGCTGTCTCATCATTAACTTAAAAGAACTGGTTCTTACAAATTAAATTGGCAATACTAGTTTTTTTTGCCCTCTTAATTTTGTGAAACATGGTGGTTATTTGAAATCTGAATGGGTACCAACAGATATTTAGGTGGAAAAGCAAGCTCATTTGTCGCTTCTTTTTTTAAGGGAGTGGGAGGAGATTTTGTAATTGCAACTTTTATTACAATATGAATAGCTTAATGAAAGGCAACTTCATGAGTGATAGATCAGATTGCAACTAAATTGTCAACAACTTTTTGCGTGATTGAAAAACTATCGTTTAAAAAAAAATCTATATTTTGCATATCTGAGATTTCTGTTCTGAGGGGACTAACATAAATTTTCCATTTCACATCAGTTTTAAGGCCGCTTTCATATTTGAGATAATTATTTAACTTATTGTTATTAATGCAAACATTAAAAATACATTCAGGCAGGTACACAGGTACTAAATATACAACTCGGTGGGGTTACAACCAACAGTGAGGAAATATCACAATTTTACGGAACACATCAGCACAAGAAAGATAGATACAATTATCACTACCCTATCTTCCAACTTTATCACAAAGTTACTTAGAGTCAGAGGTAGTTTCCAGAATCCGGGCGCTAGATTCATTTGTTGGCCTTGGATCTTGGACTGGTACTTCTCCCTTTTTAATTTGGACTTTTAGTACATTGGTAAACTATGTTTCTCTTCAATATATATGCAATCCCTAACTAATAGTAAACCAAATATTCAGGTATTTCTGAAACTTTGATATTAAAATGCCACTGAAGAAGTATCATAATCACACTTATTTAAGATTTTTGTTTAAAATATATATACATGTACTTGTATCAGAGTGTGTTGGAGGTAAGGCATGTGGCTATACTGTAGTTAAAACATTTACAATATATGTACACTGAGTTAACAACTGAATTATGAAATTATAAATTTTATGCTTTTTGTTTCTTTCGTAACTCAAGAATGAAAGGTGAACTGGTTGATTTAGGACCTTTATGGAAATACTTTTAGATACTTATTGCTTTAGCATGTCACATATGTCACTTGCTCACATGCTTTAAAAATTAAAAAACTTTAACAAAATGACATATATACATGTATTAGAATGTATTAAGGGTAAGACATGGGGATATACTTCGGTTAAACATTAACAACACATGTACATACATTTGCACTCCATTAAACTGTAAAGCTAATGTGTGCAAATGACTGTGCCATGTTGTGGTATTGAATTAATAGGTGCTGTTCATGCACAAATAATATATCCAAACTGATTAATAAATGACTATAAATGTATAAAATATATGATTTATAATGAGGTTAAATTGTCAAGCAAACATATGATATAGCCTCTATATACGGTTATACGTCTCTACAGTGTATGCTTAGCAGGTTCCCCTAATGAATATATCGGTTGCTGCAGGTTATACTACGGTAATACAAGGTTAATGTTTACTGTGTAAATACTGGGCCCCCTTCTGCACCAGCAAGCATACAATATGTATCAAGCGATACATGATATCAAAGAAGTTTAAATTATTAGTATTATTATCTCAATGTATCTCTATTTCATCTGGTTTAAAGACTAAAATCGGTTCACACATTGCCACACTAAGCACTGGTGACAAAATAAAATATCAGATGATATATTTGAGAGGCCCAAACTCGCTTCATATCCCTTTCTTGACCTTCAATCCACATTTTCTAGTCCGATTCACTAATATCAAAAGATTGAGGGCTTCAAAATCGTTGTTTTTTATCAAAATTTGCCATATTTTTAAACAATATTCTCTCCCACCTTAGGTGACTGTATTTTTAGTCTAGTTTGGAAGACTACCCGATTATCCTTAGTTATTGACCACGAGTGACCTAATAAGGTGTAAGATAACAGTCTGGACAGCAGATTAATCAAGCCTCGTTCCGGAGCTTCACTCCCATTGATGTACAGTAGAAATGAAATGACACCTCCAACATGAGGTGATGTAACCCATCAACGACAAAATTTCCTTACTCTTCTTGGAGTAAACCATTCAATACCGAGGAAATGTATTCTTCAACTAGAGTGCATGTACACGTATGGTGAACCAAAATACATTTAAGTGCAACAGATACATGTAAATATTGGAATCATCTGGGGTCTGTGGGCCAAACAGTGACATGGGACCGGATTTAAAGTTTAGTTTGTAAAGTTACCTGAAGAGCTGCTTTCTGAATCATGAGCTGAGAGTAGACTCTGGATCCATCGTCATGGCAGACTTGCTGTAGCTCCTCCTTGGTAAGACTAAACAGCTGGGCACCATTCAAGATTCCAAGACTGTGAACAGTCCTATGAGTGAAGATGTAAAGGAGAAGGTGGTGGTGTAAGCTTGAGAAATGATACCAGTCTTGGAAAATAGATTTTCTTTTAGGTGTTTTACATCTTGTGATTAAAAAACACACAGGAACATATGCTTAAGACCTGCTGAAGCTGTAACCTGTTGGTTAGACTAACAGCTGTAAACCATTCACAACGCCAAGACGGTGAACAGTCCTATGAGTAAAGATGTACTGCAGAAGGTGGCGGTGTAAGCTTGAGAAATGGTACAAGCCTTAGAAAGTAGACTTTCTTTCAGACTCTTTATTGATCTTGACATCGTATCATTATAAGCACACAGGAATGATGTGTTGGATTTCATTCTTGATTAAACTAAACAGCTGGGCTCTATTCAAGATTTCAAGCCTGAAAACTGTCCCAGAGGTAAAGATACCTGAGAGAAGGTAGCTGCAGTGTAAACATGAAAAGAGATACCAAAAAGAGCAAGAGAGATATCATGAATCCCTTTTAATCTCACATACAAGAAAATAATATATAATGTAGTTTTCAGACCACACTCCTAACTCTCTCCCTCTCTCTATCTCTCCATCTCTCCCTATCTCTACATCTCTCTCTTTTACTAACTCTAGTTCACTCTTTCTATCTATATCCTTCTTTCTCTCGCCCTCTCTCTCTCTCCCCCTCTCCATCTACCCCTGTATCTCTCTCTATCCCTCCCTCTTCCTCTCTATCTCCCCCCTCTCTCTCTCTCTCTCTCCCACTACACCAACCTTCATTCAAAATACTTACATGGGACTGAAGCCCTTGGATTCAAGCCATCTCTTTACATCATCCCTACTCTCTCTCTATATATACATATATATATATATATTTCTCTATCTCTCTCTATCTCTCTCTTTCTATCTCCCCCCCCCCCCCCTCTCCATCTGCCCCTCTATCTCTCCCTATCCCTCCCTCTTCCTCTCTATCTTCCCCTCTCTCTCTCCCTCTCTCTCTCTATACACCAACCCTCATGCCAAATACTTACATGGGACTGAAGCCCTTGGATTCAAGCCACCTCTTAACATCGTCCCTACTCGAGTCGTACGTCAGTGTCACATCGCTAATACTTCGTTTGGGGACTCGGTAGTTCTTGGACTTTCCTCCGTTGCTCACACGATTCTTCAGCTCCTCCTGTAGGGTGTCGTACTGACTACTAGATACTGGTGCTATGGTAACGAAAGAAAATGAACACATTCAAGAGCTCCATAGATTAAAGACTGTCCGTACTAGTTTGGCTAAGGGGAATTAGACCACCAAGGAAGGTCACTGACAGGTGGCTATCTCATCAACTCAGCTCTCAATTAACATTACAAAAAGAGGATCATGGGGGATCAATAATGTCACTGTGAGGAAGTGCCGAACTGCTCTCCCGCTTGTTTCAATGCACAAGTTGTTTAAAATGTTGTTTTCTCTCCAAAACATACATGTACGATTCCGGAGGGTATTTCTATTGTGAGGACCTCAAATAATATGTTATCCATAATGTATTTTTAGTTGCGCCAAACAGGAGAAGGCACTTAGGAAAAAAAGAGAAAGTAATTATATTTTTGTACACAGCAACAAAAGAGTTGTCCTATGACTATGCCATGATCCATTTACCGAATTGTCAATTTGAGATAAGCATAGATTTAGTGAACCTCATATTTCAAACACCCATACCTCCCTTATTATTGGCATGATTTATTTCAAACTTTCACCAGTCTACTTCTCCAATTTTCCTACTTTCCTCTATAGTAACTTGCTATCAATGTTAGATTTGCCTTTAATAATCATTGTGGCAAGTGCAGCAACAAACTTACCTCTCTCCTGAACATTAGGTTGCTTGAATTGTTTGTTCCTCAACGTGTTCTGGAGCTGGGTAGCAAAGTCCATACCGTTTGCTTCTGCAGACAACACAGGTTTGGAAAAAGCAGACGGAAAAGAACAATCAATATTCAATAATGCACTTCCCAGTTAAAATTGATAAGAGGGCCTGAAAATCACCTAGAATGAGCTAGTTTGTACACAAAAAAGCCTAAACTATGGTATGAAGATAACTCGGCAGGGCCTGAATTCAGGCTCTTGCCTGAAACTGGCATCCCTGACTTACAAGTACAAGTGTGAAGAGGTGTTGTGGTCCAGTGGATAAGTCTTTGGACTGTGGACCACAAGGTAAAGGGTTTGATTTCCTGCCACAGTGCTAATGCTCTTTGGCAAGACATTACTTTACAATCGCCACACTCAAGTCAGGTTAATTAAATGGATGTCAGGCATAAATTAATTCCTTAAAATGCTCAAGCGCTGTAATGGCAACCGTGCTAATGCCAGAGTTTTTAATAATGGAGTGCTTGGAGTGGCAATGTACAAGACATGAGCGCTTTACAAGACTCCACTGTTGTTATTGTTCATCATAATACAATTTAAACAAAATACAATTTAAAGAAAATGTTTAATTATGAACCACAAATATAAATCATACACTGTAGCCTATTGCAAATAACAAGTGTGAACAATTATACAAAATAGTTATTAGGTTCCTAACCATGATAGTCTGGCAAAATCTTAAACTGTAATGGACAAATTTTAAATACATAATCTATAAACACAGTCTCCCTCTAGGGCAGAAACAGTAAAAGCAAAATAAGTATGGTTTTTATACACCCTATGAACGGAATAATTACATTTAGTTTTCAGATGGATCCAATACTTAAATTATTTAAAACCCATCTGCACTAGCTTGGCCAGGAGGAATTATATCTCCCTGCATTGGTCACTGACAGGTGGTTATCTCATCAAATCAGCTTTCAATTAACATTAACAAATGGGGGACCAATGGTCACTGATTAGGCATTGTTCGCTATATAGAGGGCGCAAGTAGCTCAAAGTAATGCAGTGGGGCTTAAATAGCAGTACCACAAAAAGGATGTGGGAGACTTACTCTGAGTTGAATTTGATCGTCCTGTCCCATTTGATGGGGGAGGTGGTGGAGGAGGGGGAGGGGCCTAAAAAGAGGAAAAAAACAAATTAAACTTGGATTTAGTAAGACCATGATACACACAAGAAGAATAATAATACATATACACAGTTTTGCCACTCCAAAGCTTTTTAGAATAACCAACATGTACCTGTAAATACATCACTAGACATAAAGTTTTGTAGCAAACATGCTTTTTTCAAAAGCCTCTTGATGGTCTTGGGTTGTATGTCCATAAATTGGTACTTTAAAATGTATAGATATACCCTTGTATCCAACTCAAGGCCACTCAATATTACAGTTAACAACATATTTATTTGCACCCATGTAAAGCTTGATGTTTTGTGCTTTTCGTAACTCAAGAATGAATAGAGGACTGGCCTTTGTTGAGTACATTTACATGTAAGCGTTAATATGCCATATTATCAAGAGAAACATATAGGAACATATCAATTTCTCACATACTTTTAAAATGACTAAACTTGGTAAGGGTATAAATAATTTATTAGTTAAAGTCACTGAGTAGTCAGCTCTCATGGGGAATTCGACACCGTTCGGGTGTTTACCCAATAACAGGTGTTGTCAATCACCAGGGTTAGCCTTGAGTTTTATGACCATTGGACCTTATGTAATGCTTTGATTTGCCCGAGGACTCTCGAGCTCTCCGAGAGATTAGGGGGTAATTCTTGACTGGACTATGGGTTTGCTGTGTGCAAATTTGTACCCCCATTAATGGTATTTCCACCAAGTCTGGTGTCAGCGAATTATGGCCTTCTGCACATGGAAACTGGCGATCCACTCCCTTTAACTTAATTGAATCATAGATGTGGTCTTTGATGTAGGCAGTGAAAATAAACACAGCTGGGGGTGTTTCACAAAGATTTTAATTCAAACTTAACTCTAAGTTGGACTTAAAAATTATGGAAAGCCGTTTGTAGCCTTAAAATAAAAAATAATCAAAAGCAAAAACTGAAGTATTTTAGACGTTTTATAAATTCCACATCAAGAACATGAAATCTCCTTGATAAAAGAAAATATGAATTATTTGAAACAACATCTTAAGCCTTTCAAAATAACTTTTACAAAATATTGTCAAAGATGCTAACCGCTTTCCAAAATGTTTTAAGTCCAACTAAGAGATAAGTTCAACTTAGGATCTTTGTGAAACACCCCCCTGGTCTGTGACGTAGGTGGTAAAAATCAACACAGCCAGGACTGGCCTACGTGGATACTCACGTTGAAACTTGACATGGGTGGAGGTGGGGGCGGTAGGTTGTGAGGGGGCTCTGGGACGTGGTTTGAGTTGGTGTTTGTGTT
Organism: Strongylocentrotus droebachiensis; assembly: GCA_035222895.1. Classification (NCBI taxonomy): domain Eukaryota; kingdom Metazoa; phylum Echinodermata; class Echinoidea; order Camarodonta; family Strongylocentrotidae; genus Strongylocentrotus; species Strongylocentrotus droebachiensis. The sequence continues at coordinate 67,848 of JAVYIG010000169.1, read as the reverse complement.
GGGGGAGGGGGAGCTAGTCAGCTTGAGTAGGGTGGAGGGCACGTAACCAGACTGGCCGGAGGTATTCTTGACCTCCCACCATTTACGCGTGTCATTCAGAACCTGTGGAATAGAAGATAAGTTTTGTTATTACTGTGAAACCTGTATATAAAGATCACTCAAGGGAAACATAAAAAGTGGTCTAAAAACAGGCTCTTTTGGTACATTTGTGAAAAATCTCCAGTTCCTCCATGTATTACATCAGAAAATTCAAAATATTTCGACATAAATAATCGTTATAAGGATGGTGATACCAGTAATAACCATGGAGAGATATTTCAAGTTATCATGGAGAAAATGGATAAAAGTTTTACGTTGTATTGGAAACATTTGCTAAATCAACCCGAGACATGTTGGAACCCCATATGTTCAGTGTATGGTAAAGCATGCAAAGTACTGGAACATTTGATCTGACAAACCCTGAAACAAAATGAAATTGTAAGAAATGTAATTTATTAAAAATTAAAATTGTCCTCACCTCGAGCTGTTCATCAGCCATGATGGTAAGCTCCTTGAAGTTGCGTGCAACAAAATCAAAGATGGCCGTTGCCGTCTTAGCACCTGGTCTAGTAGGTACGGGGTTGGACACAGGAGGGGCGGGACTGGATACAGGTTTAGGGGCAGGAGGGGGTGGAGTAGGCATGGCGGAACCCCTGTGAAGTACAAAGACAGATGCGAGAAATTGTTAATCCAATAAAGTGATTGGTACATCATCAAAGACTCGCTTTGAAACTATAGTAACTATATGCATCTTTCCCAAACTCTCCTTCCCAACTCACTCTCTTCTCTTCTTCCCCCTCTCTCTCTCTCTCTCCTTCTTCCACCATCTACCTGCCTGAATTTCGACCTTTCTCACCTTTCTCAATCACTCTGATTATTCCATCTCTTTCTATTCCTATCCATTACCATCAGTCTGTATCTCTTTGAATGTGGACCCCTCCCCCTATTTTCCTATTTTTCTTCTTTCTCCAATCAGTTTTCTCTATCATTTTTTTATTATTCTTTTATTACATTCTATATCTCCATATATCTCCTTATTACCAGGTCTTTAGCATGTGTTTCTTAGGCGGTTTTTTATTGCAACATGTTAAAACAGCTGAAACAAAGTCTATTTTACAAGACTGGTACCATTTCTCAAGCTTACACCACCACCTTTCTCCTTTATATCTTCACTCATAGGACTATTCACATTCTCAGAATCTTGAATGGTGCCCAGCTGTTCTTATCCTGGCCTTACCTCGGACTGTGCCCCAAGGAGTCCGATGACTGTCTCTGGTGATAGCTGTTTCCATTTGTGTGAGTGGGCGGTCCATGCGAGTGACCGATGGGCCCGTTTGAGTGACCATTAGGCGCATTGGTGCGAGTACTAGGCCCATTTGAGTGACCATTAGGCACATTGGTGTGGATGATCGGTCCGTTGGCGATGTGGCCGCCACTGTCGTTTGAAGGTTGCCTCTGGTGGTTGTGACCGAAAACAGGGCCATCATGCTGATCGCTCTACAAAGAGGAAAGAAAAACAGTGAGACTTGGTTACCATTTAGTTTCACTCAAGATAAAGAAGGTCGTCCTTTTCATTCTTTCAACATCTCCCTGTAGCCTGTGTATTGCTGTCTCTCTCTCTCTCTCCCTTTGTCTGTCTGCCTCTCTCTCTCTCTCTCTCCAGCAAAATATCTCTATTTTGAACTCTATTGGCAATGGATGTACATCTTTGTCCTTATTTCCCTCTTACTCTACACTTCAATGTTCAATTCTTTGAATCAATAATTCCTAACCCCCCCCCCCCCCCCCCCCCCTCCTGGTTTTTAAAAATTCAACTGACCAATAAATTCCATTATTGTGGGCATCAAACTGTCTGTCACAGATCTCAACACTCGTGAGTTTCAAAATTGTTTCATGCATGCACAATTTGTTGATAAATTAATAACAGCATAGAAATGTATGTCACACATGTCAAAACTCATGATCTTAAAAGAAATGTATATATTTTAAATGTTGTATATGCGCAACATTTCTTGTTTTTTAGTAGTCAATATCTTTGTTTGTTGGTTTGTTTGTTGTACTTGACTACAATCAATATAATTGTAAGAACTAGTATAATGCTATAGTAATGAAGAGATACACTATCAATATATAGTAAACAGAGAAAACCGATCTTGACTAGCACTTGTGCTAACTTTTGTTTTTCTTTTAGCAACAACTTGAACTTTTGTATAAATGTATTTTATGTAAGCATTAATTAAGCTTTTGCAGTAATTCATTCTTTTGTACATTATGTACAGTTTGTATTTTATATTGTTTTGCCTTGCATACTTTGTTTTATGATGTACATACATTTTGTTGTTGTTAATAAACTTCAAACCTAAAACTTCAATATGACATACCATGTCCGATAGTCTTCTAGGCGACTCCCTAGCCACCGCTGCAGCGCTGGCCGCTACCGATGCGTTATTGACCAGCACTGTTGTGTTGAAGTCTGGGGCGGTCTGAGGTTCTGGGATCGGCCTTGGGATCCAGCCATCACGGAATCGTGGGACGTAACGAGAAACAGGACGGTCCTTGGGCCACTCAGTTCTAAAGGAATCAAGTAATGCAATGTATCAATCTTACTTTTCTCAATAGTATTTAAATTCATCAATTATGGAAAGCTGTTAATATCTTTGAAAATATTTTGTAAAAGTTATTTTAAAAGGCAAAAAATGATGATTCATATCATTCATATTTTCTATTATCAAGAAGATTTCATGTTCTTGATGTTGAATTTATGAAAAGTCTAAAACACTTTTTGCTTTTGAATATATTTTATCTTTTCACTACAAATGGCTCTCAGTAATGTTCAAGTCTGACTTAGAGTTAAGTTTGAGTTAGGATCTTTTTGAAACAGGGCCCTGGTCAACTTACGAGGGTAAAGTCCAAGCCCTGCCCAGCGACATCCAGAGCTCATGCTGCCTGGACGTGAGACAGTTCTGCAGGAGATCTACGGCCTGGGGGCTGAGGAGGGGAGAGACCACGCTGGCAGCCAGCTCTGGACCTTGACAGCTCTGGATGATGAGCTTGAGAGGGACCAACAGGAAGTGAACCAGCTCGGGAGCGTTGGGGTCATGGATGTGGGCCTTCAGTTTGGCCTGCAAGGAGAGAGAGTACGAGAGAGACTGAGTGGATTAATAATTGAATGGAGAGAGAGTGAGAGAGAGAGAGAGAGAGAGATAGAGAGGGGGAGAGTGAATGGTAGAAAGACAAAAGGAGAAAAGGAAAGAAGCACGAGAAGAGGAAAGAGGAGAGGAAATAAGGATAGAAGAGAAAGAGATGGGAATATGAGATGAAGAATATTTCTAAAAGAAAAAAATGGAATAGGAAAAAGATGAGGGTGAGAAGGTATCAGGAGGGAGAAAGCACAGACCAAAATATGAGAAAAGGAGGTGGATTAATACAGGAATGAAACAAACACGGAGTACAAACAGTTGGTAACAAATACAAGACAGATAAAACAGGGGTATCTAACAGAAGGAGGGAATGAGAGCTGAATGACTTGCAATAAATCCATGAACCATTCAGTTGCAGTTTGTTTTGATTCCATTTTTGTATTTCCTCAATCAAATGTTCTGCATGTCCAACACAAACATTAATTTAAGCTTCAATTTCTAATCTATCAAAAGCCATAACTCACCAGTAGATTAAAACAGTATTTGAATTTCTGGAAGCACTCAATATATTCTCCATCCGTGGGTGGCCTGGACCTGGCCAGGAGTAGACCATCACCGTGTTCCCTCCTACGGTTCTTCCTGGTCTGTCGTCTCCGGCTTAGCTCCGTGTACGCCTCCGCGGCTTTCTGGAGCCTGCCGATGAATGCCTCGATGTCGTCAAAGCAGTGGTTGAGTATCTCCTGTTGATGTGATAGAATGAATCATAGTGATGGCATGGAGGGCTAGTGGAAAAATCTCAATATTGCATTCCACTAAACCTATGGGGAGCTGGTAGGAAGGGAACTTCCTTTGTAATTACCAAAAGACGTTAAAAGACGGGAGTTGCTGCTACATTGTTTGGCGTTCAACAATAAGTGATAGAACAACGTCCATTTGGCCCTGCTCAGTGGCTGCCGGGCTCACGATCAATTGGGCACAAAGAATTTCCATTTTCAATTTAACTTAATACAATTTGGAGTGGACTTTAAAAGATTATTATTAGTAGTATTATTATTATATGCCCTAAAGGTGGGAATACTCCCCAGAGATTAAGATGGTGCACATTACATGTGAGTGAATCCGGTGACCAGGGTAATAATATCTGTAAAGTTCTTGGATATGGTATTTCATTTTAAGCACTACGTAAATCCAGATTATTATTATTACCGAGAGCCTTGAACTGAGAGGTTACTGGATCTTTAATCAGGCAAAATCATGTCAAGTGGTATCCTTGAGTATGGATACGTATTATGTGTGAGCCTTGCATGAATAAACAACATAAATATGGCACATGTGCAGTGATATACAACAACTTTACATTTGACTTTGTTGCATGGTTTCCTAATTATTTTCATGTATTTCTCATGATGTAATAGTTGGGTGAGATATCTCAGGTACATGTATTTTCAAGAAAGTGGGATTGAGCTCAAGATTGTAACATGGCTCTCAGTATATCCATTACATGTACATGTACTTGATGAAGTCATAATTATAAACAGGACCCTTGTAAAATCATATATTTCACGTTTCTTACCACGTCCCTCTCTGTCCTCAAAGCAAGCAACTCAATGGGTTCCTCTGACTCTGATGACCTCACTGGGGCTGATTTAGGAGACTGGAACCCCCTTGGTGAGATACCATTTCCATTGGCTGTAATGGGAAATAGAAAGGAAACTTATGTGAACATATGATACCTGTCTGGAGTTTTTAGAAGAATGGAAACCCTTTGTAAGATACAAATCCCATTGGCAGTAATGGTGAAAGAAGCAAAATGTTTAATGAAAAGATTACAACAATCTGTAACCTGTCAAAAGACTGGAAACCCCTCGATTAGATACCATTCCCATTAACTGTAACTGTGAAAGAAGGGAAAGTTATATGAAAGTTATATGAACAGATGACAACAGTCTGTAACCTGTCAGAAGACTGGAAACCACTTGATCAGATGCCATTCCCATTGGCTTTAACTGTGAAAGAAGGAAAGTTCACATGAATAAATGATAACAGTCTGTTATTGGTAGGAGACTGTAACCCCCTTGGTTAGATGTCATTCCCATTGGCCACAATGGTAAAATAAATTGAAGATATATGAAAATATGTTATAAGTCTGTAACCTTTCAGAAACCTTTAAACCCCTTAATCAGACACCATTTCCATTACCTGTAATGGTAAAAGAAGGGTGTGAATAAATGTTAAAGCCTATTTGTTGGTAGAAGACTAGAGCACCCATGATGAGAAACCATTTATATTACCTGTAATTGTAAAAAAAATTAAAGTTATATGAAAAGATGATAACAGTATGTAATCTTTCAGAAACCTTGAAACCCCGTAATCGGACACCATTTCCATTACCTGTAATGGTAAAAGAAGGGTGTGAATAAATGATAAAGCCTATTTTTTGGTAGAAGACTAGAGCACCCATAATGAGAAACCATTCCTATTACCTGTAGTTGTAAAATGCTAGAGGTAATATGAATATATGATAAAAATCTCTAATCATTAAGAAAACTGGAACCCCCTTAGGTTAGATACAGGCACCCTTTAGATCAACTGTAATGTTAAACAGAAACAGACAATTCACATAGGAGGCGCGATAGCTCAGTCTGTAGAGCAGTGGTCTCGTAATCCGGTGACTCAGGTTTGAAACCAAGTCGATGCACTAGTGTCCTTTGGTAAGGCATTAATCCTCATTACCGTGTCTCCCGGAGAGGACCTAAAGCCGTTGGCCGTCTGGTTGCTTACTAACAAGCATTTATGCTTTCATAGCAGTCAGGTAAAATAACCACCACCACCATATCAACATAACAAATTAATTGATCATTCTGAGAGACTGTGGGAGGGGGGGGGGGGTGGTGTTAGGGATACAATTAGATTTCCTTTTCAACCCTATTCAAAAACATACTTACAAATGGAAGCTGAATAATTTGCACGAATGTAACCTGAAAATTACAATGAATGCAAATAATATTCCATCTCTTACAAGGACAGCATGGAAATGTGGATTCATAAACCAAATACTATTTATCTCTGGATATTGGGGAGGCGAGAGTATACTAGCTTGATTAGGATGAATATTACATTACTTACACACTTTCATTTTAGATATGTAAAATAAGACCATAAACAGACATTTCATGGTTTAGACATGCCATCCCCTTTCACTACACTTCGCTAAGCTAACCAGGGAAGTGTTTCACAAAGACTCAGATCAACTTTCAGTTGGACGTAACTATGGCAGGCCGTTCATGCCACTAATTCCTCTAACCATTCCTGACATTGGTTTCTCAAGGGACGTACAAATCGTGATCACAAATCTACAGAATTCACATTTGTTGAGAGTTCATTATTGAAGGAAAAAATATTATCTAGAGATCATAATTGAGAGACCAATGGTGAGAGCAACCAGTGACATGAATGGCCTGCCATAGTTAAGTATAACTTAAAGTCGATCTTAGTCTGGAATTCCTTTCTCTGATAGTTTTCAAATGAAATACAAAAACGGACCAAAAGCATGAAACAAAAGCAAAGAAGTCTCCCTACCTTGAGCGGCTGCAGCTGCTGCGGCAAAGGCTGCAACCTTGTTCTTGACGTTGCCATCGATGGGTGGGGGCGGGGCAGGTTCATCGGGAGGGGGCGGGATGTACATGGTGTCTCCGTCGTAGCGCATTCTTCTATCGTCCGACTGGGGGTGGGCTTGAGCTCCTGCCACCATCCCATAGTTGTCAGACCTGGTGGGAATGAAGAGAATAATATCAATGATAATTTTTTCTTTTCTTAAAAATAATTTATTTCGGTTTATCGAATCACAATTCCTTGTTAAAACAGTCGGGAGACTGATACAAACAAAGATTACAAAGTTGAAATGTTCAAAGATATAAAGAAAAGTTAGAAATACATCAATATGGAAAAGTACACAATAACGACAATTTCTTTCACATAATGATAGATCTATACAAAGGTCTTTGGGAAAGGTATCATAGTCCTTTGAAGATTACAGGTAGAAGAAGAAGACGGGCATAACGGTAATAAAACCCGATTCAATAATAAAATACAGGAAACAATCATTAATTGTCAGAGTGTTATTACAGGTATAATAATTCCGTAAATCATGTTTACGTTTTAAAATTTTCAATAGCAATACTACTTTTATAGGAGAGAGGTAGGTACAGGAAGGGAGAGTGAAAGAGTGGAAGAGGGGGAGGAATGAAGAGAGATACTTCTAAAAGAGATGTTGGAAGAAAACAGAACATTAGATTTATAGAGCTCATAGCTGCTTCCATTTTCATCTTCTGTCCCTTCATGTCAAGTCAATTACAAAACGGACACGGAAATGGATATGCTTCTGCAAAAAAATTACATAAATGTACGTCAAACTTTATCTACAACTGGTGCACCTCTTCCACTAAACCATTCCCCTTTGTAAGCAATGTTTACTCACATACGCACACAATGATCCTTCTTCCATTATTATCTACAATTGTCAACATGATTTTTCTTTTAGAAAAGGCTTGCAGTTGTGTACAGTCTTGTGCACATGAACAATGGTATCAGTCTCTAAAAATAAGTTTGCATTCCGATGTCTATGTACTGGGTATTCAAAGTGGGTTCAAAGTTTAGAGTTCTAAGCATATTGCAATATATATTTTTGTCTTCTTCCTTCGCCCTCCCCCATTTGCATTTCTTTCCATAACGAAAATGTCAGTTATAATGATACAAAATTATCAGTAGCATATGAACAGGCTTTTTGCGCCAGTTTTATGAAGTGGGGTCCACTTATTAAAAAGATAAAGTTGAGTTTCATGTAGCATATGCTGGTGTGTACAGCAAGGTTCTGGAATCATCAAAATGAATAGAAATTTGGCCCAGTCTTGGTAAAGTTACAAGCACTGTACACAGAAAGATGTATATGGGACTACACGAACATGTGACATGAAAATCTGTCCCAATTTTTATGATGTTACATGTTATATTTAGAATATTAAGGCATTTGAACATAAATGCTTTTCAGAGAACTTTTTTATCTGATTTTCTTCCACACTTGCATAATACAATGATAACGCTCACAAACTAATTTTCATCTCTTCCCACAACTGAACCATCTCTTTAAAGATCGTCTGTACTAGTTTGGCTAGGAGGGATTACACCACACAGCGAGGTCACTGACAGGTGGCTATCTCATCAACTCAGCTCTCAACTAACATAAAAAGAGGATCATGGGGGACCAACAGGCACCGATTGGGGAAGTTTTCTGTATAGAGGGAGCAATTAGCTACAAGTAGGACAGTGGGGCTTTAAAGGTAGTCTGTTACAGCAGTTCTTAGTAGGTCCATGGGTCCAGGGACCCATAAACATTCTTGTCTTGTATCAACCACTTCAACATTACATAATAAGGCTAAACAAATAATTTACTTTCTGCTATTCAATCCCTTCTGTCTATTCAACACAGAGTGATTATTTACTTTCCACCCTGTTTTCCTTTCCACATGGATAACCTAGCTCCTCCAGTGAAAATATTGTTTTGACAGTGAAAAACAACAGTTTCTTTCTGACATGGCAATTCCACTTACAGCAGAGTAACATGTAAGAAGTTTGCTTTAAGTAGCTACTTTTTGTTTGTTTTTGTTTTGTTGAAGTTGGTGTTGGTGTTTGTGTTTTTTCTTTGTTTTTGTTGTATTTGCCTAAGTTTAAATGGTGAGAGTTCATAAACTGAAAGGCATGGCAAAGGTACAGTGCCCCCTCAAATGTTCTCAGTATACCCTACAGGTGCATTCGAGTGTGGATGTGTGTGTGTGGGGGGGGGGGAGGAGGGATATAAATAGGTAGCATAATTCAATACACTCATAATAAAACACAGAAGTTACTCAACAACATGTACCACCACTCAAAAGTTGGTTCCCCAAAATAATCTTTGTGGAAATTCCAAACTGCATGTACATGATGGACAGAAACATCAACTAGCCATCATACACGTCTGCCACATACATGTAAGTCCAAAATCACTGTTAAACTAAAATATCAGCAAAACTTTAAAATCATAAGTCTAGAATTCCTTACCTATACATTTGAGCAAAATATTCAACTATCTGTGAATAATCCATCATAAATATCCTTCCGAAATATACTCAAGAGTGAAAGTTACATGCTACAAACGTCCCAAATCACTGTTAAACTAAAATATCAGCAAAACTTTAAAAATCAGAAGTCTAGAATTCCTTACCTATACATTTGAGCAAAATATTCAACTATCTGCGAATAATTGAATCGTAAATATCCTTCCGAAATGTACTCAGAGTGAAAGTTACATGCGTCATCAATCCCCTGAACATACCAGGATTGAATCGGTGGTATACAGGCAACATTGGCATAGGAAGGCACCGATATTAGCATCATTTTTTGGTGGGTGCAGCGGAATTCCTCGATCACAGCAGTATATTAGCTAACCATGACAAGCTAGTCTTCAACTTCATAAACATAGACCTTGTGAGATGTTAGTGGAGCACCTCGTAAAACCGCATAACTTTAGTGTTATGGTTTGAATGTGATTAAAATATGGTTTTAGATTTAATGAGGTCATTTCCTTATAGTGTTTAGTGCTACCAGGTTTATGTCCTTAGTTTCTCCATTTTTTTTAACTCTTCTTCTTCTTCTCCTTTTTCTTTCTTTTCTGTTGTCTCTTCAACCATTTGTTCTTTTTTGATAATTCTCTTTTAATTTCTATTTATTTACTGTCTTGTTATTTAGTATCTTACTCAAATAAACATAGTCCTTGTGAGATGTTGAGGAGAGCATCTTGTGAAACCCGATATGCGTTTTACTATGAACTTGATTAAAATATGGTTTTACTAATAGATTTAATGAGGTCATTTCAATAGTATTAGGTGCTATCAGGTTTATGTCCTTAGTTTCTCAAATTTGTTTGTTGCTGTTCTTCTTCTTCCTCTTCTTCTTCTTCTTCTATTTTCTTTCTTTTTTATTCCACCAACTATACGTTCTCTTTTCATAATCCTCTTCATTCACTGTCCTGTTATTTAGTATCTTACTCAAATATTTGTCGCATTTTCTTGTTATTTATATTTCTTCTTCTTGACATTCTTTTTTTTTTCTTTCTTTTTTTCTTTCTTTCTTTCTTTCTTTTATCCCTTCAACTATTTGTTCTCTTTTCATAATTCTCTTTTATATTCATACACTGTCCTGTTATTTAGTATCTTACTCAAATATTTGTCACATTTTTCTTATTGTGTATATTTCTTCTTCTTTACGTTCTTATCTTCATTGTTCTTCTTCTTGTTCTTCTTCTCAAAAGCAAAGTGCTCTAAAAACAATTACATTACAAAACTTTTTGGATGCCCTCTACATAAAGCGATTGTAATATCTCCACAAGCAAGGGTCTGAATAGCAAGCCTATCATCGTAATAGATGTTCAGCAGGGGACTTCAAGTTTAAACCCAGGTTTGCTCCTTGGTGACCCACCCAAGGTCAAAGGTCAAAGCCATGTATTGGCACCACACAGAGGATGAAAGTGGTGGATCTTTTTTCTCCTTGGCATTGACATTGTTATTACTGTTGCCGTGGGTTACCTAGTCTTCTAAACTCAGTCTCCTGTTGTTGTTGTTCTTGCTTTTGCAGTGGATGTTGGAATAGGGGGTGAGGGATGACAATTTGCTCTATTTTTTGCCTTCATTGTGATGAAAATATTTGTTGTACTCATTGCTCTCATATAAATGTTTTGCATACACACTTGTTTCTTTCCTTTTTTGTCATTACAGTGAATACTTTTCTTATATATCTCCTTCTCCTTTTTTAATGAATTTTTCTCTCCCTTTTCGCTCTTTTTCTCCTTATTCTTCTTCTCATTATTATCATCATTTTTTTGTCTTCTTGTTTGTCTTTTTCTGCTTCATAATCGTCTTTTAAAAAATCTAATTTTCATAACAATTATATGTCAGGTAAACATGTTTATTTATAGGATAATTTCACTTTATTTAATTTCAATAGTTTCAGCTCTGGAAGACAAACCCTTTTGTTAAAGAAAAAAAAAGTGCTCTGTTTATAGTCTAAATTATGAGAACATGTAAAGAAAATACAAGCACACTCCATCTAAAATCTTATATCATATTTTCCAAATCATGAACAATTTTTATATCAAAACTTTGCTGATCTTTCTGTATCCCTAAAATATTGTACATTTTCCATTAAATAACTTTTTCAAAATGTCAAACATTTGAAGCATGTATCATGTATCATCCGGAACAAATCAATTTGGACTATGATACATTTCCGCTCATTTTTAAGGAGTGTACAAGGGACCGCCTATCTTTAACAATCATGTATTAATAAGTCACAAAGTTCACAAAAAGTCAACAATACCCATAACGCGAGCACACGTCAACAGGGCATTCAAGTGCGACACCATCAACAAACATGGAAGTATGGTATTGACAAAGAGGGTTGATGAAAAGAAAGGTTGGGAGACATGGAAACTGCAGTTTTTATTTGCTCAGAGTAAATTGAGGACATAACATGCGATTGGAAGCAGTATTGAACATGCTGTGAGCATAGAAACATGCCCTTATCTTTTGAGATATTGTCACATGCCAGACAGAATGTCATTATTGAGTTGTAGAATAGTTTACTTAGCATAGTGAAATTCAGTTGCACAAAAAGATGCTTCCTGAGGGCAAAATGCATAATTGTTGAAAATTATGACTTTTTCACATCATTCGGATATGGCTCTTTGGTATCTGTTTTTAGAAGGTTTGTTAGTTTTTTTATAAGGGTTAGGTACTTCCATTTCTCATAAATCTTATCTTATGTTTCTTGTTGATGTGTTTGATGCTACATATTATATCTTGTTTTCTTAACGGTTTGGCCTCTTACAAGGTGTATTTCCTTTTTGGCCACTGCCTTCCTCACTTTTTATAATTCATCTCATGTATTGTCATACATTTGTCTGTTTATATACGTGTATTTTCATCTGTTGATCTCTTGAGGAGAAATAAATAAAACTAGATCAACTTTAACTTATATGTAGCTGGTATTAAAATGCATGTACTATCTCAACGAGGCTTATATGTAGCTGGTATTAACTTATATGTAGCTGGTATTAAGTTATATGTAGCTGGTATTAAAATGCATGTACTATCTCAACGAGGCATGATGTTACCCAGACTTTTATTGATAATTATGTTAAAAATGACTTCAACTTAACAAGCATCACAAACTATTATGCATTTCGTGTTTCGTTTCCATCTTTTGTGCCACTGCATTTTCCCTGAGCTGCCTAAACTATTCTGAAGACTACAGTTTATGCCTTCTGGCTTTTAACCCATTGAATCCTGAATTCCTTCATTGCTATAGGCTTAATACAGGGGCGGCCCGGTTTCAGTAGACAATGGGTTAAACAGACAACATTTAAGTAAAGTCAACATATTGACACGTACATTACGTGACATGTCAAAGGGGCGGCCAAACATTAGATCTTTCTGATTAGAGTGTGACTGTCTATTTGTAGACATGTAGGTTTGGGAATGAATGGGAAGGTTGAATGGGAAGGTTGTATGGGAAGGCTGAATAGACATTGTATGAGCCATGTATTTGCCTATTTTTCTGTATGACATGTCATAAGTATGGTTGAAGAGAAGTTTGAGTTTTGGTAACGACAAGAAACCTGTGAGCGTTGTCATTCTTTTTAAGCCTACTTATAAGAAAATGATATGAGAAATGTTCTATGCAAATAATTGCTATTCACACTATGAACATGACTGACAAAGAAAGCGGACAAAATATACAGTTCCTCAGGTAGACAAAGGAACATCCCTTCACTGCTATTATGTAAAAAGTGAATATGCATGTGACACCTGTTCTACACATTTTTACATAATAGCAGTGAAGGGATGTTCCTTTGTCTACCTGAGGAACTGTATATTTTATCAGCTTTCTTTGTCAGTCAGTATCCACAGTACAACAATACTTCCGACTGTAGCCTGTACTGCAATTGAAGAATGATATTCAAAATATGACCAGAAAGTTAATGCGATTGGATTGGCATGTGGGCACATGTAAAATGGCGCTTGGCAGGAATAATCCCAGGGAGCAGAGTGTGTGCACTATCATGTGCGGATTAGCAATTTAATCCAATAACTGGGGAAATAATATTTACAGCGTAAAGCACTTAGACATGTAGGCTCTACTATGAAGTGCTTTACAAATTTGAATTTTATCATTCCGCAACCCGCCCCCCCCCCCCCCCCCCCACCCCCCAGCGAGCACCAATTCTCATATAATACATACCGGTAACCAATCTCTCCGTGTTGCCTTCGGACAGTATATTTACTCTCATTTGCACTTAAAACAAACATTCAATGACAAAGTGTGCTCAAATCTGCCGAGATTGATTTATGGAAATCTTACCTGTGTTGCTTCTTTTTCTTGCCCGATGAAAAGTAATCTACCGCCCTCTGGAGTGACCTGGCAATCTCTGGTGCCTATAATCACAAATTAAAAAAGAAGGAAAGAACATCATTGTTACATGTACATTCACACATACATATACATTAACATGTATATATGTATGCATGTACATGTACATTCTACATGTAAATATGCTTGTGCATGTCAATGTTTATGTTCATGTACATGTACATGGTGAAAATGCACCTGAATACATGTGTAAATTCAACATACTAAAATATGCACTGAAGCATACCGTTAAGTGGAGTGTCAAAAGGCACTCCCAAACACTTGTCTACTGCAAGATGTTATAACACTACTACAATGTGCAGTGGCTTTGATTACAGTGTTGAACAATGTGTGAGCAGTGTTATTCTTGTCATGGCCCATGAACTGTCTAGATATTTCTAGAATTATTATAAGTACCTTCAGATAACATTGTTCCCTGTTTGTGAAGTACCACATACCAATCAGTGTCCCTGTATCAAGTATTTTGCTAAGCTTATAATTTGGCACAAGAGCTTGTTGATTTGACATAATGATGCGATTCCAGGAAACTGCCAAAAAACTATTGCTGTTTTTTTTACTGCATAATCAACATTTCAGTGTAACTTCTACAAAGGGTATTGCACAAATAGCAAGCACTGAACATTCTCTTTAACTCTTTACATGCCATACAAACAACCTCTATGTGCCGCATTGTATTCATCATAAGATTGATATGTAAAAGACTTAAAGCTTTTTCAACTGTTTGCATTGTAAGATATAGGTTCTAAAAAGGGTTGTCGTGTAGATAATTAAGACCGCGCATTACATAAAGTGATCCTTCCTTCAACTATAGTGACTACCGGTATTTCCTGCAAAAATACATGTGAGTAAGAAAACAACTGAAGTGGTATAGGTAGCCTAGTTAAAAGAAAACTAGCCAAAACAACAAATGTATATTTTTTCAATTGCGCAGTTAACTGCAACCTTTTAAATATTTCTTGAAAAACGTCTGACATTCGTGATATAATAATGCTTATGGAAGTCTCATTTATTTTGAAACCTCATGATTGCAGGTAAGCTTTACTGAGGACATTTATACATGTCTCGATAAAAAACACCCCTGTTCTTATTGATCGGTGTGATAAGCTTTAGAGGCTCAACTTTTGCCTTCATTATCTACATACACAATAGGGTTTTATGTCAATTGTGAACTCTTATCTCTTTCATTATATCATGCTGAAAGGGATAATTTTATAGGTTCATTTACACTGCAGAAAAACAATTTAAAAAACATCTTTTAAACAATTATAATTTACATTACTGGACAAACCCATAAAATGGTTTGGGGGCAAGTTGTGCGCATGCGCCACTTGTTGCTGCTCTGCAACCCTTAGCATGGTAGCGAGGACAGTCACATGATTAAAAAACCTTGATCATTCAATTTCAAGTGGAATTGACGTCTTATAAATTGTACTATTACTATTAAAAAATGCAATTGCATAACCAGAATTTAACATATCTTTAAAGCAAGACCCCCCCCCCACCAATAGCTTAAAGAAGGGGGTCATACATTGGGGGGGGGGGGTGTATTCATAGGCCCTTCTTAAAGTTGATACTCTAAGACAATCCCAAATACTGAGATAATTACATAAATAGAAAGCTTTTAACCCCCATAATAACACCAAATGGTGTCCACCCGACAAAACAAGTTTAGAATAATGAATTTATTCGAGTAAACTCTACCAAAATATCTAAGTCTGAAACCCGGAAGTGCACGTAGAGTCGGGCCTCTATCCGTGACGTCACGAACGGGAGTCATGGGCTCAGTGAGAGTGAATGGCAGTGATATCCCTACGTAAATGCTATCCTGTCAGAGCTTAGATTTGTTGTTGTTAAGGAGTATATTTGATGGATTTTCTGTTTTCATTTGAATGAAAAATAACGAAGCAACATTTTCCAGTCGCTGATTTCTTTTTATATCCTCATATTCACCTATTTGGTAGAGATTTAAGACGAGTTTACTGCCGAGGAATTAAAGTTAAATCGTGCACTTATGAATAGGCGGATGCATTATATTGTCATCAGATGTACATGAGCAGTTTTGTAAAACGAATAGGTCTAGAACTATGATAGTACTTATCATAGATGTGTGTGACTGCCTCAAAAAAGGATACAGTACCAGTTAAACAGTTTATGTTGTAAAATATCAAACTTGAACGAGATCATGCAAGCGCGCTTCCTCTATAATATTTTGGCGAGTGATGCGGCTCTTGCATGAACGTTCGTGGAGCGAGCAGAATCGGGAGGTAAGACCAAGCCGCTGCTCTAGGCGCTGCCTGCTTGCTTGTGATGGAACGTACGTGTGCTAGTATGTTTATCGGCAATTGCAAGAGAATGAAAGCGACGTTGCCAGCTAAGAAAAACAACTAACAAAGACTTGCTCCTGACAACCGGTGTCAGAATTGGTAGATGAAGGATGTTCAGGGCCAAGGAAGGCGAAAGACATGGGGAAAAAGGAAGAAACCATCGGGAGATCGCTGTAGTGTATGGTAATGAACTGTGCATGGGTAGACAGCTACTGTTCACTCCGTGCCTGGGCCGATTTCAACACCAAAACAAAAATTACATGGTGAAAATATCGACTAATAGCACATCGTTGGCATGTATTATGTCATAATTTTTAAAAGGGGAATTGATATTAATACTATGAAGTACTAGGGGAAGGTAAAGAATTGTACATAGAATTATGATTTATTAGACTTTTCAGCCTTTGAAACAAAAATATGCAGAAAATCGTATCACTCTGCACATGTTTGCTATGGAACATCCGGGTACGTGAATATACTCTCTCCCGGACGTGAGGTCATAAATAGTAGACCAGCGTCGTGACTGATTTTCTATGCAAAGAGAGGCGGATATTTTAGACATTTCAATTGAGGATTTCGAGTAGACAGAATTTTTTTGTGATATACTAAGTAATTGAAAAACTTAAAAATAACATATACTTGCCGTAGGTAACAAATTAAGGGACATTTATTTGCTTAGAGTATCAACTTTAAAGGTACTATGTCCCATCTGCAGGTCAAAAAATATATATAAATTCCAACAGCATTTGAAAGACAATACTTATTCAGAACTTGCTATACTTTCAATGTGCAAGTATTTTTGCTTCTGGTCTGAACTGGGGTTATCTGGGTTACTGTATTACACATGTACTTACCGGGATCTGTTCGCACTGGAACATCATCATCTCTGGGATTCGCTTGTTGCTATATCTCACAGTGATGACCAGTAGACTGTCGTAGTTGCACTGCTTCAGCTCGGCCGAGATTGCTCCAATGTCCTGCAATGGGAACACCTCTAACGTTTCCTGCAAGAAGGACATACATGACATTGAATTACACAGGGGAAAAATACATGGGGGCTTGGGATTAGCCCCCGAAATGCCAAAAAGAGCCCCCGAAAGTCATAAAAGAGCCAAAAAAAATGTGCATAGAGTTCAATGCAAAAAAAGGTGTCATTTGCATGCAAGCAAGCTTGAAAAGTAGCCCCAAAAATTGTTTAAATAATTTTCTCATTTGGGATGTTGTCAATCACTAGAATTATCCTTTAGTTTCATGACCAACAGGCTTTATGAAATGCATTTTCCATCAATCAGCCCCTATGGTAAAGTCATTTTCTTTCATTTCTCTCATCCAAAGACTCTCTGAGAGACTAAGGGGTATTCTCGATAGTACCACAGCCCACAGGTTTGCTGTGAGCGAGACTTGTACACCCATTCATGGTGTTCCCACCAAGCCTGGTGTCAGCGAATTATGACCTACTGGACATGGGAACTGACTACCGTCTCCATTTAAGTAAAAACAAGGGGGGTGTTTCACAAAGATCCTAAGATGAACATATCTCTAAGTTGGACTAAACAATTATGGAAAGACGTTAGCATCTTTAAAAATATTTAGTAAAACTTATTTCAAAAGGCATAAAAGGTTAATTCAAATCAATCATATTTGTTATTATCAAGGAGATTCCATGTTCTTGGTGTGGAATTTATAAAAAGTCAAAAATACTTGGAATTTTGCTTTTGAATATATTTCATTTTAAGGCTACAAATGGCTCTCCATAATTTTTAAGTCCAGCTTAGAGTTAAGTTCGACTCGGGATCTTTGTGAAACATCCCCCAAGGAGTTCAACTTACCTGAGTATATTCGTCCATGAGTACAACTTCTTTATCGGTGACCATCAGTCTGACGTCTTGAGACCAGATCTTGCCCTTAGCGTCCAGCAATCTCAGCTTGCGGATACCGTCTTCTACAGAAACCACACCCTCTTTCTTATCCATGGCGAATGTGTAGAGATGCTGTGAAGAATGAGAAAATAATGTTTTTTTTCTATTATTACTCAATCAAGTCTCAGAAATACTTTTATCTCTCGTGAATAGGTATAGACACTTCATTACAAAACAGACATTTCAGGAGAGATGCTGTGAAGAATGAAAAAAACAATGTTTTTTTCTATTATTACTCAATCAAGTCTCAGAAATACTTTTATCTCTCGTGAATAGGTATAGACACTTCATTACAAAACAGACATTTCAGGAGAGATGCTGTGAAGAACGAGAAAACAATGACATTTTGATTATTACTTAATCAAGTCTCAGAATTTGTTTATCTCTCTTGAATAAATAAAGACGCTACATTAAGAAACAGATATTTCAGTAGAGATGCTGTGAAGAATGAGAAAACAATGACATTTTGATTATTACTTAATCATGTCTCAGGATTCATTTATCTCTCTTGAATAAATATAGACGCTTCATTACGAAACAGACATTTCAACAATATCTAGAGTCAATGAAGATCCAAGATTCTTTCTTATTGACTGCAAATGTACAGAGATTCTTGACTGGAGATCTTACAATTTTCCCCAGGTAATTATATTTCCATGGAAACTCCACTATACCACTCCAAGCTCTGTGTGGGTGTGGGTGTTGGTGTGTGTGTGGTTTCGGGGGGCTATTCAGGGTCTTCAACAACAAATAACAAAGAATGTATCTATCTGTGATAAATATTTTTGTCAAGTAAATTACACTGATCACTCCTGGATCTCTCAGTAGGTGTGGGTGTGTGTGTTGATGTGGGTGTGGGGCGAAACCATCACATCATCTATAAATCAGGGGTTACTAACACAAATACAAAGAATATATTTATCTGTAATAAATTTTTCAAAGGAAATTACACTGGACCACTCTCGGTAGGTGTGGGTGTGTGAGTGTGAGTGTGTGTTGTGATGAGTGTGTGTTGTGATGTGGGTGTGAGGTGAAAAAATCTGTCACTCTAGAAATCACTCATTTCTCACCTCGACTGGGAACCGGTTGCCTCTCTGCTGGGGCTGTTGCTGATGATGGGAGGGTTGGTGGGCCTGCTGCTGTGGATGTGGGTGGGCCTGTTGCTGGGGGTGTGGCTGCTGTTGGGGGTGTGGCTGGTGTTGGTGGTGCCCATGAGGGTGGGGCTGGGGTTCAGGGTGTTGCTGCTGCTGGTAAGACACAGGCCTCCTGGAGGGATCATGCTCTGGTGGAGGGTGACCGTTGGGGTACGAGGCAGGCCTTCTTGGGTCTCTGCCCATCTGTTCTGCTGTGTGCCTAGGGTCTCTGCTCATCTCTGCTGTATGCCTTGGGTCTCCGTACACCCCTGTGGAAAAAATTAAGGTTTACAAAATCAATATACATGTACAAAGAATAATAATAATAATAATAACAATATTTATAATGCGCACATATCCACCCCAAGAGATGCTCAAGGCGCCTAACAAGGTAAATACATTAAACTTTTTTTTTTTTTTTTTTTTTTTTTTTTTAATATAAATACATTAAACTTAAGAAAGTACATGAGAAGTTACAGAGAACAAAAATAATTTAACATAATCAAATATAATTCAACAACGTTTATTACATCAGATTGTGAAATACACTACTTCTTAACTAAGGAATTCAGACATTTGATAGGTTTTCAATTTTTGGGGAACTCCGTACTTGGGTCTCCGTACACCCCTGTGGAAAAAATTAAGGTTTACAAAATCAATATACATGTACAAAGAATAATAATAATAATAATAACAATATTTATAATGCGCACATATCCACCCCAAGAGATGCTCAAGGCGCCTAACAAGGTAAATACATTAAACTTTTTTTTTTTTTCTTTTTTTTTATTTTTTTTTTATATAAATACATTAAACTTAAGAAAGTACATGAGAAGTTACAGAGAACAAAAATAATTTAACATAATCAAATATAATTCAACAACGTTTATTACATCAGATTGTGAAATACACTACTTCTTAACTAAGGAATTCAGACATTTGATAGGTTTTCAATTTTTGGGGAACAGATTTTGATTGGGTAGAAGCTTGTATTACTCTACATACACTTTTTGTTGTTGCTATTTTGGTCAAGCCTCTGGCCAGTTTGTCAAGAAAAAAACCTTTCTTTAAATACTATTTAATAGTATACACACGATTTGAATATGATAGCAATCTGGTCTATTGTCCAAACCCAAAGCATGTTGAAATACAGATGTTAAATGATGATGATGTGGTTGAAAGAAAAGAATCAATTTGAAAAACTTACCGTAATGACTTTTGTGATTGTTATTATTTGATCCTCTGGAAGGCCCTTCTTGTGAAATGCCATTCTGGCGCCCAGGACCAGTAGGGTAGCCATTGGGTATCTGACCTCTGTCTCCGTGACCGTTCATTGCTCTGTTACAAGACAAGATACATTGTGAATGACTGATCGCACATTGTAACAAGTCATTTATTGGTAATAAATAAATTAAAACCATTTAAGGAAACAAGAAGGGTTATAATTGCAATTTACTGTGATGGAGAAATAGAGCACTATACACAAATAACTATTGTTATCATTGTTTATAATAAGGTGATACTGAAACATTTTTGTTTTAATACATCTACAGTGTATAACAAAATCAAAAGACAGAAACCGAAGCCTATACTCAGTTTTTAGTTTCAACTGTCAGGGTTTATTTGCAGGATCCCAACATTGAATCCTATTATGGAACATATGAAATGCCCCCCAAATATGATAAATATTGAATGCACTTATCAATTTAATAATAATAATAATAATTACCTTTTATATAGCGCTTAATACAAATTTGTCTTCTTATACATGTACATGATGATGTAGAGTGTAAAATGTACTCTTATAAAATGTAAGCGCATAATTAATCAGTTCTAATTATTAAGTGCTAAAAAATAGAAGTTATTATTATCATTCTTCTTACTGTGGATGATGTGCACCATGATGCCCGTATGCTGGCTCCTGTGCATATGGGTTCTGTCTCCCAGTAGGAATCGGCATTGTGCCGTCTGTTGTCGCTTAATCAGCCTCTAAATATTTCAATCTGCCGAGTTTATACCACCTGTAGAAAAGACATAAATATAAAATTAAGAGGGAGTTAGTCAATCGACTGTGTAATTAAATACTTAGCATAGTTTCCCTGCAATTAATTATCCTAAGAACAAACAATATCTACTCCTGAACTGCAAAGTAAACTTCATTCTGCAAGCGAAACGCAGATAAAAACGTATTAATATATCTGGCAGGGATCATAACACTTGAGGTTTCAAAGTCTAAATCTTATCTCCCTTCTTGAGTGAGATACAATATGAAGATATTGTTAATACATATAAATGGTTATGAAGGGACCACAATCATTAGAACAAGCATAAAAAGAATGTTATTTTTAATATGCCTCATGAATAAACAACAACATGTTACAAAAGGTACACATACATTTTATAGATATGTGTACCCAAAGACTTGGATCATATTTATTATCACTATCAGCCTGGGAGTCAGGCTACTTAATACATGTACCATACATAAATATTCACTTCTGAATGAAAAACGCCTATAAATTAAAACAACAACAACAATACATGTAGGCCCTAATAAATAGGGGACTTTGTCAATATTAAATTGGATGGACTTCGCTCAAATATGGGTGCAATAGCTTTTATCCATCAATATCATGTGAAATACAAACATGGAGATCAGTAAAAATAGATCATAAAAATATCCATAAATTGTAGAAGCCATAAAAACTGGGTTAAGAATTTGGAGTTACTGTACTGGAGAAGTGATAAACACCAGATGTCCATGCAAACTAATAGGGCACTACTAGAAATTAAACAACTTTATGAACTGTAATTTACGAGCATGTGAATGTGATAGAATATACTAATAAATAGTTTCTGGATGTTTTGCAACAAAATAATATCACTTCCCAAGTTTAATGACAGTGTAATAACTATAAAAGTATCCAAAGAATAAAACCAAAAAATCTTCAGAATCACAAGTTTCTGCTGCAGTTAATGATTTATACACAATATCGATCGGTGATCCGGGAGCGAATAAATGTATTCTAGTTCAAAAAAGTAACTTCTGAAGTCTTGAACATTTTGCAACACAATGTATAAACTTCAAAAGTTAAACATCACATTTCAGGATAACAAAACTGTGTTTACATATCCAGAGAATAAAGACAGTTAAGAAAAAAAGTAAGGAAGGTTTTTTAATCACAAGTATACTCCTACATAAATGGATATGGAACATTAAACGGTAGTCAACAAGTCTATACCGAGAATCAAATCAGCAAAAATTATATTCAAAAAAGCAATTACTGTGTCTACCTTCCAAAGCTGAAAAGAAGGTTTAAGGAGAACAGTCAGCAAACCACAAATTCCAGAGTCGAAATGAAAGGATTTAAAGTCCAAAGCTACCACTTCAGTTAATGATTATTCAACATTACACAGTAGTCCAAAAGACTGTTCCAGTAGTGTCATCAACTCGACCAAAACTTCTGAACTATTCCAAAAACACAGTTACTGTGTTTAACTTCCAAAGTTGAAAGGAGGATTTAAGGATAGCAGTAAGCAATGATCAATTAATGAACTTATATCCATATTGAAAATAGTGGAATCTAAAAGACACAAGTCCACCACTTTAGTTAATGATTATCCAATGTTATGCAGTATTCCAAAAGCCCTTACCAGTAGTGTCATCAACTCAACCAAAACTTATGAACTATTCCAGAACACAGTTACTGTGTTATAACTTCCAAGGCTAAAAAGAAGGTTTAAGGATAGCAGTATTAAAGCAATGATTAACAAATGAACATATCCAGACTCAAAATGGTGGAATTTAAAAATCACAAATTACCACGTCAGTTAATGATTATCCAACATTACACAGTAGTCCAAAAGCCCTAACCAGTAGTGTCGCCAACTTGACCAAAATTCTGAACTATTCCAAAAACACAGTTACTGTGTTATAACTTCCAAAGTTGAAAAGAAGATTTAAGGATAGCAGTGAGCAATGATCAACGTACATGTATTAACATATATATCCAGATTGAAAATGGTTGAATCTAAAAGACACAAGTCACCACCTCTGTTTATGATTATCCTACATTACACAGTATTCCGAAAGCCCTTACCAGTAGTGTCGTCAACTCGACCAAAACTTCTGAACTATTCCAACACACAGTTAATGTGTTATAACTTCCAAAGTTGAAAAGAAGGTTTAAGGAAAACAGTCAGCAAACTCCTGTACAAATATCCAGAGTCAAAACAGAAGGTTTTACAGTTGCTAATAACCACTTCAGTTAATGATTATCCAACACTGCACAGTAATCAACACGCCCGTACCAGTAGTGTGATCGACTCGACCAAAACTTCTGAACTATTCCAAAACACAATTATCATGTCAGTGCAGCACGTCGTGGGATTTCGCAGTGCTCACTGGCATGTTACGTAGAGGCAAATACAGACTGAGGCAATCAGTACAAGCACACACCTTCTGATGGTAATGCTAATAGGTCTGTCCATACCACACCGCCGGCCGACCCACATCTAAAGAAGAGCATTGAACCTTGGACTATGACGTCTCAATAGAACGTTTCAAAAGAACACGAATTTTGCCAGTGCGTTCACACAATACATAAAGTATGGACACAGATGATTATATCTCTTATCTGCTCCCTGTTTTATGCCTATCATATATATGTCAATTCTGATATATCTTGGACTATGACGTCTCAATAGAACATTTCAAAAGAACCCAAACTTTGCCAGTGTGTTCACGCAATACACAAAGTGCAGACGGTGGATGACATCTGCTCCTTGTATTATGCCTACGGTATATCTTCCTAATCATTTTTGCATGTTCAGTTTTGTTATATAGCTTTTGGAGGTGCATGTAAATTATTCTATAAGTCCCTTTTTAGAGAGGTACATGTATAGTGCCAGTATGAACACCAACAAAAGAACTAAAACAGTAAACAATATGTTATAGTTATGGATAAAACTATTTTTGTTACCTTTGTAAGAAACTTGTTTGGACATAAAACCCTTTTGTCCAAATTTTGTCACATAATTAGCGTTTTCAGCGGGGTGTACAGTTGTAGTATGAACGGACCTGGGTGACAAACTTGTATCTTGGCAAGCTAATAGGTCACATGGATCTCTACACAATACAGCCTTTACAATGCAGTGCCATTCCAAAGCACTGCTTCATCATGTGTATACCGTAGTATAAAACGTAGTATAAAAGGTATATTATATTGGATAATAACTGTACCGTGTCAAGGTATTTCATAACTATTCATGAAGTTCTTTGTACATGGTCAGGTGGCATGTCTCTTTTGAAAGAGACGTGGATAGATAAAGGTGGCTCCAGGGCTTTGTACAAAGGAAGGAGGTCCGGCCTGTTACTTAATCCATGTCTTACAGGAAATGTGAGGATTGGGGGGGGGGGGGGGGATTTTGTACAAACAGGGGGGTAAAATT
The DNA here is from genome assembly GCA_035222895.1 of Strongylocentrotus droebachiensis. NCBI lineage: Eukaryota > Metazoa > Echinodermata > Echinoidea > Camarodonta > Strongylocentrotidae > Strongylocentrotus > Strongylocentrotus droebachiensis. The sequence continues at coordinate 43,324 of JAVYIG010000169.1, read as the reverse complement.
CCCCCTACATTCTGAAATGCAAAGATTAAAGTGTCACCAGATGTTTGCATGTGTACTGCACATCCCAAAGTCTCCAAGGAGCGCAGAAAAAAAAAGTGGGTCCAACACCTACAAATAAAGGGGAGTCTAAATCCATCAAAATATTTGACAAGTAAAAGGAGAAGAGGTGAATAGGAAAAAGAGGGGTCCAAACCGTCCATCAGGGTAAGACATGTGACAAGAAATATAAAGGGGCCCGGAGCCACGTAACCCCTCCCCCTCCCTCCTCAATTGATACCCCCAAGGGAAACTATCTCTTCCCTGCCCCCTTAGTTAGCCTCTTTCCTCGCCTTTGAAACCAACAGAATAGATTAAGGAATTGCATGTATGCCTGAATATTGTTTGTCCTGTATTAGAGATTTCTATAGAGGGTCCAATCCCAAACAGTGCTGTGTGTCGTATCAATATCGAAAGCCGTTCATCTTGGCATAATCTGGCCCCTTCTTCTTTTATTTGCTCAGCAATTTTCGCTCAATTCATTAGGTCAATTTCTCGCTGTTGATCTTTACCAGTTGGCATGGCTACTCACATATTTCCAATTCCTACTTGACTGAGGTTTGAATAGTGATAATACTAAGCATTGTTAAAGATAAAGTTCAACATATGGTACTTGTCATGATGCATTGTGAAAAAAATATAAACAAGATATTAAAAAAATAGCTTAAGGGAAGGTTGATCAAGTAATATAACTGAATAAGTGTGTTTAGTGAAGTTGAGGGGGAATCAAAAATAAAACAAATCGACTAAAACTTAGACAGAATCATGTACATTGAAAAGCACAATACAGATATACATGTACATGTATGTGTATATAGGACTACATCAAATTGAGGTCCTAAATTTTATGCTATTTCAAATATTATTTTGCACAAGGATTGCAGTCAGGAGACATCACGTATATCTTTAATATGTACGTACTATGAAGGAATATCAAGAATGAAAAACCTCAAAAATTATTTTGCAAATGTACCGGAAATCAACTTTCTCTTTCATGGAAATATGCCTTGAAGGTGACAGTTTAAAACATTTCAGGAAATATGTAGTTATATGCCTTACTGAACGAGATGTCTTCCCCCGGCAAAAGGTGCATTGTTGTGGTGACATAATTCATAAATATTACAATTTCTCTGACATTCCGAAAATTCCAAAGAGGTGATTTATGCTAATCCCTGCATAACTTCCAATCAAGTTTATTGATGACTTGCGATGGCGCTTGTTGCCAATTTGTTCAATTTCGCTTTACTAGCTAATCTGCGACAAAAAGTGACAAACAAGTATTGTCCCCAAAAATTTTGGTGCCAAAATATTTAGCAAGATTTATGACATAGTTGATCAACCTGCACAACAATATTACCATGTATGTTTTAACTCCAAAGCCGTTTATTCTGTTTTTAAAGTATACAGTCCTGCCTAAGTGGCGAAACTAAGTACCTAAGTGGTAGAAAGACCATCTGCCTACAAACTTCCAAATACCACATTATTTGTTTCCCTTGAAAAGGGTTTCTCATTGAAACATGTACTAAAGGAATCTGTACGTTAAGTACATGTAAGACCATCTGCTTAAAAAGACCATTTCTCTTGTCTCCCTTCGCCTTGAGTGGTATTTGTAGGCAGGTTTCACTGTATACATACGGTATACTTCTGAGATTCAAAGAATTAAAACGAAAAGGTACATACAGGTTTAGTCACTAAAATATATATTTTTTTAAGTCGTTCCAAAATAAACTCAAAGTGCCATCAGCAAGGTAGCAAATATATCTTGATGCAAATTTGTATACATGTACATGTACCTTTATGGACTTTAATGGGGGGATAACATATGGAGCCAGTCACCACAAAATGAGTCCAGTGTCGCATTAGGCTCAATCGTAGTAATAGCAATGTATAGTGTGTATGTACTGAAAATTGACCCACCTACCACATTTAAGATTTTTCCAAAAATCGACCATTAATGTCTTGTAGTTTATGTCCCCAGAGCTTAGGTCATGAAAATATCTCCTTCTAACATTTTTTGGCAAATAATATAGGCTATGTTACGCATCAGTACCTTTACACCTAATTATCTAAAAACTGGGTAATCCCATTGTTTATAAAGTCCAATTAGGTTTTTGTTCATATTTCTGGATATAATTTATCAATTTTAATGTGTGACCCCTTAATTTAAAGCTTACTTAAAGGTATTACAAAGTTTCGGTATGGGGTCATGAATTTGGTTCAAATTAGCATATTGGAAGCATATGCGTTCCTACAATATCCATTGATCGTTGTCACGGTTGAAATCGAGTCTAAAGTTATGAAATTATAAATAATAAACTCTTTATGTTGTATAGCTCCCTCTCAAGGTCAAGATATCAAGTTAGCTATGAAACAATGTTTCTTGACTAAAATCGACCGATTAGCTATTCACGTTGGGAAAATATATATTTCAACTACATATTTTGAGATTTTCATGGTCGCAGCTACCATTATACGGCCGTAGGCGCTATTTGAAATTTATCAAAATTTACCGGGAGCACCGGTAAATTTTTATATTCAATTTTTCTCGAAAACAGAAGTGTTTTGGGGGTTAATTTTTTCAGTGCTTATAATACATCCACAGGGGCATCCAAATATATCAAAATTGTAAAGATTCACTATCCACCCAATTTTCAAAATTTCCCAAAACTTTGTATTACCTTTAATGTAGATTCATATAATACTTAAAAACAGGAATCAAAATTTTGACCAACTTTTCAGTGGAGCTAGAAAGGTGATAACTCATATAAAGTAACAACCTTCTGGCTCTGAATGGACAGTGTTTAGCCTAGATTGTAAGGAGCCAGCGACATCATTTCCTTCAATTTGTCCAAGATGGACCTGTACTGAAATGTATCAGATCAGGGGAAGATGTGAAAGTCTTGGGTTTGATTGTTATCCTCTATCTACCTGCATGCAACTCTCATACGATTTATATCTATTAACATTCAAATGTTCCTCCCTCCCCCTCTTCACACCTCTCTCCCTCGCCCCCCCCCCCCCCTCTCTCTCTCTCTCCATCGCTGTCTATTTCTCTTTATCTATTTTTCTTCAAAATGCTCCCCTTTACCTCTCCACCACTATCTCTCTAAACACTTTTTTCTCTTACACACTATCCATTACTTCCAATTTCCGCCCTCCTCTAGATGCCCCTCCCCTCCCCTTCTCTCTCTCTATCTGTATGTCTCTCTCTTGTTCTCGTTCTCTCTCTTTCTCAATCTCTTTCTATCTTAATCACTGTCTATTTCTTCTTCAAAATACCCCTCTTCCCACTATGTCTCTCAAAAACTGTTATCTCACATGCTATCCATTTCTTCCTCCATATCTCTAGATTCTCCCCCTTCTCTCTCCCTCTCTTTCTCTCTCTTCTTTCCTCCCTTCCTTTTCCATCTTCAGTAATGGCTATATTCATACATAACATTCTCTTGATAAAGATGAAGATCAATGACATGCCCTGAAGTTGTTTTCCAGAAAGATGACAATGGAATCATATCCCAAACTAAAATTGCTAACCCAATAGACCAGTTCACGGTTAGCACATTACTGCAATGACCCTAAATATCCACAGATCTTCAAAACATGAAAAGGTCCCACTCTGGAGGTGGTATATAAATAGCCTTTGTTTCCCCTTTTCAAAGAATTGTTCCACCTGTTCATCAAGGAGTGCACTGCTTGTGCACAAATGAATAATGATTACATAACTTTCATGAGCACGCATCCAGTATTTCGTCTCCGTGTATTTCAAAATTTGTTCTGCAATGACCTTTATCTGCTCATGCTCAGACTGCAACCGTGAACTGGCTTATTAGACAGTATCTACTTCCTCATCTTGTTTTCAATTGTACTCTATACACAGTACATGTACATCATTACCTACAGAAAGTACATTGACTTTTTATGAGGAAGATTAGGAATGGTTTTCAATCATGCTCAACTTGTCAAATATAATTCATCAAAACCAATTTGGTTACAGCTGTATCCGACAATGGGGTATTTTCTTCTTCATTGCAATTAATTGTTTATTTTTGTTGTGTTTTCAGATTTATACATTTTTGGCTATATTCATGAATCATGCAATTCCTCTGTGATTATGTTTGTATTTCAATGAGAAGAATTTACAAATTTATTGTTATTTCTTGTTGCTAGATTGGGCAAGCATATGGCTTGTTCGATGAAGAAAAATGAACATCCTTGCTATTAAATGGTAAAACAAGCCCAATTTGGCTTCAATTTCCAAAATGCGGAATATCCCGCATTTTAAGGTCCTAAAATTCCAGAAATTCACAATATTCCAGAAAATGCGGGAGGGTTGGCAGGTATGTTAAATCAGTGTATATACAGTTTAAAACTATTATCATTCATACCCTGACAAAGTTGTTGATTTACCATATTATTGTTTCTCCATAATGTGATATATGCTTACATTGTAAAGTATTCAACTAAGGCAGTAATTCAACCAGTCCAACTTTAATTCTTGAGTTACAAAAAACAACATCAAATTTACAAGGGTATGAATAATTTACTTGTTGACTGTTCCTAATTATATACAATTCTCATGATATGGTACCATTTTTTGGAACAAAACTCAAGTATTTATCAAAATGTATTTCTTCCATCTGATAATTCCTTATTCTAGAATTCTTCAAAGACGTCATGAAAATTGTTGGTCGCCTGTTCAAACAAACGATAGAAACACCACATCCTATGATTTTAAGTAAACATCTCTTTTTTGACTCCATTCACATTAGACTCAAATGGAGGGGAAAATTGCATTGAAACTATGACATTCTTGTATGGAATACAATCAAAACATTTCTATAGTTCGATCAAGGTCAATAACTTCGACCTAAAAGTTCCCACATTCTCCCGTCTGCAATTTGATTTGTTTTTTTCCATAGTGCATCTACATCTTAAATAGGCCAAGTATTAAAAAATGATTCATAGTTTCTTGTTTGAAATTACTTGAAGCAAGGACATACATAGCCATGGTATTAATTTTTGATATATATATTTAATGCACCCTTTCATCATTATTATTTGTATTAGCAGGTGAAATATACATGTACATTTTTGTTTCCCTCTAGTATAAAGCGGATGTCCTCAATACTGATTGATTTCATTTTGGAGCGACAATATCAAATAGGGAACAAAACATGGGGCAACCTTAACTAGAGGAGGAGGGACACATGAGGAATTATTATATTAGGACATACCGGTACTATTTTTTTTTTTTTTGCAATGACGACCTTCGTCATTGCCTTGTTTTCGTTCACATTCTGCCCCATTAATATTCTTGTTTTCCTCCTGGTTTTCCTTATCGTCCGGAAATCACATTCGTTTTGCACATACTGTAGTGCTTGTTATTCCTAGTTAGGTGCCTTCATCATATCCATTTCCTTTCAAATTTCGTAGGCATCATCTCTAGCATCTCATCAAGGTCACCTACTTTTTTGATTTTCGAAATCACTCATGCATGACCGTCCAGGCGCCATTTTGTCCGTTTCTGGTCCGTTTTAAGGCCTTTATATCTTCCTTCCTATCTCCAATATCCTAGATCCTTCAAACTTCTAACAAATTCCTCTAGATAGTCTGAGAGATGTTCTTTCATCTGCGACAAATGACTTGACCTTCAAAATGCCATCTTCATACTCGAAATTCAAATCTAAAACCGACTCCGTCAAAAATCTCTCAAGTTCTTGAAAAATGGACCCCTAAATAATCTAAAACTGCCATAACTCTCTCATATCAATTCCGTTTTGTATTTAAATCTCACAGTATGTTTATCTCATAATTGCACATAGCCATGCCAAATTTCACGCTCCAATGGCTTTGCACAACATAAATAGCGCCCTCTAAAGTTCTGGGAATTGGCTTTCTGTCTGTGGCCGTATCTCCATAATGGCTTGGCAAACCCGTACCCTTTTTTGGATTTAGATACTTGAAGATATGCCCTTTCCAGCCATATACAAAATTATATACCCTATCACTGACCAAATTTGAGAAAATTGCCCTCCAAATTCGCCATTTTCAAGAAAATTGAGAAATAACTTCAACTTGCTCTAAAATGGCGATCGTTATACCTACATCAATGAAACTTTGCAGACATATGTATCCATATACGTGACAACTGTTTACCAAGTTTGGTAAAATTTGAATATGTCAGCGCAAAGTTATCGCCAAAAATGATGAATTTACTATGGATTACGTAATAGCGCGTTCAATGCGCGCAATACATTGCGCGCAGTTAACAATGGTGTCAAACTAACCGCAATGAAGTGCCCTTTCGGATGATACCAAGTATTATATATGTTCACACAGAAAATTGTGAGTAAATCGCATTTGAACAAAGATCACTACACGAATTCCGCCGAGTTTCCGCCCGAACCTAACACGTTTCGGCTATGACGTCATTTTTTCAGACTGCTTTTCGCCCCTTAAACGTCCTTTTTTTTCCTTGAAAATTTGCAGTGACATGCCGAGTTCCAATACGCAGGGCACCTCTTGGCCGGATTTTTGAAATTGGTCAAGGGGGCCATTTAAGACGCCATAGAAAAAAAAGAGAGTGGTTTACAATAACAACCATGAAATTCTCTTTCTAATGATACCAAATACGGCCCATAAATACAGATCCTGCACGTTTTCCGCCCATTCATTACACGCATTGTCTATGGGGCATATCGGGTTCACGCTTTTGGCCCCCAGAACGAACTTGATTGCAATGTCAAACATGCACCAAATCCCATTGGTTTGTGCACGCAGTGCTTGCGAGCCCTTTCTAGGTTCTTTCCCCTATCCCAATTTCTTTCAAACTTCGTAGGCATAGTACCATCCCATCAAGGTCACTGTTGATGCCTTTCTTTCGCCCTACCTATCTCCAATATCACAGAAGCTACAGACTTCGTGCAAATTGCTCTGGATAGTCCGAGAGAAGCTCTTTCGTTTGACACGTAGAAACACGGCGTCATTGCACGCACATCGTTCTGACACGATTGCATTTCTAGTTTTTAATTGTTATTGTTTTGTTTTTGTGTTGGTTGTTTGTTCTTTCTTTGTTTTGTTCTGTTGTTTTATTCTTTAACCTACCGTATATATACTCATATTGAGTGATCAACTAATGAGCAACACATAGCCATGTGTACTTACATGGATGTCAATTACAGGACAGTATACTGTACATGTACATGTAGATAAAGATTCTTTCAATACAGGGCATATAGAGTAGAGAATGTGTATTACGAGCTACAAACGCATTATGGCTTGTCATCATCACCATCATCATGGCTCAAAACGAGCACAAATTGATAATTTATCTTTGTATTAGATTAATTGCATTGTATACAAGACCGAAAGTGAACTGCTCTTGCCAAGTATAAATTTACTTTCTGCAAGACTGATACATTTATTACTTATGAATATGAAATGATCTTGATGAACAGGTCTTCATTTATTCCTATCCTTTTCCCCCTCTCTCTCTCTTTCTCTCTATCTCTCTCTATATATCTCTCTCTCCCTCCCTCCTTCTCCCTCTACTTGATCAATAATCATGTATGCTAAATTGTCTTCTGTAATGCATTCAATATTCAGAAACATGTTATGTGTTCAAATATCCAAAACTGAATTAATAAAAAATGCATGCATTCAAGCTGAACACAAGTTCAAAGGGCGTAGAAGATATGAGACGATGCAAATTCCCCACTTCTATTTCCATCCATCTTTTGTTATATTATCTTCTGCATGGCATTGTAGGTATAATTAAGCTGCTATATGTGTGAACGGTCTATAGAGACTGCGGTATGGGTATGGCCGCTATGGCGTTACCAAAAGCAAACAGTAACGGGGCAAAGGGCAAAGGGCGGGCAGCGTACTTTGGCCGGGCGGGTCTCAAACACGAGTAGCACCTCGTTCCTTTTATTATCTTCTCAAACATCTTTATTTAGGAAGCAGGCGTGTTCCCACAGCACGATTCCTTTATGAGATGATGGCTGGTTAAAATTGTGTGACACATGCTTTCTTGACTACATGTATATCTAATACTAACCTACCTATAATAAAGGGGGGGGGGGGGGGGGGGGTGTTTCACAAAAAACTAAGATCGACTTTAGGTTGAACTTAACTATGGCAAGTCGTCCATGCCACCATTCGCTCTCACCATTTACTGGCATTGGTCTCTCAAGGGACATACAAATCATGGTCACAAATCTATGGAATTTACATTTTTTAATAATTCATTATTGAAGGAAAAAATATTATCTAAAGATCATAATGGTGAGAGCAAACAGTGGCATGAATGGCGTGCCATAGTTAAGTCCAACTTATAAGTAGAGTTTAGTCTTTGTGAAACACGCGTACTCCCCTGGAGTCTGGACCCTAGACTATTCATTAGTATCATGCTCACATTAGCAAAACATAATCACAACCCAACCCTACATTTGGACAAAAAGAGAATGGATTAAATGTTGCCGGAGCATTTACATTTAACAATGAAACTGTTGGCACCCTTTGTAAACTTGATGTATTTTGGGGGTTTTCTGGAAACTTGAGAATGAAAGGTGGACAAGTTGAATTCCAATGTTGGTCTTTTGTTGAAAATTTGTATATGTGAGCTTTCAAATTCTCAACAAACATGTAAATCGTGACATATCAGCTGTTCAACTTTTGAAAAATTACAACATTTGGTAATGGTATGAATGATTTAGTTGTTGACTGTGTGTCGTAATCCGCAGTTGCACCATAGTGGAACACATCGTGTATGTAGGACTCACCACGCTACAAGACAAGTCACAGTTAGATGTATACAGTGTAGACTGGTATTAATGCTATTGGCTCTGAGCTTTCTTGATTCTATTCCTGACATTGATACTAGGAGTGATTATAATCATTATACATTGATCTAAGATACAAACTTTTTCCTTGAGCATGCATGCATGAGAGAGAAAGAGAAAGAGTAAAATTGAAGATAAAATTTAAATTCCTGAGAAACAAATTGAAATGAATACATGTAGATGATCTAAAAAAACAAACATTTGTCTTCCGCATGAGAGAGCAATGAGAAAACTAAGGATAAAATTCAGAGAGATTGAGTGAGCATGAAATTGATGGAAGGAATCAAAGAACAAGAGTTGAAATTCAAAATTCTGAGAAACAAATGGAAATGGAAAGATGATCCAAAAGACATTTTTTGTTCAGCATGAGAGAGTCAGAGACTAGACGAGAGAGAAACTAGGGTTTGTGAGGGGAGATCACAAGAGAGAGAATTGAACTAGAAAGAGAGAATAGGTGAGCATGACATTGCAGGAGTGAAAGAGAAAATTAAAATCATGAGACAAATGGAAGTGGATAGAAAGAAGTAAAGAGTGGTACCAAAAAAAAGTGAAAGAAATAGAAAAAAAAAGTGCTATTTGGAGTGTTGTATTTTGTGGGAACAGACTCTTGTTTTTACAAAGGACCGAGACAAATATTTAAAGCTGTGAATTTGTGAAAGGAAAATCAAATCTAATGACGTAGCGGATGAAATTGGGATTCTGTATTTACTCTTTGGGAATCATCTTAAAGTGACCTTGTGAGCTGGGTTCTTTGACGGGTTTTGCTGACGTCGTTTCGTTTTGGAATCCCTCTGATCTTTGAGAGCGTGATAAATACACAATCTTTAGTCACATATTCACTCCCAGTATTGAATCATGACCAACATCAAATATCTTGACACCAAATCCCATCATTTCCATTCTAAAAAGATTCTAAGTATTACTCCTCCCAAATTATGTCCACATACAGAGTGGTCAAATCTACCACAAATAGAGAACTAAATACTATTCAAATTATCATGACTGGTATTTGTCTAACTTTTATATGGGCATCTAATCTTACTGATAAATACATTGTGTCCAAAAGGCCTGATATTTTTCGAGTAAAACTACAACATACTATGCATTGCTCCAACATAAACCTGAAATAACATGTATATAATGTTTTTTTGTTTTTTTTTAATTATGGAAGACATTCCATGCCCATTTTAGCAACTAGGGTAAACAAGAGAACTTAAACAAAAATGATGGCCTTTCAAATAATGTTAAAGCTTTACAGTACATGTACATGCATTACTAACAATATTTTGAATTTAAGGGCATTTGAGAGGCATTCCTTTTGGGGGACATTTTATTCTTCTAAACTGACATAAAAGATGAATCACAAATCTCACAAATCATGACTTTTTAAAATTTGAATCAGAACTCGACCTTCTCTTAAAAGTTTGATAGTAGTACGTCCACTAGTACTGTAGTACTAGTAGTGCTTAGACTTAAGTGGATACTTTGTTTAGCACAGGGCTAATCTGCCACAAGGTCCAGAATAGTGACACCATTGTTCATTAGACACTTTGAGCCTATTCTTTCCGAACAAAAAGTGTATATTTTACAAGTCACATTTTATCTCTTCAGTACCTTACAACCACTGGCACTGTCATGTTACATGCAGGTATTTGACATGATGGTTGTATGAAGAGATAAGATGAATTGTCAATATTTGTATTTGGCTACATTCATTCAGATCTACTCCCATTTACAATAGAGAAAAGAATTTAAAAGTACCGGTACTAGTATGTACAAGTGGAAACAACTACTTCCCATTATTAAAAGCATTCACGATTTCTGGTGAGATATGTGCATGCAGGGCTTGTCTCAGCTCTGCATGCTATCGCACAAAAGTAAGCAAAATCTGGAATATCATGTGCGTTTTAAAAATGTTCATTTCCACTGCAAAAAATAGACGAAGTTTTGCCACAGTTTGTGGAAAGCCACACCGCAGAGGTGGGTTTTCTTGGTCCCGGTTTATGAACATATTTTTGTGTAGTAGAAACAACTTCTGACGTAACACTTGAACGCGAGACAAAGGATTCATGGGTTTAAGGGTTTAAGGATTTATGCTTGCAGTGTAAATGGCTCTCAGGTATTTGTGTTCTGGTAACATCCGGATATAATTCCCTATTCTAATATACAGTATCATCTAGAGATAATGCAGACTGTTAATATATCACAAGATTGTTGGATAATCAGTAGATCAGGTGAACCCACATGCAGGGGGCACATGCACTGCAAGCCGCATGGGTACCGGTATCATACATTCTCAAGATGCCTTAAAGGTACTATGTCCCTTTTGCAGCCAACCTCAAATGCTGTAGAACTTTGCAGGAATTATGAATATGTCATGTATGTCCTATCTGTTAAATTTAAACGTTAGCAGTGTCCTCATATTCAAATTATGCAAGGAAAACCGTTTACTTGCTAGACTTCACTGTCAGACACTATTGAGTGACTGACTGACTTTTTTTCTTCTTTGGTAATAACATAAATGAAAAGAGTTGTAAAGGGTACATGAGTATTTGTCTACATCAATAACCCACTTCTTGTGATGGCCAAGATTAAACTGATTGAATCTTTGCGCAGCATAAAACGTATGACCATTCGGTACAGTTGTCTGAAAATCAAGACTATTACTTTTGGGCTCTATAGCCCTAAAGTCGATTTGACAACTAATAGTCGTTATTTTCCCACTTGAAGACATTTTCAAGCCCCACCTTTTTTAGGGAAGTTCTAAATTAATATTATCTTTCAAATGCAGTTGGAATTTAACTTTTTCATTTTTTTGGCCTGCAAATGGGACATAAGGGTCATTTCACGTTAAGTGTACACTTTTTGAAAAATGGGGTTTTCCCCATTTTGGCATCTTTTAAACAATTATTATTTTATGTTGGCCATTTTATTTGATGGACCTTATCAACAGCAACCTACAGTTCAATTTTCATAACACTGCAAACATTATTTCTGTTAATTTCAGCATTTTTAGTGCATTTTTAACGGAAAAGGGATTCTCATTTCATAATTTTGATAATGTTCATTGATATCTTACATGAATCTATTGAGAGTTGTGTAAAATTTTAATGTTTTAGTGTCAGCACAGCCACTATGTAACATCATAAAACTTATTTGACCAAATTTGACCAATAAATGTGAAAATGATGAATATTTTTGTAAAAGGCATCTTTTCCGTTAAAATTAAAAAACATGTCCTCTCCATAACATTGAGGCCAGCAGCAGTGACTTAAAATGATATATATGGGCCTAAACTCTATTTAAATAATCTTCAGAATGTTTGAAAATGAGGACATGTCTCAAATCAATGAACAAAATATGTGATATATATTTTATTGCTTGGTTAATTTGATGACTTTATTTTCCGTTAAAAGTGTGTCCTCTCCATAACAGGTATTTTCTTCATATATTAAAGCACTGAGGCTTGCACTATCTATGGCACTGGTATACAATAATAATATGCCTCCATTTAATATCATGAAATGTGATTTTCCATCTACATATCTATAGATGGTCAGTATCTCACACTAATGCAATGTTAAACTGAATGTCCTCTCCATAACAGAGTTACCCATTGTTAACAATGTACAGAAACAATTATTTTTTTTATAGTATAATCACTTCCTTCATGTAAGAAAACATTGATATGTTGTTCCACTCAGTATAAGAATTCATTAAATATCATGTCAACAGCTATAATTTTATTTTGGTATTGATTTTCATTAATTCCTCTATGTAATTGGGTAATTTCTGAATGCAAAGACAGAAATATTCTCACAACATAGTCTGATATTAAATACATTTTAAAGTGCAATATTTGTAAGTGTGTAACTGACAAAATCTACTGATCATTGCAATCATTTACCACCCTGGTAGCAATATAATGTATGCCATTAGGTTGTTAAGGAGAGGACACATTTTTTTAACCAGGCACTTCAAGTAGGGAAAACAAATCCTCTGACCTTTGCCCCATATACATCTGTTGTAATATGTTATATGACTCGGTGAAATGATAGAGTCTGGCAGACGATGTAGTTACTGATTGGTAGCCATATTGTAAGAACCATTTATTCATGTATCCTTCCGCGTAGCTCGGCGTGGTATTTACATATCATAACTCATGTTAATGTAGTTCCAAGTGGATATACAACATCTCCCTCACAATAGATTTTGTTTAAATGAATAACCAAGAAAAGTTATAACAGTTAATCATAAAACCTCTTGGAACTCCAAACACCTGCAAGCAAACATTTTGCAAATATCAATACCTTAAAAATACTTTAACATATGTCCGACTGATTGCCAAGTAACAATTAAGGAATATGTTTATGATTCACAAGAACCCAAATTCGCAACCTTACTTTAGTTCCATAAAGTAGTCCTTTTTTTTTTGAAAGATTAATACGTGGAATACCTAAAATCAAAATGATAAAAATAAAACTATGTGGTTACATATACATCAGCAAACACATGCCTATACAGTTTTTTTTCTTTCTATATTGACATTTCCAACTTCTTATTCGCTAATCCAAACTTGGCCATTTAGAAGTAAATTGTACTTACATATATTTACAACCAAAATACTGTAATACTAGTTTGTAAGCAAAACATTGTTTCAAATTTGCTCATATAAAAAACTTTGCTGGGCAGAGCTACTGAACAACACTATGGAAACTTTAGAACATATATTCAACTTTGTTCTCATATTCTTAAAACATTTATAAAAAACTCAACACAAAACACTGTATTCAAGAAAGTTATGCTGCTTGATTATCCAACATAAAGATACCCTTGGGCACATTTCTTTACATTAGCATCATTGCATGCCATTCTATTTATTGTATGCTATTTTCTCTTCTTCTTTTCTTTTGTTTTTGTTTTTGTTGCTATGAATTAGTAAAAAAATTAATCTCGGTTATTTTCCAATATACATGAAGTACGTGTCTTTATGTGAGATTCTAACTATAAACTGGAACCTTTGTTCAATCTATATAGTCTGTCATTTTTGTGTGTTTTAATTCTTCTTTCAAATTTTTTTGGTAGTGTTTAACGATAACGGACAGGTTTATTGCTAATGCGTCCAGAACGTGTTCTGTAAGGGTCTGTCTCGGATCCTGTCTGGTGGTCTAGTGACTGGTCATGGTCAAGTCCGTCTGCAATTCTTTTGTTCATTGGGGTAGGTGTGTTAGCTAGGCGCGCATCGTTAGTTGGCTCTGCCAGACGAGGCGTCTGTGGAACATCTCTCAAGTGTACCCTATTCCTTCTGAGTCGCGTGCCATTTGTGGTTGTGACTATGTACGACCTGGCCTGTAGATCATTACATATGTTTGTCACCTCAGCTGGAATCCAAGTGTGGGATTCTTTGTCCAGGAAGCGGACTTTCTGTCCTACTCTGAGTGGCTGGAGCTCTTGCTTGCTTCCAACCGCATCGTAGTCTGTCTTCATGCGTCCCCTGCGCTGCTCCAAACGTTCCTGGTTCTTTTGTCCTTGATATGTTGTATTCGAATCAAGGTTAGCAGGAAGTAGTGTTCGGACTTGGCGGCCGAACATCATTTCGGCTGGGGATGGAAGATGGGCATCCACTGGAGTACATCGTAGGTTTAGTAGAGCTGCTGCTGTACTTTCTCCAGTTGCCTGTGTTTTCCGTATGATCTCTTTCACTGTTCGGACTGTACGCTCTATTTGTCCGTTTGACTGGGGGTACCTTGGTGAGGAGGTCTGATGCGTAATTCCCCAGTCCTTGCACATTTGCTGAAAAGCGGCACCGATGAATTGTGGGCCATTGTCTGACATAATCTCTGTAGGAGATCCCAGAAGGCCAAATATGCCAGTTACGGCATTCACCACACTTGCACTCGTTGTGGAAGTCAACCGGTGTACGACTGGGAATTTCGAGTGATAATCAACTATAAGAAGATACTGAACCATATTCAACTCAAACAGGTCCATGCCTACTTTGGTCCAAGGTGTGATAGGGATTTCATGAGGAAGGAGTGGTTCCCTTCTCTGCTCAGGCATCCTTTCCTGGCATTGGGTGCACAGTCTGACACTTTCGTCAATCTGGCGATTTATGTTTGGCCAGTAAACCGACTGGCGCGCTAGGAGTCTCATCTTCTCGATGCCCGGATGGCCTTTGTGCAGTTGCCGAAGGATATCTTTTCTCATAGATTGGGGAATGATCACCTGCCTGCCTTTGAAGAGAACACCTCCAGACATGCCTAGTTCATCACGAAATGGCCAGAATGGGCGCAAA
Source organism: Strongylocentrotus droebachiensis (assembly GCA_035222895.1). NCBI lineage: Eukaryota > Metazoa > Echinodermata > Echinoidea > Camarodonta > Strongylocentrotidae > Strongylocentrotus > Strongylocentrotus droebachiensis. The sequence goes on along the minus strand of JAVYIG010000169.1, from coordinate 28,153 downwards.
TCGTTTGGAAGTTCCTGAATAGTTGCAGGCCAACCAGCATGAGTGAATTCTTTCACTTGCTGTAGAATAGGATCCCTGGTAGTCTCCTTCTGTAGTGCTTCTTGCTTGAGGCTCCCGAAATGGAGCAGATCGATACCCAATGGGTCCTCAACCTCGTCCAGTAGTATGCTTTCTACGTGGACATCCAGCGGAATGTCTTCTGCCTTCGTCGGATTTGGCAGTCTACTGAGCGTGTCAGGAATAATCATCTCTGTTCCTGGTCTGTGTTCAATTGTGAAGTTGTATCCTTGAATCTTCACTAAGAGCCTTTGTAGCCTGGGCGGGGCACTTGTGAGTGGCTTGCTGCATATCGTCACAAGCGGTTTGTGGTCGGTCAGTATCTTGAAGTCTCTCCCAAAGAGGTAAGTGTGAAATCGGGTAATCCCGAATACAAGTGCCAGTGTCTCCCTCTCAATATTTGAGTACTGGGCTTGACAGGGAGAGAGACTTTTCGAGGCATATGCCACAGGCGTTCCATGCTGTGAGAGGCATGCTCCCAATCCTTTGGATGACGCGTCTACTTCAAGGGTGACAGGTAGCCCTGGATCGTAGTACTTCAGCAAGCAGTCTTGCTGGATAGCTTTCTTCAGCTGGCAGTATGCCTCCTGGTGATCCTCTTGCCACATGAATGGGACATTTTTCTTCATGAGATCACGCAAAATAGCGACTTGGTCTGCATAGTTCGGGATGTAGGGTGACAGGAAGTTCATCATGCCTAGAAACCTCTGAAGGTCCTCCTTATCCTGTGGGGTAGGCATTGTGTGGATATCTTCCACCTTGCAGGGATCGGGACTGATTCCTTCATCAGAGTAAATCGTCCCGAAGAAGTTGATCGAGCTCGCTTTCACTACACATTTGCTGCTGTTGAAGACGAGTCCCTCCTTCGAGGCCACCTCAAGCAGCTTTGTGAGGTTTAGGTCATGCTCTTCTTCCGTCCTGCCCATGACGACTATATCGTCTGCTATGCAAACACATCCTTGGGTCTGCCCTATTATGTCATCCATTCGCTGTTGGAATAGATCTTGGCTTGTGGAAAGCCCAAACGGAAGACGAAGAAAACAATACCTCCCGAACGGAGTACGGAATGTAGTCAGCTCTTGTGAATCTTCACTCAGATGCACTGACCAATAGCCAGATTTCGCATCTAACTTAGTGAAGAACTTCCCATTGGCAAATGATGGGTTGATCTCTTCGAGTGTTTGCATTTTGTGAGGGCACCGCTTGAGACTTTCATTCAGGCGCTTGGGGTCTAGGCACACCCGGATTGATCCATCCTTCTTTACTGATGTAGTGATAGAGCTGCACCAATCAGTGTGATGCGTTACCTTACGAATTACACACTGTTTTTCCATCTTGTCAAGTTCGGCTTTTAACTTATCCTTGATATGAATGCTGCACTTCCGTGGGGCATCTATGTGTGGATCGGCATCTTCCTTCAACAGAAGGGTAGCTGGGTCCTTGAAGTTACCTATGCGGTCGAACTGGCCCGGCCATCGTGAAATAAGGTCGTCTACTGTCCGTATGCATGGTGCCTGACCTGGAACATTTGTAGGTACTTCAACACATTGTTTCACCGTGTGGATAGTGACCAGCTTGAGGGCCTTGCTGCTTGAAAGGCCTAATATTGAAGGTCCTGGTACATCGACCACGAAAAACTCCTGTTTAGTCCAACCTGAATCCTCATATTGACACATGAGATCAAGAGAACCGATACAAGGGATAACCGTTCCACCATAGGCCATGAGCCGGACGCGCCGTGGCCCTACAATAGAGCGCCACTGGCCATCGGGGTACATTTTGTTTACAATACGAAAAGGGAGTGTGTGCCCCCTGCTCCAGTATCTATCTTCACCGTCAGGTGATGTTGTCCGGCCTTGTATTGCGTTATCTAACTTGGTATATGAAAATCAAAAATAAAGACTGGTGAATGTATTGATTACAAAAAAAGTAAATTGCATTTAAACATTCAGATGTCACTGTTAAACAAAGTGTCCTCTCCATAACATACAATGTATATCAACGAGTCACTCTTTGAGAGTTTGGATTATAGAAAAAATAAATAATAAGACTTGTATATAAAAACTGGTGTATCAATAGACAATATCAGTATTGTTTTTATTGTAAAATACTGTTTAAATAACATGAAACAATGTATGAATAACAAAACTTTCACGCCATATATTCTGAGATAAAGTTGGAGTTGTAATGATGGTGAATAATTTGAAGTTTATCCTCTCCAATATATGTCACTTGGCTCATAATGTTCCAATAATCTATTGGCATGTTCTTACAGAAATGTTAGAAATGAATGATGCATAGCAATTTACATATCAACTAATATAGTAAGAGTTCATATTGCTAAGATTTGTTGTTAAACAAATGTCCTCTCCAAAACACGTCAATGAATTAAGTTTGGAAGCTCATATTTGATTAAAACTTGCATTCACTTGTTTTTTTTTACACAGCATCAAATAATTTAGACATAAATGCAACACTGTATACCAAATTTGAAGTCTATATAAGAAGAAGGACAAGAAATTCTCATGTCATTAAATAAATTCAACCTCCCCATAATTCAGTTTCCTATAAAATACACTAATTTTATGGCAAAATATGGCTTAAGTGAATAGGAAATAAGTGCATCAACATCTGATAAGTATAAAAAGGCATATAAAAGTACAGAAAACTATGTGTATACCATTTACAGGTATAATAAAGCTGATGTGTTCTTTGTTAAACAAAATGTCCTCTCCAAACGCCTATTTTTGTTACTGTATTTCAATCGAATATTTCTATATGTAAACATGGACTTGACGCTCTATAATTTTACACATTTCTGACATATACCCCAAACTTTCAGAATCTGTGCATCTTTTGCTCTAACAACAATTTTCATTTTTGACCCCCAGTGAGAAAAAAAGTGTACACTTAACGTGAAATGACCCATAGTCCCTTTAAGGAGCTAGGTGCAATAGCTTCAAATAGAAAGAAAAGTGAAGTTATACTTACACGTAACAATACAGGCAGCAGGGTTAATGTACATGTATAAAAATGGTGAGCTTGATCAGCATGCAGAACTTGTAACATACCGCATTAAATCCCAAAACAAGTGCCAACCTTCATAACAAGTCATAAATGGTGCACAAATTGCGTTGAATTGACAAGGACACTTCCACCTTCTGGGAACAAATTATATTCCTGAGAACTGGTAGCAAAAATCAGATAAGTTATTGCTTCAGTCACACAGCAAGCAAAACTCATTAGATTCCAGACAGGACTTTCCACATCTATCGCATTCATAAGTTCAAACTTTCATAACAAGTCAAGCAAATTTTGCATAAAATCCAACTTATAGGAATATAATCAGTCTACCTTTTCAAAATTAAGTGTATTACCTGAAAACTGGAATAAAGCTAAGTACTTGCCTCGATCAAACAGCAACAAGAACATGTGAAACGGAAATTGCCAATAAATCCAAAACAGGAGTTTGTGCGTCTATCGCTATCAAAAGTTCCAACTTTAATAACAAATCAAGCCTTCTGCACGCAACGCTGCTGAGAGAAATATGCGATTCCACCTTTTTTTGGCGTTTTTCTCACAAAAAATCACATTCCTTGGTACAGTACTAAGTGACTCACAAACGGACCACGTACTGTGGGACCTGAAACTAGTGAAAGAGGGCTGAATATTGTTTGGGAGGACAGGATATGCGTTTCTATTGTCTGCGGCTTAACCGAGCGTGAAACGAGGTTGTACTTGATAATAAAGCATACACCCTAACTATCAAATGGAGAGACAGGAGGCCTGTCATCATCAGCTCAAGATTGCCAAATGGCCAGCTATTTCCGATTCAGGAAAATCCAGAAGTTACAAATTGCGTCTTCATCAGCTCGAGACTTGAACTCAAACTTGAAACTCAAGTTTGAGATATTTTGCTCAGCGTTCGGGCATAGTGCGAGTCTTCAGGCGGGTGAAGTCGCATCAGACAAATAGCGGGGTAATTTGCAAACTAGCCCAAGATATCTTGGGATGATTATCACGACCAAATATCTCGCTAATTGCAACTTTGGGCTGATGAAGACGCAAATTAACTGGATAATTTGCGATCGGGATAGTTGAAATAGCGGGTTATTTGGCAATCTCGAGCTGATGAAAACAGGCCTATGGAGAAACAGGGACAATCCCATGCCGACCCAGCCCATTTGGCAAATCGGTGCAACCCTACGGTTGTAGATTGTCAAAGCAGGGTATAATGCATACATGTACATGATGGCAAAGTACATATATGAGCTATTGTATTTTTGCTGTAAGAGATGAGTAATAGGAAGAAAATTTGAGTATGTGAGCTTGTGGCTTTTCAGAAATATTTGAGATTAGTTACGCTCTATAAGACTATAATAAAGACTATTATTTATTTTTTCTCAAAAGAGGACCTCAAGGTACTGCATAAAATGACAATAACTGGAGCCCCTATATCTCATGTAAAGCCCCACTGCACTACTTGTAGCGACTCCCGCCCTCTAAATAGCAAACAATGCCTAATCGGTGCCTGTTGGTCCACAATGATCCTCTTTTTCTTATGTTTAATAATTGAGAGCTGATTTGATGAGATAACCACCTGTCAGTGACCTTGCAGGGAGGTCTAATCCCCCCTGGCCAAACTAATGCGGATGGGCTTTATAGTGACAGACATCCACTAACATAAATCCATTCGGAAATATGTATCATACCACTTTGCTACATAGGTTCTGAAATTGCTATAAAAATATGCTAACAATATTATGAATACCGGTTTATAACTTTGCATTTCCGCATGTAACCCCCGTGTGTTGAAAAGGTCAATTTCCTAGTTCAAGCGATGATTTAAAGCAGGACTGCACTACTTATAACATCTTGCGCCCTCTATATAGCAAACAATGCCTAAGCGGTGACCATTGGTCCCCCATGATCCTCTTTGTCTCACGTTAATTTAGAGCTCATTCAATGAGATAATCACCTGTCAGTAACCTTGCATGGAGGTTATAATTCTTCCTGGCCATAAAGTGCAGATAAGCTTTAACATGTATGCTTAGTAATTATATGATCATAATCACCCTGATCTCTATATAATCACAGCCAATAATAATTTTTCCCTCTCTCAGATATGGAAAGAAATATTCCACACTCTGGTTTTTGTTAAATATGATATTATTGAAAATCAAATTTCCGGAACACAAGAACTTTTGACCTTGACGGTGTTACCTGTACAATGAATTTTCGGCAATTTAACGGTGGGAAATACAGAAAGATAACCCCCTTGACCTCAGGTTTTCCTTTTCACATATTACTATTATCATCATTATGATAGCAATGGAAAGAGCTTGTTTACAACAGACTTTAAAGATGATATCAAGGATGGTTCACAAAAAATAAAATATAACAAAATCCAAAGGGGGTCCGATAGTACATGTTTGGCGATATATTTACAAAATAAATTCCTTTTAATGGTTTGTCTTTCATTTTAATTAAATCAAATAAATGTGTAATCCTAATGTTGTTTTGCTTTCAGTTTTCACACAAACATGGTAAATGGATAAAAGATGTCTGTTTAGTCATATTGTATCTCATGTGGTTTTTTTTTTAATCTTTTTTTTGCTCTGGTATAAACATCTGCATAAAATGAATGATGGGTCTGCAAGGTCAACAAAAAAATCCAATATATATGACATGCTTTTACTAAAGGATCAAAATTGTAAAATGATCTAAAATAAAGAATATATTACAAGTATCTCCTGAAAATATGGCTCACTGATGGATACATCTCAGTTCTCACAGTAGCCTTTAATTTAAAACCAGAAATCACTAGAAATGGGTCCACTAGTCTTTTACAAAACATGTCTAACCACAATAGTTATCTTCATAATCCTACCTCACTTTATCAACCAGTGAAATAGATGATTGCATTGTATTGACCCCAGCGCCTTAGAGACCCCTCCCCATTCACATTATTGAAATTCATTGTATAGCCAACCAAGAAAATTGGAGTTGTATAATATATTTCTCTAATCGGAATGAAGTATAATAAAATGTTGTTCAATGAAACATCATATAGCGAAACCCACATTTGAAATGAACATTCAATGAAGAATCCAGGCCCTATTCTTATCTTAATGTTGTATTACTAGTATATACATGTACAGTATTGTTGTTATCCAGTGTAAATGACAATTTTAATCTATGATGAGCCTTTATACAATGTTTCTTCATACAATTTTTGTTCAGATTTCCTCTCATCTGAAAAAAGGAATAGTGTGAACGTCATATTGTTCATGTATGTAGATCGTTTAAACTGAGGTGGGTTTATCACAATCAGTGGGCATTAGATTGTCATCTAGTGACATACCAAAGCTGATCTAGTAAATATTATAGTGTCAGTTTGTGTCAGCTGATCTCTTGAAAACCTGTTTCTTTTAACCAAATATAATTTATTTGTTTCAAGTGTGTACAGTACTAACCCTGTCACCAATATTTATTCATACATGTAGTTTTATCGCCAAACTATGATTCTTTCTACATGTAGATGCTGTTTTTTCATACAAGATTTGTATCAATTATCTTTAGTGTGAACAGGCTGTGAGATAAAGGATTATAATCCTGAACAACTGAAAAGGCTTCTTTGGAAGTCTGTGAACCGATTCTGACCGCAAATACCTGCAATCCACATATTTTCCTTTGACCGCATTTTTCTTCTTCATAGGACAGGACACACATCCTATTTCTACACTTGTTAACCCCTTGACTACTGAATTGTATAGGTCCCATAGGCTTAACACAGGGACCACTAGGCTCTCATAAGCAAAGGGTTCAAATACAATGAAAGCTCTAGTTTTCTATACATTTGAATTCTTTTGTGAGATGTTTTAATTGTTTTGGTTAGAAGGAAATGCAGTTAATGGTCAAATGGAGTAAATAATGAGGGATGCAGTCTTGTTTATTCCCGAATGAAAATGATAGAATACCAGTAGGCCATTTTTTGTAATATTATGAAATGTAGTGCATAAATCTTTTTCAAGTGCCTCGTTACAAACTATTTTGTTCTCCTGTTACAACTAATTGCACTTCAAAAGTTGGAAAGCGCATAGCATACATTCTGTGCTGTTAGGTACATGTAGGACAAACCATGATGTGTGTACTTTACCTAGTCTTAATACCTACATGTAGCAACAATATGCAATTTGCATTCTGATTATTGAAATACAATTCAAATAGGCCTATATAAAAACAAGAGCATTCATTATTAGATATTTACAAGTGTAGACGATTAGAAAAAGCATGTATTTTCTACATGTATGGAGAATAGGAATTGAGAATAGGAACGGAGAAGAAAAAAGCAATCAAAGAAAATATTTTAATACCGTACATTACAAGTTGTCTTTCCAGTTCTGTTTGTACACATACACTGTAGACCTAGATGTAGCACATGAACAGTGAAACCTGCATATAAAGACCACTCAAGTCTCAAGGGAAGCATAAAAAGTGATCTTTGTAGACATGTGGTCATATAATACACAGGTTCCTTTAGTACAGGTTTCAATAAAAAACATATTCAAGGGAAACAAAAAATGTGGTCTTTATAGACAAGTGGGTTTTGTATGCAGGTGGTCCCTAAAGTAGGTTTGACTGTACTGTTCGCCAACACCAATTCATTTATATAGACCTACATGAAACACTATAGAGCACATTTACATGTATATGTGGAGACAAACCTGCTTTAGGGACCACCTGTATAGAAAGACCACTTTTACTCAAAGATTTGTTCTTATCCCTGAATAAGGTTTCTCTTTGAAACCTGTACTAAACGATCCTGTACTTAAGACCACCTACCTCGTACCTGAACAACCACTTTCCATGCTTCTCTCGGGCGGCCTTTATATACAGGTCCCACTGTATGTCTACGTGTGCAGGCCTACACTAAAGATGACTACCAAAGTATACATGGTCAGACCACTTTAATACACAAAACGCACCGTTATATGCAAATGAGCTGTGCTTATCCAAAGCCACTTCAGCAGACAAACATTGGTATGCAAAGCTTAGCGTTCATAGAAGAAAAGGCGATTAAAGATCCGAAATGCAAAGAGCTTTACTAAAGGCCCAAACCATCTCTTCAGCTTTAAAGGCCCACTGTACTACTTGTAACTACTTGCTCCCTCTATATAGAAAACAATGCCTAATTAGTGACCATTGGTCCCCCATGATCCCCTTTTTCTTATGGTAATTGAGAGCTGAGTTGATTAGATAGCCACCTGTCAGTGACCTTCCTTGGTGGTCTAATCCCTCCTAGCCAAACTAGTACTGACAGCCTTTAAATTGTTGCATCTCCTTCTCATTCTCTCGCTTGCACGGTGCGGAAACTACTGCAGGTGTCTTATTCTATTGAATCTATTCACAATCAGTAGAAACCTTATTAACTCTTGGATATTCCAAGGTTAGATTGTGTTTAAAACTCTTTCTAAAGGTTTTAAAGGTAAAGACCAGTTATGGTCATGCGATTGAATTGTGAAAGAAACGTTGTGGAATCGATCAGAAAAGGTTGATCATCTAGCATCTAGCATCTGCAAGGTTCTGGAATCATCAAAATGATAAGAAATTTGGCCCATTTTTCGTAAAGTTACAAGCACTATACACAGAAAGATGTATATGGGACTACCCTATATCTCTCACAGGACCATGAGAGAAACAAATTTACCAAATATATGAATTAGTAGGCGGTTTCCCGGCAAATTTTTTATCATCATGTATTAGTCAAAACATATTCTTTCACATGATTGGTAATGAGAGCTTCCATTTCATTTTTTGAAATTGGGGCGTTACCAATACTGGTCTTTACCTTTAAATGAATCACCTTCATTCTCCTGTAATAGGAAACAATTATTTTCACTTTCCTTTGTTTAAATAAATAACCTACCGGTAGGCTTCTAGAGTGCATTTTATCTTCAGAGATAATATCAATGCACTTTTACAATGAATAAAGCAACATAATTACAGATAATTTATAATGGAAAATACTAATTAAACATCAAAATAAGAACAAGATTGATCACAGCAACTATTTATCACTCTCTCATAGTTTGAAAAAAAGTATATAAAATGAGACAGTTTTCAGAAGGAAAATTACAAAATATCAAGAGGAAATTGCCACCAACCATTATACATGGTTAGGCCACATAAATACACAAAATGCACCACTAATCATTGTCTATACTTTTCCAGATGGCTAGGAAGGAAGAAGAGAGATAGAGATGGGGGAGAGCAAGATAAAGGGAGAGAGAGATGGAGGGAGAACACGAGAAAGGGAGAGAGAGATGGAGGGAGAGCAAGTGAGAGGGGGAGAGATAGAGAGGGAGATAACAGTGATGCTTGTTAACTTTACCTCTTCAGTCTCCTCGTACATGTACACACTCTCAGCATTTCTGTTTTATTTTTCACCTTCCGCTTGACAGTACCCCCTCTGTATTCATCCCCACCACCATTGTCCTACCTGCATTCCTCCGAACAATGGGGGCACTCTTCGCTTCAATAGGATTCGCCCCCAAGAGTCAGCGGAGATTTAAATCTTCAACTGACTGTGAATTATTGTTTTCCACCACTTGCCAAATGCATGCATGTATTGTGTGCGGGTGCTTCCTTTGCTGAAGATAATCCCATCTGCAACAATATGGGCATTCTGTACTGTCAGTTTCTTTCTCTATGTCTCTCTCTCTCTCTCTGTTGCACTCTATACTGTCAGTTTCTTTCTCCCTTTCTCTCTCCCTCTCCAACATGAAGGCAACAGAAGAAAGATCAACTAAAACATGTTAGAATTCTCCAGCAATGTGGAATCCAAGCCAAGGTGAAACCTACCAAAAGCTGGAAATAGTGGGGCCTTCCTCAAAAGTGCTTACAGAAAAGTACCATTATATTATGGTATGGTTATGGTATCATGCATGCACCTCCCTATTAACGTGAACTGTGGAGGAAAAATTGCATAACGAAGCATATCAAAATATTACTGTTGTGCAGATCATATGAACTGCGCTATTCTTAGCATTTCCATTATTATCTTTCCCTCTTTCTCTGTCTCTCTATATGGCTATCTCTCTCTCTCTCTCTTTCTCTCTTTATCTGTCTTTCTATATCTCTCTCTCTCTCTCTCTCTCTCTCTCTCTCTAGTGTTCTCATATGTTTTTTGTTTGTGTTCGGTTTCCGTTTTCAAGGCTTGCACTCACATGTGAAGGCATTTTGAGCCTACGTCATGTACTGTAGTGTTTCCTTTTTTCTATTGCATGAAAAAGGCGAGGAATTTAAATGGCATCATTGCTGTGTAATGTTCCAGAAATATATTTTGTTCCATAACACGTCTAGCCATCTAGAGCAATATACATTGAAGGCCTACAGTAGATTTCAGGAACTTGACTTATATGTATATGGAGATTTATATAATAGTCTACAAAGAGAGGCCCCAGCATTTTGGGTTCCCAGATTAATAAAATGTGAACATGGAATCATGTGCTTTACAATGTAATTGGTAGAAGTATCATTTGACAAAGCACAGTATTGTAATGGCAAGAAAAAGGTACATGTAAAATTGATGTCAGAATAGTCAGAAAATAGCATTTAATGGGTGTCCATACTGAAGCCCGAAAGTAGTTTGTAATACAGTCAAACCTGCTTTAGTGACCACCTGTCTACAAAAAAAAAATTGTGTTTGCCTTGAACATGGTTTCTCATTGAAACATGTACTAAAGGAACCATCTACAAAGACCACCTGTCTACAAAGACCATTTTTGTGTGTTTCCATTGGGCGGTGGGTATAGACAGGTTTGACTATAATAATAAAGGTAATAGTCAAGTGACAGAGAAGTCTGAACATTGCATTATGCATCTTTTCTTAACATGACTATTGAGTAACATGCAGTACGTAATTCAAACTACATGAATTATATAGGGTACAATGTATTCTTAGGTGCTTACACTGTAAACTCCCCATATCTTTCACAACAATGCATGTATGTAATCAAGGCATCCAGGGTCGTATGAAGAAACCATTATTCATTGAAAGACGGTTTTAAGATTTATCACGCATACAGTGTACATGTATAACAGATCAAAGAAAGGAGCGAGAGCAAGAGAGAGAGAGAGAGAGGGAGAGGGGGGAGGGAGGGAGGGAGGGAGGGAGGGAGGGAGAGAGAGAGAGAGAGAGAGAGAGAGAGAGAGAGAGAGAAAGAAAGGGGCAGAAAGAGAGAGAGAGAGAGAGAAAGAAAGGGGCAGAAAGAGAGAGAGAGAGAGAGTTAGAGCTACATGTACAGAAAGAAGAGAGGAAGAAAAAAGATATACAGTGTAGAGTTCAAGCTATACAGACTACTGGTACATGTAATTACAGAAGAGGTTAAGTGAGGGGAGAGAGAGAGAGAGAGAGAGAGAGAGAGAGAGAGAGAAAAAGAGAGAAAGAGAGAGAGAGAGAGAGAGTCAGAGAACTACAGAAAAAAGACACATTTACATTACAGGACTCATGGCAAACAGACTGCAGAGTTAATGACAAGCCAAAGGCTAAAGTATACATGTATGTATTCAGATCTTCCCTAGATAACATATTATGAAGCTGGAGTTTCTCACTCTCTCCTTCTACTTGGTTGTCTGCATGCGTTTGTGTCATGTAAGTCTGTATCTCTCTCTCTCTCTGTGTCTCTCTCTCTCTCTCTCTCTCTCTCTCCCTCCCTCCTTCTCTCTATCTCCCTCTCTATCTCCTTCTACATGTATATCTTCTTCTCTCTCTCCTCTCCCCATCTGTATCTCACTCTCTCTCTGTCTCTCTCTCTCCCTCCCTCCCTCCCTCCCTCTCTATCTCCTTCTCTCTCTCTCTCTCTCTCTCTCCTCTCCCCGTCTATATCTCACTCTCTGCCCTTCCTCTTCACCCCCTCTTCTTATATACCGGTCCCGGGTCCCCTCCCCCTTTATCCATCCCTCCCTCCCATCCTCTCTCTCTATATTATATCAAAGTAATCAGATTATTGTCAGCATATCTGAGAACTGGGAGCTTAATTCCTTTCATCGTTCTCAATGACGTTTCAATAGTATGGAAGGCATTTTTGTCGCATTCGTCCACAGCCACTCAATGCAATGCCCTCTACATGCCTTATGTTGATTTGCCTACATGTATATGAACATGTCACCGTAATATACCAGCTGAATGAACTTGAAATATTTGGAATATTTGCCGGCGATCAAAGGGACTTCACTGCACACAATGACCGACCAGTGCGCAAGTTCCTACAATGAAACGCCAGGCTAAAATGATTGTTATTTGCGTCCAATCATGCGCTACGTCATATATGTAGGTGGGGGCAATGAAGCCCGCAGAGGTGGGTCATAAATGTTTTCATAACTCTTCGTCCATTTCCCTGTCAAAAATCCATCAAATTTAATCGATGATCAGCATTCAACATGCCTGACTCATTGTCACACCTCCCCTTGTAACAATAACTCTTATCATCACTGAAGCATGATTCCTAAATATAAACATTGGAAGCTATTTAGGACGTGATTAGCCAGTATGAATAAATATGTACAAATACACATACATGTATAAGGATTTAGCCTAATTTGACATCTAGGGGGGAATACGGAGACGAGACAGAGAGAGAGAGATGTAACTAATATACTCATTTTTTTGTATATTCAATGTCTTTTTCTGCTGCTTTATTACATTGCATATGAAGTCGAGAGGGAGCAAGAGAGAGACAGAGAGAGACAGAGACAGGCGGAGAGAGAAATAGAGAGAGAGAGGAATGTCACTAATACATTCATTTCATTTATTAATGTCTTTTTCTGCTGCTATATTATATTAAATATAAATTCACCGCCACAACACCGTGCCCCAAGACTCAGGACTATACATCAACGACATCTGGAAACCTCTCATCAACAAGTACCCGGTCACTCCTCCTCCACCACCACCTCCAGCACCGCCTCCAACACCGCCTCCAGCACCGCCTCCAGCACCGCCTCCAGCACCGCCTCCAGCACCGCCCTCACCACCCCGACAGACACCCGTACATCAACCACCGCCACCCGCCAAACCCTCAAAGCAGCCGCCAGCCTCGCAGCTACACTGCACAGCAGACGACAACAGACTACAACGCCGCCTACGTCGGGGACACACACAGCGTCTCGCCGACAACACACCCCACTCATCGACTCGAAACTCTCCTAAGTCCGCAACCCGGAAACTCCAGCCCAGACGGATAGTCAGACGAATTACCAGCCAACCATCCATGCCCACTCCCCGATGACTCAAGCGGACATACGGTCACCTGTTTTTCCCTGACGTCCGCACACCGGTGACTTAAGCTCACGCACGCCAGCTATTCCCCACTCCTGACGACGGATAGTCAACCTGTTCGAAACGTCGAGCCACTCATCCTCTCCAAGCGCTATAGTTCTCCTGAGAACTATATGCCAAGAAAGATAACAAACAGTCCTTTTCAGGACTACACTCCTCCTAGAAAGATTACCGAGTCAGAGTCCTGTTCAGGACTCCTCATACCTCTCTCTCTCTCACACACATGGTGCAACCGCAAACTTACTGTATATTAAATATAAAGTCGAGAGGGAGCAAGAGAGAGACAGAGACAAAGGTAGAGAGAGAAAGACAGACAGCTAGAGAGAGAGAAATGTCACTAATATATTCATTTTTTAATAATGTCCATTTCTGCTGCTTCATTACGTCAATGACATAGAGACATTCTACGTAGATGTAATTAAAATTGGATTAGTCACACTTGGGCACCCGTGCAAAGTACTTTATTATACTCTGATATCAGCAGATTACGTGCACGTACAGGGTACATGTACAGTATATCATACCTGTTCAATGTAATATGTAGAGCCACGCTCTTTCATGCAGACACAATAGATTTTTGTTAACATTCAGTGTTGTTGTGTTTACTCACATCTCTGAGAGTTTAGCAAAAGAACCATGAGAGAGTCAGAAACAGACAGAGCATGACCTTCTGAATGTATATCAGAGATGCCAACTTTTGGAAAACAGAAATAGGGAGGATTTGTAACCGACACCACATAATGTGCGCGTAGCGCACATGTCGAGCGCGTAGCGCCCGACCCATCCCTTACAGAAATTTAGGCATGCCGGCAGTTACCGACTAGCTAGTGAAAGCTAGTGACTAGCTAGTGGCTATCCTAATAAGCAATCGCTAGCTAGCGCACTGTACACGCTCGCTTATTGCTCGCTATAAACTCGCTTTAAATTTCTGCCCTATCCTGCTGCATGCATGCGAGGACCAATGCTGCATGCCTGCAAGCTATTTTAAAGTCCATTTGCAGCTTGCAGGCTTGCAAGATTGGTCATGGAACCTACTGCACGCCAGAAAGCTTGCAAAGTTTACGGAAATCTTGCAAGCCTGCAAGCCTTGCAGGCTAACACGCTATTTTAAAAACGGCTGCAAGCTTGTAGGCTTGCAAGATTGGTCATGAAACCTACTGCATGCCAGAAAGCTTGCAAAGTTTACTGAAATCTTGCAAGCCTGCAAGGCTTGCAGGCTAACACGCTATTTTAAAAACGGCTGCAAGCTTGTAGGCTTGCAAGATTGGTCATGAAACCTACTGCATGCCAGAAAGCTTGCAAAGTTTACTGAAATCTTGCAAGCCTGCTATTTTAAAGTCGACTGTTTACATGGAACCTACTGCACGCCTGCAAGCTGGCACGTCGCAACTCGCAAACCAATTCTACAATTTGAGAAGTTAATTGCAATTAAGCTTACCAGTCTTTTAGAAAGCATACTAAGCATCTGCATTTCAAGTAGTACTCTTCAATAAGTTATGTACAATAAAGAGGGGAAAAGTTGTTACATGTACATGATCAAGTCGCACACATTTCTCGAGACTCGTACAAAAGAGAAACAAAATGATGGTTTCCAGGAACCAAGTTTACTTTATATCTTACAGAATGTATCTATGGATTTGATTATTCAGTGCTCTCACAATAATTATTGCTGCAAATGTCAGCTGACATAAAGTTACATTTAAGAGATTTTATAGGCATTTTATGCAATTTCACATTCTGCCTTTTGAAATACAATTATTCATGATGGGTGAATGGAATCATTTGTATGTAAGCACTTCACAAAGACCATGCATTCAATTGAGTTACCCAATCAACCACTACTCAGGGTTTGACAAGTCACAATACAATTATATACAGAGTGTAATGAACACAATACATAATAATAATACTCACGTTTTTATGTAGCTTATAAATAGCTTATAAAACAAAGAGGTATGGCAAAATAAGTCTTAGCCTTAAAGCGTCCGAACACCTTTGTATACAGATGCCAACTGATGATCATGCTAATCTCTCTCTACTTGATTGGGGCGTTTAGCGACATACAAATAATCACAATCATCAATCTCCATGAAAACACATAATTCAATTATATCCTTTATTTCAACTGCTACTAATTCAAAGCCATCTTTTCTGCAAGGAACAAGGTGACTTACTTTAGCAGATGTCATGTCATCATTTGATAGGTGAAAATCTACAACCTGGAACTTCTCAATAAGGGCAATATATATTGAACATGAACAGATACCATCACATGAACAAGGAGCTGAAGGGGTTAATTCTATGTATTTATGAACACGACCAAATGATAAGGTTTCATCCTGATAAAACATAACAGTGTATGAATTTCGCTGGTAGGCCAAAGTATATTCTTTTGAACATATTACCGTGCTATCCCACATTACTCTTAAGAAAGATTGAACCTCACGGCAGACTGCATGGCCGACTAGTCTCCGTATTACAGTTTGTTCCATTCTTTTTAGGGTGTATTTCTTAGTGACACCAAGAATATAGTAATCATGAAACATATGCTTACCTTTCTTGTATTTGTGTGAGGAGAATCTCATTCTAGAGAAAAACTTTCCAACTTCAGAATCCAGTTTCAAATCTTGCACAAGCAATGGATACTTCAAGAAAATTGCCACACTGTTAGCAATTTGCATATCAACATTTTGTGTACCATGAAACAAAGACAATAATTCTCCATTAATTGATTCAAAGGTAAAACATGAATAAACCCAAAGGGGACCAAGATTTCTGACAACATCACATAGATGAAGCAGTTGGTGAATATTTGATGTCATCTCACTTTTGGAATATAAGGTTTCATGCATCATACAAAAATGTTGTAAAACTTGCTCACAGTGATCGATAGTTTCGTGGGAAATGGAATCTACATTAAGTAAATACACAGCCTCCACCAAAAGCAAATAATGCTGAAAATACATGTCAAGGAGTAAACCAGATAATACTGGTAGGGAGTAGTAGAAGAGCCATGACCGACACTCTGATGCCTTCCAGTATTTTCTGTGATCCCTAATACTTCTTGGTACTCGACCAATGAAATTTGGAGGTTTCAGATTCTTCAAACGGGCATCTGCAGCAGAAAGTAAGTGGGATATACTATAAGGTTGACTGGAATGGCTGCTATCAAACCAAAGTTTTAAAAGCCTTCTAACTATTCCAAGAAGAACCTGGTGCATCCAGTCAATAGCTGTACCATTTATCAAATCAGGCATATGGTACAAAAACCAGGATGGACCTTTTATTCCGAGTATTGGTTTTCCCATCTGAAAAGCCTGCTCTGCGCACATTTTTGTTTGGTCATGTGTTCTTTTGCTGTCATCTAATGTGGTCAAATCACAAGGGAACACTCTTGCATGCCCTCTTCCAACACTTATGACTTCCCCTGGTTGGGTGCATTTGGGGCATCCATATAACCCATTAAATTGGGTCATATTGAGGACCGAGCATTTTGCAGGCATATCACATGTCCCACACAATAAAATGCCCTTAACCTTTTGTTCCATTCCCAGGTAATTACAGATATTAACTCCAGATGATAAGTCTTGCAATGATGTATGAAAAGGTTTCAAAAAAGTATTCATGTGTGGCTTACCTTCACCATACCACAAACCTGCTATCACCATTTTTTCTTTCAGAAATCTTTTAGTTGGGGGCAATTCGTTGATTAAAAAATAAAGGGGCCAAATTTGAAATTTTGAGGACTTAAAAATTGGAACGCCATCAGTATTCCACATAAATGAAATATTATTGGGGTTTTGTAGAAGTCCACCAGGTTGTGAAAACTTCTTGTACAAGAGACCATCATATATATCTCTAATCGTACCATCATTTTTTCTATGAAATCTGTGTTGCAGATCACCACTAAAGTCTTTTTGTTGAAACAAAGCTTGTATCTGTGCCAAAATGGGGATTTCAATGAAATATGTCTTGTCTTTCTTACTTGTAATTTGTTTGTGACAACATGGACAGCTGTTTTGTTGTTTATTTAAAAGGAAACCACAAACTGAACAAAACTGGTGAAATACAAGGGGCATCTTTAAGTTAGAGAAATATTTCTTAAACAAATGAAGGGTAGTCTTGCACAGGTTTGGGTGTTTGCAATGCAGGCACACAAGAGTTAAAATGTCAACAAGACATGACCCTGTTAAGCTATGCCTCAACCCTAAGGTTAAAATAAGAAGCATGCTCTCTGCAAGGGTCAATGGGGCTCCTTCATACAATGGTTTGCTATCAAATGGTGAATCATCTGATGATGCAGGAATGTCCTCAAAGCTCTCCTCAGCATCGAACCAGTCATCACCAAGAACATCAAAATGTATGTCATCCCCATCCTCTTCCTTTTCCTCTTCATTGTTGTCCGTGGACATAGCAGTGACAGCATTGGCCATCCATTCACCTGGTGGATCAGCATCTCTCACATCTGAAAGGAGAAAACAGGAGAAATATAAATTTCTTTATAAAGTCAAAAATAATTGTAATTGAATGTTTCAATGAAGTTATGTCAGATGATTGTTCTTTAATCCTCATCATGCCTTTATTCCTTTTAATAGATACTCATCTCAACATTTTGCTTTTTTGAAACTGACTTTATCTGCAGTGATTGCACTTGCCCCAGCCAAATTTTTGCAAGTTTGTTGAGCCTTGAGAAAATTATACCAGTTAATCACTTTGTGACTTATTTGTTCAATACACATGCATATTAAGTTGAAATCAATATTACAGCAAAGATTATCAAAATCATTGTTAGGGAAACATTGATTTTACCACACGCCAGTGCACTTAATAACTTACAGGACTATAAAAAAGAGGATACCTGATTTTCAATGAGAAGATTTAATACTTTACAGGACCAGAGCTGATTTTTGATTTGTGGAATCATTGTGGATTTTGGGTACGTGTCGGGGGATCGACTAATTTTCCGGGAGTCTCCCGGATTTGCCACTCTGCATTACATTAACAAATTTCAATCCCTGACACATACTTGAAATGACTATGCACTGCACATAACTGAATGCATTAAACATTATAATATGAGCTAATCTTCCAAGATTAATTGCCGTGAAGTTATTCGCTTCAAATGGAAGAGAATGATCATGTAGATTAAAAAGAGGGTGGGGTGACAGACATAAAATTCTTGAAGGGTACCAAACAAGCATCACTCAGCATATTTCGTACTTACTCTCTACGAGAGTTGGAGGGGCATCCCACCACTCAGTATCCACTGCCTCTGCAGCTCCTGCAAAACAATTGATATGTTTAAAATTTAGATGAAACATGGTCAGTGTGACTGTATCATTACTTTCTAAAGACTTAACACAACATTGTTACACAGTCAAACTTGCCTTAAATTTGCTGAGACTGATGAAATAGCTTCGACTTAAAAATGTTTGCACATTGGCTGTAATTTGATTTCTGAAGCATAAAATAGCGGGAAAAAAAAATCTCAATTAAGTGGTTATATATTCTATGTCATCAACTATTAAATCATATAACACAACACCTGCATTGTATATTAAGTTAGCTTTAAATTAAAGAGCTGAAAAGTATTGGCGATGTGTGTGTGAAACTTTACCTCCTTTCTTATGTGCACTCCTTGACTGGGTCTCAGTGACTGATAGTTCGGGATCATCAAAACCCTCGTCTATCCACAAAGAAAATCATACAAAACAAGACAAAGTGATTAGGCCAAACTTGAAAGGTTACAGCTACAGTTTCTAATTATGTGTTATATACACATCATATTGCACTTCACATGATTGGTATGGGTATTGCAAATGGAGATTAGGTAGAATGATCCATAATGGTCCAAGAGAGAATTTCAAGAAAAAAACACAGTCGGCCAGGACTTATGAAATAGCTTTGGCAATAAAGAGAGGGGTCGTTTGATGAAGTGTGATGCATGAAAGGTTGACTGTATTGAGAATGGTGTAATGGTTTTGAGGACACCATAGCAAGTTAGCAATAATTTTTTTCTTGGAGAGCTTAATTTTCAGATTTTTTCATTTTTCGGGGGGGGGGGGGAGGGAGTAGTGTAGCGGAGAATGTAGATATCATGACCCCCCCCCCACCATGGTTCATACTACATGATCCACCACCCACAAACACCTAAAAATCAAGACAATACTTGTTGTACATGTATCATAACTACAATTTGGCGTTTCAATAGGACATTTAGGAGTGTGATCTATTGCATATTTTAAAAGCAGTAGGTCTTGATCATTGAAGACAATACATTACTACTATTAATACTAGTTGGAATAAAAGTTTCAATGGCATGTCCCGGTGATCTAGCTTAACGCGGAGCTCCAGTCGCTGAATAAAATAACCATACTTTCAGTGAACTTACCAACTTTGGAACTAGAAGATTGAGTGAAGCTTTCAGGAACATCCCACCAGTTACCGCCGACTGCCTCTGAAGAATCTGTGTAATTAAATTAAGGTAAATCTTTTTTCAACATGGATTTCGATTTTGACCCATAATTTCCTAAAAAGGGACCATTAAACTGATTATTTCATTCAAGTAGGTAAGTGGAACTGATATATTATAGCCTAGGCCTAATTTACAATATAACATGCATGAGGTAAAATGACATTTTGGGGGATTTGGGGGGCATAACATAACAATACGACCTGAAATGGCCGTGGCGTTATCAAGGGAATGTGTATCAACGGTTTCCGTCTCTAAAGAGAGAGCCGGCCGACCCTACCCCAATTAAGAGGCTAACGAACGAAAGAGACAGAAAATTCGGTCTAGTCAGGTATGTACCAATTCATCAGATTCATCATGTAAATTGTAACTGTACTACTAGATCTAGGCTAATCATAAGTAAGTAAATTAAAGTAGGGGTCTATGTTCATGAGATAATCTGAATTCGGAACTTACCACATGTCTTTCTTTTGTCTCCTTCCAAGCTTTGATTTTGGCTGGGTTCCAGCAAGTTCTTCATTTGTTCTGGAAGTTGAACTTGATCCAGCTCCTTTTCAGACGTCACACTCACGTTGGACACATTTCCTTTTCGTGAAGAATAATTATAAGGTCCTCTTCTTCCCCTTCTCAGTGAAATTGTCTGCTTAGCTTTAGGTGTACTAGTTTTATTGTCAAAATTCATGTTTGATGATCAGAAAGGTGTAGGATAGATCGAGCTTGAGATCGAGATCAAGAGAGCTAACGTTAGCAAGGGTTAGGGTGACTTGGACCTAGTCTAGACTCAGTTAGAGAATGTTCAAGTGTTGCAACAAACGGACACGAAGATGAGTCTACGGGACTACTACGTTTTTACGTACGCGAACGATTCAGTTTCGTCTTTCTGAGCTGAGCTGAGTCTGAGAATGAACAAGTTTGACTTTCGTACATCTAATTATTGCCGGTAATCGCTTGTATATTTTACAAAATATACTTTGAATCAGGGTCCAAATCTTGATGAGGTAACCAATGTACCTGTATGTAAATCTCAAGTCCAGTCAAAGAAAATAGATGATTCAAAATTCCGGTAGCGGTGGCATGCATGCAGTGCATGAATTTGTACAGAGCGTGAATTGAAGCGCTAGCGACATGACGTGCGTGCGTAGAGAGCTAGCCTTACACACGAGCTGTGATTCCTTTATCCATGACGTCAGTCCCATTATTTTGTTATTTGTTTCCACTTTAATAAAGAAGCTTAGAAACTAATTTACTTATTTACAAATTTGAACCTTTCATAGAAAACACAAACCCGAAATTGATAATGAATCAGTCCTAATCTTGCCTCGGACCGTAAATAATAACAAAATAAAATAATTGCGTACACATGTACTAAGAACATGCTACCACCAAAATCAGCGATAGTCTACAATGCATCCGCGGTTCCGTCCCCACGAAATAAAAACCCTTATCAGGCGAAGGCGTGGTGGCGTTTACATCTAATATTATCTAAATAGAATATTTTCAAAAAATAACAAAATCAGATTCAACAATGATTTAGATTTAATATCTTAGTCTATAAGTTAATTAAAGATAAGACTTATAAAAGATTTGTCCGAAATTCTGAGTTCAGTCACTGCTGGACGACGTTGTCACCAGTTCTAGACAGTCATTCAAGATTTTATTTCCATGCAGAACTTTTTACTTATCACGTCCTAATGAAAAAGCTAACATTTAAGTTATTGCTGTATTTTATTTTGCGAGTTTCGTTCGCATTGATAGGAGATCCAAATGTATTTGCGTGGTTATGATTTTTATTTCGTGGGAGAAAAAAAACTGCGGATGTATTCAAGACTAACGGGTCCACGGCTCGAGCGGCGGCAGGTAGGTAGGCATGGTCGAGGAGATGACCACATTACGAAGACTGGATGGACTATTCCATTCGCTCATGGGTTAATTCGAGAGTGGCAAGCTCTAACGATACACCGTTCGCTACAAATTTGTATTCAAAATAGATTTCAATGACACACTACTCCTTAAATAATAATTTATATGGTTTCCAAATTCGAAATAATTACTTCTTAACCCATATTTCGATCGCTTGATATCGCTGAAATATTCCCCGGCCCTACGTGCGGATATGGAAATTACTTCCTGTCTCGGCCGAAATTTGAAAGGAATCGATCGGATCGAAAGAAAGTGCAACGCATGTATTGTGAAGGAAAACTTTTTCATCTGCATGACAATACACGCGGTACTACTCCTAGCTATACGTCGTTTCTTCTTCTTCTTTACGAGATTGTTTCTGTTTCTGTTTCGATTTCGTCGGTAGATATTTTCAGGCTTTATCTGTACTTTTAGTTTGCAGTTTATATAGATAATGAAGAAGTTTTGCATTGTTTATTGGGTCGATGAGAGAAAAGTTTCGATCGAAAACCTCAAAAATGTGCCGGAAGAGGCAAGGAGCGTGGGCTCAGCCTCGGACATAAAATTTCAAGGAGGAAAACCATATCATGGAAAGATCCTGAAGATAAGTGGTAAGTACTACATTCATTTTCTAGCAATTTTGTGTGTGTTTTAGATCTAGAAAATCTACATTGAATTTTATCATTTTTATTTTAGTCTTTTGACGCAGGCAATATTCCTGCATCTGACTTTTAGGCAAAAAAAAAAAAAACAACGTGTTTAGCGTTCAGCTTTTTTTAATATTAGGATAGAGTCTAACAAAGTTAGGAAGAGGTCCTTTCTTTCTCTTAAAGACTTAAAATGGCTGCTCGGTACAATTTCCCTGACAGTCGGGCTATTTTTCAAGATTTCTTTTTTCTTTTTTCTTTTAAATCAGAAATAGATCTAGATCCATTTTAGACTAGCAGTGTTTTTCATGTTTTTTCTTTAAAAACAAAATTTCAAAAAATTTCAAAAAATTTCCAAAAAAAAATAATAGAGGTCTAGGAGGCGGCCCCCAAAAAGGAAGCGGGCGGGGACGCTAAACATGTATATTTTCTTACATGGCCTAATGATTGCTCCAAGGAGTTCCCTTCTTTGTAAAATGAATACTCTGTCAAGTGTCAGTTGCTGTAATGTTATACTAATATTACTAGATCTATTGGATGCACATTTTTCCCAGAGTAAATTGGTTTGGGTATTTATCTAGAATCCCCTCTAACAGTGGAAGGAAGCAACCATATTCTTTGAAAATATTGTTCCAAAATGTACCGGTACATGTATGTTTGCACCTCCAGCTATATTAGTTTAGGTTATGTTCAGGGTTTAAACAGGACTAAGGATTTTCTCTTTATTGGACATCCAGAACTTTCCGCATAAAAGGCTGTAGCAACTGTGCGGAAAGGGACAAATAAAAAAGCACCTACGCTTCAAATGGGCAAATTATGATCAAGGTTTCAGGTCAGGGTGCATGCACGGTCGCAGCAACTTGGATTATATTGTGTTAGGGCCGAGTGAAGTCAAGTCACTTAATATTAATAATAATAAATAATAATAAAAACGTTACTTATAAAGCGCTTGCCACCGAAGTCTCTAAGCGCTTCAGTAAGTACAGCCGGTTACAATATGATTTTCTTTTTGTGTTTTTGTGTAGAAAACAAAGAAGAATTGATCACGGAAATGAAGATGGTATCAATTCATGAGGATGGTAGTGTGGAATTTGCCACCACCAAAGCCACCACCACCACAGCCACCACCACAGCCACCACCACAGCCACCACCAAAGCCACCACCAAAGCCACCACCAAAGCCACCACCACAGCCACCACCACAGCCACCACCACAGCCACCACCAAAGCCACCAACAAAGCCACCAAGACTCAGAAGGTCCAAGCCGTTGAGGCGGCTGCACAGGTCCAGAAGGAACTGTGCAGACAGATGCTGTCAGCACAGGTTCGTGAACTGTACTTAAAATGCTGAACTTCAATTTCCTTGGCACAATGGTCACTCAAATAAAATCATACCAATGTCTGATTCAACCAAATAATAATCTCTATATTTCTGCAATCTGACTGCAAAGGATTCTGGTCTTTTTTTATTGGCAAAAGGGAAGAAGCCTCCTAAAATTTCTTGGTTTTGATGGATAATTGCTGAAAATTATCCAAACTTTCTCTCTAAACAACTGTCCTTGAGTCTAATTGATATCAATAAGCATTTCATTCATTTGATTGTTTTCATGTAGTTTTCATTTATTTATATTTTAAAACCTGTTTCATAAATACTAGTCCAGTTATGTATCTTAAATTTCACACTAATCCTGATGAGATAATATATACAGTTAACCTTGCATATCTAGAAGTCACATGAGGCGAAATTTCCCCAAGTAAAATCAATTATTAAAAAAAAAAATCAAACTGTGCAAAACATGTGTTATTTAAATTTCCTATTAAAGAACAAGTTATGCAACGTTAACTGTAATTGTTTTTGTTTCACAGAAAGAGGATGAGCATTCCATTCTAAAAAGGGAGAATGCTACTCTCAAGAGGCGAGTAGCAGAACTCGAAGTAGAAAACAAGCGGCTGAAAGCAAACACAGGAAACCAGTCAAACCAGTCAAACCAGTCATTCACAATGGGTAAGTAACGTACATGTACATTACTCTTTCCATTGCCTACACTGTATCTTACAAAGGTAAACTGCAATTGTCTCTATTTTTAAACATTAAAAAAAAAAGAACACTGACACTGGCGTACTGATTGTTTTCTTTTTCTTTCTTCAAATCATTGTTTGTATTTCTTCAATGTTTTCACTTGCATCAAGTTTTTTGCTTGTCAGCAGCTGGACCTTCAAACATATTTGGCTCATTATGCCATTGAATAATGAAAAAACAGTACCCCCGGTAGTTCATTTTTAACATGTACAGTATCTAAACCTTGTCCAGGCAATCAATTATCTTCTTTTTTTTCCCCGATTTTATCACAGATATTACACCTAAGAAGATAAAGCTCCTGAAGGAGATAACTTCATTTGTGTCCAATCAGGTAAGGTTTGTGTTTTCTATTCCATTGTAATATATATATTAAGTTACGGTATTTGTGTCCATTTGTCTTAATTTAATGAAAAGAATGATTTTTTTTTTGTTGATTTAACACATCCAAATTCAGTGAGAATAATAGAATTAGAATCCTGGAATGTCACAGACTAAATTTATGGGCCCAACATATTATAATAATGATAATAGTAATATTAAATAATACAATTTGTATGTACATTGTGGCAAATCCACTGTGTGGAGTAAACAAGGCACATGTAGAATTAATTAAGAAGCAAACAGAAATGCTTTACATAATTTTTAAGGGAGCTCCATAATTGAGGACACGCATGGGTAAATGATCTTCCCACCCAAGTTTTTGCACATTTAAATATCTGGAGTACTGAAATATATTTTGAAAAAAATCATGATCATATGAATAAAATACTAGTCAACAATTCAGTCATCCTTGCATAAGTAGAAATGTTGCATAAGCCAAAGGTATTCACGAGACCCCTCTCTTTAATAGTATCTTCTTTTTTTGTGTCATGTAAGTCAAATTTGTTTTTTTTAATTGGTTCCAGTAGATTCGACTTAAGCAAGTTTGACAGGATTTTTTAAAACATTTTTTTAAGGTACATGAGGAACAAAAAGGAGTTGAGAAGAGGCCACTTCAACATCTCCCTATATACCCACCTACAGCAACGCTGACCGCCTCTACGGCCCCAACCCTGACCACCCCTCTGGCTCCGACCACGTCTACCCCTCCGATCCCAATGCTGATCGCCCCTTTGGCCCCAACGCTGACCGCACCTCCGCCCCCAACTCTGACCGCCCAGTTTCTGAATGTCCAAACTCCAAAAGCCTCAGTATCAGTAAGTAAGATAAATGCTGCTATCGTCTTGCATTCAGAGGGTGGAATGTGAAAAATTAAATGAATATTGAGATATATTCAAAACCAGAACTCCTTTTTCAATTTCATTCATTACTAGTCAACTATCAATTTTGGAAATTTTCTCCAAGTTAACTATATAGAAGTGACCCAACGTTGTTGTAGTTTTGCACAATTCAACACAGTTAGCAAGTACATGTGTAGGCATACCTTTAATTAAAGTGGTCTTGGGTTTGTCATAACCTGTTTTCTGTTGCTTAAAATCTAGTTTTCATCAGACATTATTGCTGTATGCTATTGATCTATTGATCAGGATTAATATTAACCCCCCCTCCCCCCCCCCCCCCCCCGAAAATTGTATTACAGTTACAATAAAGTTCTGGTCGGGGGGGGGGGGGGGGGGGTGGGAAGAAAATTGACTTCAAAGATATTGATTTTCTGTTATATTAATACATGGAAGATTATCACAGATTACCATTATTAAGAAAAAAATCTTGCCAGAAATTAAAAAGAGCATTTTTTATATACAGCTGTACATGTAATCACATATTTGTCTTTTGTTGGAACTGCATTGCATCACTTTCTAAACTAAGATTCTGCCATTAATTAAATGTGACATTGAACTTTTTTATTTTTATCAAATGTTTTCAATTACAATATATTAACATAACCCTAATTATAATGATAATTATAATTTTAATGAAAATATTTTTGATCACCAAAACTCCTGATTAGCTTTATGCAAGAGACCATCAGCCTTTTCACACACAGCTAAAATTCTATAAACATGATTAGTATAAACGTGTTTGAAACGTGTTTAAACTAATCACGAGCCTTTCACACACAGAAATTTCGTTGCGATCGTTCATAGTTTCGTGATTAACTACTGCTCGTAAAATGCGCAGTAGTGCCATTGCGCATTGAAGGTCATGTCATATCAATCAAAGCGCACGCTCCATCCAGTCTAAACACGTTTAAACACAAATTTCCTTTCACACACAAAATGTCAAGCTCTCTAGATACGAACTTCGTATCTGCAGCCTGCTTTTAGGGGCGTATGGATCGCGACTTTGTATCTATCCCAACATCGTATAAACGATGTTCACACTGGGAAATTTTGTCTATAAACATGTTTAAAACTGTTGAGTGATTCTAATCATCTCTAGATACGATGAATTTTAGCTGTGTGTGAAAAGGCTGCATGTGTTACTTTAATTTATTTCAAAATCCATGGTGCTATATTTATTTAGATATGTATTGATTTGTCTTCCCTTAAAAAAAAACTGTTTTTCAGGGATCAAGTTCCAAGCCAAAGCAACTTTTTTTTGCCGCATCGGGATCATCACCTGTAAGTATACTCTATACTACTGTATTAAACATGTTTGTGGTAGCAATGGCTCATTAAGATTTTTTTTTTTCTTTTGGCAGTAGGCCTTGGTTTTGTTGTTAATATTCTGTGTCATGCAGAAAACTTTCATTCATTTGGGATAATAATTTTGTTTAGTTGAGCTTCTACACTTAAACATCATCTAAACGTTTTGACTCAGCCCTAGTTTCCGCTGTATCATGTTTCTTTTGTTCAAAGGTCTTTGAATTTTTTGCTTTGATATTGTCAATGAAATGTACAGTAGGCAGGAAATACACTATTATGAACTTCACTTGTTTTTATTTTGTTTTTCTCCCCAGAGCTCTCATGCACACCTGGAGTACCCTGATGAGGTAGGATCCTTTCTTAAAACTTGGACTGCTATACTTGGGATATCTGAAGTTTGGGTTTTGAGGGAAATGTGTGTTGCAGAAAAAATTAGGTTCTGGAAATTGGGGAAAATCAAGTGAAATGAAACGTGCCTTAGGATATTTTTAACGTGCATAAAAGAGAGTGAAGCAGGCATAACAAAAAATGTGTCAGTGGCCCAAGGGTCTTGAAGTTGTCTGAACGTTGAAAAGATTTATCAAAATAGCTAATACAGTAATACATCAACTTTGTTGAGACCTTCAATGCAGGAATGAATTATACATTGCTATGAAAGAATCTTTTGTTTTAATGCTCATCTGAATATGTTTTAATCCTAATCCTATTAGGGTATATCTCAAAGCATGGGGGGGGGGGGATTTTTTAGGCCCCTCCCTCGGGTCTCAGCACAAAAATTCACACAAAGATAGAGGGTAATGTAAGCTACAACATTGGAAAGTCATACATGTATTTTACGAAATAGTTTTCAATTTATGCAAGGAATTATATTCTTGCCTATGAATCACGCCGTAAAGCTCTGTGATTTTTTTGCATAGATACCCATTGTAACATCCTCAGCAATAATGGTGCTTGAAAAAGAATTTACATGCAGTATCAAGATTAATTTAAATTGTAATGCAAATTTAAGATTTTCAGACCAGCATGCATATACAAAATGTTGCCTAATTTGGGAACCACTTCCCTGTGTGC